>CM034540.1:22762945-22851292 GCA_020002185.1 Paraescarpia echinospica
GAATGCAAATAAGATGGTTGCTTACTGGACAGTGCCTGGTATGTAATGGTACAGATCTTAAATACTATACGATATCGTACAGGAAGCCAAAGCAAAGACTTTAAAAGTGGTACAGAGCAAAAAAACGAGGAGATCTTGTAACTACTCTTGCTAGACAATGTTGGACACGCTGAAGTTTTGTGATATACTTGCAACCGATATTATAAAGAAGGGAATTGCAATAATCAAGTATGCTGCTAATAAGCGCTGTTGCAATAGTCTTAGCAACAGAAAATTACTTATACCGGCGAATACGGCGAAGATCACGAATATGATAAAAACAGCAGCGACATGTTTGAGATATGTGTTGTCGGAAATTGAAGTTATTATCAAAGATCACTCATGGATTCCGCACCGAGGTTGCCGGCGTGATATACTGATTCAAAATATGCGTAGGGAAAAAACCATCCAGTTTACTACGCTGCATTGGAGTACCAATAATGATCAATTCAGTTTTATTTGCATTTAATTTCAACTTGCTGTCAGTCATCCAGTGGAAGATATATTGAAGGCAATCACTAAGTTGGTTAAGGGAGCGATTTGTATCCGGGGTAGCTAAAGGAATGTAGATATGGGTATCATCAACATAAAGATGATGATCCAAGTTATGTCTGTATAATACAGCTTAGTGGCGTGGTGTAAAAAGCAAAGGCCCAAGAACAGAACCCTGGGGAACACCAAATAAAGCCGGCAGTGCAGCTGAAAAGCAATTTCCAGTCTTTATAGTTTGGTATCTAGCTATCAGTTAGATATGAAGAAAACCAGCTTAGAGCTGTGCCAGATATGCCGTCCCACTTTAATAAACGTTCAATGAGAATGTTGTGATCATTTGACTTGCGTATGAGAATTAATTAATTTCTTTGGAACACTTTATTTGTAGTACACCTGTAAAACATGGTGACTACGTGCACCGAGGTTATCCTAAGATGGCCGGTGTAACTGTAAGCTGCATGACAGTATAAAGTCGTAAACCAGGGGTCGGCAACCTACGGCCCGCGAAGCTATTTCATGCGGGCCAACTGCGGTCCGCGAAGCTATGTCATGTGCTCCGCGAACTAAAACCGACATTAGATATAATAAGGCCCGCGGAATGACAAATGCATGTATTTGCATGGTGCACCTTCCGTGAGAGGAAGAACAAAAGGAAGGAGTTGTTTCGTTGATTGGAAAGGTTCAACGATGCAGATGCAACTGCATCATCTATTCCATAAGAAAGCCTAAGTAGCAAATCAATGAAAACGCACAAGGTATCGACCGTCATCATAAAGACCGTGAACTACGTTCGCGTTCGTGGCCTAAACCAAAGACCGTATATCCAATACAAGACGGTGCAGCGCGCGCTATGTACATTGTTCGAGGAAAGAACGTAAGCAGTTCGTCCGCCATTCTGGAGTTGCGCCAAGCCAGACCATACGCGTGCAGAAAATGCAGTTCTTTGCATTACCATTGCTCAACATTTTTAACGATAACCTCAAAATTTGAATTATATAATAAGTGGTACAGCCTGATGATTATTCTGATGAAACTCTACGAAGTTCAGAAGGCTCAATAAATAATTGCAACGTTTCTACGTGTTTTGTTTGCAAATTTCATTATTTGAATTGTGATAGGTAAAAAACTTCATCGATTACATTAATGTATTTCATTTTATATGACACATCACAGCTTGGTGATTATTCTGATGCAATGAGGTGACTGAATAGATACGCTAACATCGCGCGTTGCCAGTCCCGCAGGCGCATGCGCTTGCCTCCCGAATGGCGGACAAAAACCTTCAGTGTAGACTGCCATTTTCTCGCTCAGTGACGCCTCCTGTCCAAATAGAGGCTCTTTGGCCTAAACCTCCCGCAGTTCAAGCGACTGCTGGCAGAGACGAAGGCGTAAGATGAAGAACTCCTATCCTATACTGCGAAATGCATGCGCTGACTGGGTCGAAGTGCCATGTAGGGTCGCGTGCACGAGCTGACACATGAAATTAGCTTATTCGTGGAGCAAATTATGCATTTCCGGAGGTAATGCCTACCGAACATCGCTGACCCCCAGGTTTAATTTTTTGTCGACAGCGTGGCACATTTCAATCTGTTGCATTTTCAACTCAAGGAACAAGAATATACAACCAAAGAACTCTTCTAGTACGTTTCCTCCAATTCGTTTCCGCTTTCGATATCAAGTTGCGATGTGCAGATACACAACTACTGCATTTCTCAACTTTGAAAACGAGCCAGAAAGGCCGGACACGTACGAAGCATTTGTTGAGCTGCTGAGACGGGAGTTTGCAGAGCGTTTTTACAGATCTCAGAGCTGCTCGTAGCAGGCAGGGCAGATCTCACTGCTGAAGGATGATGTGTCACTCTTCTCCAGATTATATATAGTCATGCAGAAAAGGGATGGAGGCATGGGAACCTTCTTCAAGCATGAAACTCGTCCATATCCTCCACCTCACTATGGCAGAGGTAAACTACGACAAGGGAAGAAGTCGGATTTGCTGAGCATTCCAAGAGATAGACGAGCCACAGACCAGAACCTTCTAGATCAGTCGATGTGAAAATTCTTGATGGTGCTGCTGTTGTGCACCTCCTGCCAATCATTAACATCACCACATTTGATGAATATGCCAGTCGCATATTTCTTCCACACATCATGCAGCTGTTGAAGACCTCTACAAGAGTTGACGTGGTCTGGGACACGTATGTATCCAGCAGCAACAAAGAGTCAACCAGGGAGAAACGTGGCAAAGGCATCAGAAGGATGGTTGCTGGTCAAATTCCAACCCTGAAGTTACTCAAGCATTCAACTACATGGCAGGAAACCCACACACCGAATTGACAGTGGACTCTCAACACTTCCAACTACTGGAGCAATTTACAGTCGTTATCTATGACAAGACAAGCACTCTGGAATCTGTGAATGGGGTACGGAGAGAGTTGTTCTGCAAGAAGAACAAAACGATGGAGAACATTCCACCTACTCAGGAGGCTTTGGTACAACACTCGAGGTGCGTTGCCTACCAAGCTGGAATCTGGACGACATGTGAAGTGGCCCAACAGCAAACTTGTACTCCAGAAGGGTGGGGATGGACATTCGAAACAGAGAGCAAGACCT
Organism: Paraescarpia echinospica; assembly: GCA_020002185.1. Classification (NCBI taxonomy): domain Eukaryota; kingdom Metazoa; phylum Annelida; class Polychaeta; order Sabellida; family Siboglinidae; genus Paraescarpia; species Paraescarpia echinospica. The sequence goes on from CM034540.1 coordinate 22,766,087, forward strand.
AGCTTCCTGTTTGGAGCACACTACCGATGGCCTTCAAAGCGTGCAGTGAACTGGTGAAGTGCGAGTGCAAAAGCGAGAGTGGCTGTGGCGCAACGTTTACGTGCAAAAAGGCACACTAGAAATGCACTGAGCTTTGCAGCTGCAAATGCAACATATAACCAAATGCGACACATCACCGAACTCGCAAAACGTTGATCTGACAAAACAAGCTATTCTTACTAAATGTTTAAGCAAGATCATTGAAAATATTTTGCTATCCCATTAATTTGTGGTAAATTCAATAATAAAGATTGTTAACGAGCCAAACGGAAACTGGATACTACGAACTAATAATGTGTTAAAAGTTGGATTTTTTTCTGGAATGTCCCTCAATTTTGCTAAGCTACCTCACTGTACACTTAGCTAGCTCAAACAAGCTGAATATGACTCAGTGTGAAGTTTTATTGACCTCTGGTGACCCCAATATGGCTCAGAATTGAAAGCCGATAGCAGATTTATGTTGAGCATGCCAAAGTACATCTATATGCCAAATTACATGAAAAGTAGAGCAAATTTAACTGAAAACTAAAAAAAATTGGTGCTTTTGTCCGGCATGTCCTCATCATGTTGTTAAGCTGCCTCACTATCGTATTTGCTCTTATTTTACAACCCGTTATAGTTGACGACGCGCCGGAAGCTATGTAGATGAAGGATCACCAAAATGTAATGTGGCTCTGTGGCGCTCTGTGACATTCAATTAGGTGTAGCTTGCAACCAAACGCATTTATCGACTGAACAATTTCTTAAACTGTCACGTACGCCAAGGTCACTTGGACATGGAAAAAGTAAATCGTTCAGTCAGCCATTGATTTTTCATACCTCCTTATTTATACACTGCTAAAATGTGTAATTTCAGCTTTAACGCATATGAGCTTGAATGCCATATATAAATAATATATAAGCATTATCATAGTGTACCAATTTCCACGAACATCGGGTTGGTGATAACCAATATTAAAGAATAAATGCATTGCCCGCTGACCTAGTCAGTCACTTATTTGGGCCTTCTTTCAAAAAAGGTTGCCTGGTCCTTGTGACGCGGAAACAAAATTCATATTGGTGGGCTATAACGGACTTCCAGCACCATTGAAAAATTTTCGCCGCCTTATATCTTCCCTCACCTTGTGCTGGCTCGGCTCGGTTGACTCCACTATGACATCGGAAGACGGGGGGAGGGGGGGTGCCATTGACACCCGCCACAAAAACAAACATTCACGCTCACATTTAATGGGGAGGCGGAACCATGTCTGCCCCCACAGAAATTCCAGGGGGGAAGCTGCCCCCTTTGCCCCCCTGTTCCCGCATCTATGCCTGCCCCTGACGTAAACCAATAAGCGTTTTGGGGATTGCATTTTGGACACATCAGCCGGAGTCTCAGTTGCTGTCGCTATAATTACTTCTGAAGGTACATGTAGAGGCGGGGTGCTGTTGGGGATTTTCCGCGATGTCGGCGGAGCTAGAGTGCTGTTGAAGATTTTAACCCGGATCAACAGGGGTGCTGTTACAGATTTGTACCGGTGTCGACAGAACTCCTCGCAAATTTTTAGTTTACTGCATGAGCACCAAATGATGGCGACTATGCGAATGATGGAGAGTTGACGTGTATGTTGTCGTAGTGTTTTATTAAGATGATAATGTTTGCATCATAGGAGTCAACTGGCTACTAAAACCATTTCTCACTTCAAAACATCCGAGTTCATTTAAATAGTAGTTGCTAATTCTTCCACACACACACTGGAGGCGCAGTGTAAGTACCATTATACAGAATGGTGTACAGGTAGATATAAGTGTAATTAGAGGGATGACCATATATACACATATTATGGTTGTAATTTTATACGTACAGTTCACACTCTATATCCATTACACCAACACTGTTGCCTTTGTCCACAATCTATACCAGTAGAACCGAATTGACTACATGTACACACAAATGATGTTAAATTTGACGTCAAATTGTTGACCGAGAGAATCAACATTACTTGAATTATTACTACTGTAATATACTGTCTATATACGATACACTGCAGTGACATCTCTCTAGTTCTTGCTCCCTCTCTCGCTCCCTCTCCCCAGATTCTGTCTATAGCTTTTAAGTAAATTCCAGAATAAAGAAAGAACTACTGGGATCAGCAGGTTCATTGCAAAATCTGCTCTTCTTACCTTACTCTTCAAAGTTACAAGAATTATCCCAATAGGTTCATTGCAGAATCTGTTCATCTTGTCAACGGTTTCCTTCAGTTAGAAAGAGAACTACCCTGTATTTCAGTAGATTCCATGCAGAATCTGCTCTTCTTGCCAGCAGTCTACATTTCATTTATTTGAATTGTGTTCCATGGTATAACGTTACAAATGGTCTTCAATAGTAGATCTACCTTACAAGTTTTGAAGTGGTAATGTATGGTTAGTAAAATATGTAGCTAATCGCCTATCCACAGCAATATCATATAGAGTTCTGAGTGAGCGGCTGGTAATGCCATCACTTTGCTCGTACAAATTCAGCCAGCATGAGGATGCCAATTGATGCCAGTGCAAACAATCCAGCAGGTGTCGACTTCAAGAAATCTGCGAAGTGATCTAGAAACACACAATACCAGGTATTAGAACTGAGAAACTGCTGTTATGATACACAATGTATTGTACCAAAATTAAAGTAAACCATAGTGTACAGACATCACAATTATGAGAAGACTAATCTACTAAACAGGTTATAACCTTACATATTAATTTAATAATAACAGTTCGTTGTGAGAATAAAATATTTAGGTATGAATAACTGTTCTGGAGAGGAATCTTGACTAAGGTCAGTGCATAAAATTGCTGATGTACCTTCAACTTCCGGCTGTTCACAGGACCAACTGTTGGCTTTCTGTACTGCCACTTTCCACCAGTGGAATTTCCGGTCCCGTTCTGAAACACAGCATGGACCTGCTTCGTGCATCTCATATATTACAATCTCCTTATAATCTTATTCATCATAGCTGTAATTATTAAATCAAACTGTTTTTAAATAGCACAGACACTACAATTAAGTTTGGGTTATCTCACTGACATAAGTTTTTTATAAGTATAAAGAATGTCACTAATTTATCAACTTCATCCTGCAGTGTGTCTGCATTCATTCTGCTGTAAGTACTCCTAAATGATAGTTTGGCAACTATTTGGCACAACAAATCCACATTGAGGATTTTCTGTTTGTTGGTTGGTATAGTTAAAGTGAGGTTCAAGCTGAGCTGGTGGCGAATGTAGATAGAGTAGAAGAGTCATTTTGTTGCCTGCTTGGATGGAAATGTAAAAGTTGGGGGTAGGCCTGGTTAAATCACAACAGAGAGTGATCAAGTGGGTGAGATGTGGAGCTTGATGTGCCAACTGACAATACAATAAAAAGCTTTCCTACATTCAATGTTAAAAGAAACTCACCACTTTTATTTTACACACATAGCCGTCGTTACAAAATCATTGATTGGTTTTTAACATGAATTAGTTAGTGCTGGTTCCCTGGCAACTAATTAATCAGTCATGTGTGACTACGACATGCTTGAGTTGGTCTGTTGATGGTTAGGTGGTAACCAACTAATTTTGGTAATAGTTAAAGCAGTGATTTCTTTTGATGCAGGGTATATAGGTGGTGTTCCAAAATAAATATATATTCATTGAACGTTTACTAAATTGATTGACAAGGCTCTCACAGGGAACCATTCCACTAACATGCATACCACAGTCTTTCATTGATGGGTGATACTTCTCTGTGGTGATTGGTGTGAGTTCATCTAAATCCCAGACGCCAATGCCTTCAGCTGAACCAGCAGCCATTGCAGCCCCCAGAGCGGTCATCTCAGGCATGGACGGGCACACTGCAACACAGCTTTATGTATCTATAATGCAACTAGCAAATACATGTATTACTATGTGTGCATGGGTATATGTATGTGTAGTGTAGCTGGCTCTCCCGTCACTGTATCCTCCACTGTGGCCTGTGTTGTTTCCATCAATCCCACTTCAGACACCATTTAACAAAATTGGTTCATAATAATTGACACAATCCGTATGTAAGCCACACTACCCGGAGTGATGCAACAGACGTTTTCGATACATTACACCCAGCCACAATACATCAGTAGTACAATATTAATTAATTAATTATTATTATTTATATCATTAAACAGAATATGTTGCTAAAATTAAAGAGCATTTTCAAATTGCAAAAAAGCCACAGGCTTATCACCCAGGACATATCGTAAAAAGTGTCCCAGTAGCGTGTCCTGATGTTGACATTTTTCAGTATACAAGATTACAATTAAGGAGCAAAATTTATTTTAAAGAGCTTGATTTTAAAATTGGTCTTACGTCTTGATAAGAATGTTAGTGGAACAGTCCTCTGATGAGAGCCTTACCAACGGTCAACCCACACAGGTCAGCCAACATTTGCATGAGTAGTTTGTTTCTTGTCATTCCACCATCCACCAACAGTGTTGATAAACAAATGTCACAATCATTTTCCAATGCTTCCAGCAACTGCTCAAAGAAAAACATGATCATTCTTATAAAGCAAGCTTCATGTTAATGTGATATTCGCGATAATCAATGGGACACTAACTTACTGTTAAATGTATTTACTTTAAGACCATATTAGAAATTAGTGTCATGCTTATATTTTTTATTTTGTAGTCACATTTCGGTGAACTCAAACTATGCCTGACACACCATGCATGCTGCATTTTCTAACTGTCAGTTTCATACAATCAGTGGGTACAGCAGCATTTCATGATTTTCTAATTTTACACATTTCTAAAATACAAACATAAATTGATGTATGTGTGAATTAACTCCATATGCAACAATTTAATAATTATCTATCATTATTTTGTATTAAAAAACAATGTCAGTTCATTTAGTTAGTGCTTCAAGCAAAATGAAACAGTTCACACCATCATCACAATAGTTTGTGTAAGAGCATTAGCGAGAGAAAAGTATTACAACAAACATCTCTGGTTTGGAAGCAGACGGCCTCGAGTGCAGCACGGGCAATGTGAGCCTTGGTAGTGAACGCTGACAGACCGCAGATGATACTGGAACAGGCAGACATGATACTGCAAGAAAGCAGAGACGTAGAATTCACACAAGAACCTAGGAGAAACATAACAAATGATACTGCAACACTGTAGACAGGTAGAATTAATGCAAGAATTTAGGCGAAGCATGACAGATGATACTGCAAAAGTGTAGACAGGTAGAATTAATGCAAGAACCAGGGTAGACAAGTAGAATCATCACAAGAACCTAGTAGGCTCACAACAGATGATACTGCAAGATGGTAGACAGGTAGAATTAACACAACAAGAGTTGTTATTAACAGAACAACCACTATGACAGATGGCACTACAAGAGTGACGTGGCTGTCAATGACAGCACAACCACTACGACAGATGGAACTACAGGAGTGACATGGCTGTCAATGACAGCACAACCACTATGACAGATGACACTACAAGAGTGACGTGGCTGTCAATGACAGAACCACTACAACAGATGACACTGCAAGAGTGACATGGCTGTCAATGACAGAACAACCACTACGACAGATGACACTACAAGAGTGACGTGGCTGTCAATGACAGAACAACCACTACGACAGATGACACTACAAGATTGACATGGCTGTCAATAACAGAACAACCACTATGATAGATGACACTACAAGAGTGACGTGGCTGTCAATGACAGAACAACCACTATGACAGATGGCACTACAAGAGTAACATGGCTGTCAATGACAGCACAACCACTATGACAGATGACACTACAAGAGTGATGTGGCTGTCAATGACAGAACAACCACTACGACAGATGACACTACAAGAGTGACGTGGCTGTCAATGACAGAACAACCACTATGACAGATGACACTACAAGAGTGACGTGGGTGTCAATTACAGAACAACCACTATGACAGATGACACTACAAGAGTGACGTGGCTGTCATTGACAGCACAACCACTACGACAGATGACATTATAAGAGTGACGTGGCTGTCAATGACAGAACAACCTCTACAACAGATGACACTACAAGAGTGAAAAGGCTGTCAATGACAGAACTACTATGACAGATGACACTACAAGAGTGACGTGGCTGTCAATGATAGAACAACCACTATGACAGATGGCACTACAAGAGTGACGTTGTTGTCATTGACAGCACAACCACTATGACTGATGACACAAGAGTGACAGAACTCTCATTAACAGAACAACCACTACGACAGATGACACTACAAGAGTGACGTGGCTGTCATTGACAACACAACCACTACGACAGATGACACTACAAGAGTGACGTGGTTGTCAATGACAGAACAACCACTACGACAGATGACACTACAAGAGTGACGTGGCTGTCATTGACAGCACAACCACTATGACAGATGACGCAAAAGTGACAGAACTCTCATTAACAGAACAACCACCACGACAGATGACACTACAAGTGACGTGGCTGTCATTGACAGCACAACCACTATGACAGATGACACTACAAGAGTGACGTGGCTGTCAATGACAGAACAACCACTATGACAGACGACACTACAAGAGTGATGTGGCTGTCAATGACAGAACAACCACTATGACAGACGACACTACAAGAGTGATGTGGCTGTCAATGACAGAACAACCACTGACAGATGACACTACAAGAGTGACGTGGCTGTCAATGACAGAACCACTATGACAGATGACACTACAAGAGTGACATGGCTGTCAATGATAGAACAACCACTATGACAGATGGCACTACAAGAGTGACGTTGTTGTCATTGACAGCACAACCATTACGACAGATGACACAAGAGTGACAGAACTCTCATTGACAGAACAACAGGTCAACCATTCTGTCTTACAAAAGCATATAAATGGAAGTTAGTGACAGAACAAAGTCCACAGCGGGTAATTTTCAATACTGTAACAATACATAAATTACATATGATTTTATATTAAAGCTTTGCATGAGACTGAGAGTAGAAAAGAATAGATTTTAGAAAAAAAATTGGTGTGGCTAGTAGTTAGTAAATTGGCATTTCCGAAGAGTAGTCATTATTTCATTTCCAGAGTAGTGTTAATTGTTTTCTTTCAAAGAACTTCCCCAAATATATATTTAGTAATGTGCCCCTGACCTACCCTCGTGCCTCTGGAAGCCAATAAGGACAGGATAGACCTGAGAATGCAGGCACAAAGTAACAGCCATGTGTGTCTTTCACACTTTCAGCAAGTGTCTCTGAAACATGTTAACGAACCAAATTGTTCTTAAGTCTATTCAAAACACATGCCCAACAACATTGGCAGATTTACAGGTCTGCTTAACTAGAACACATGCGCGACAACATTGGCATATTTACAGGTCTGATTAACAAAAACACAGGTTTCACTGGGGCAGATAGTGGAAGCTGTTTGATCTCAGAGGTGCATGTTTTTAATAGTTATACCTGAAATTTGTCTGCCAATCAAAAAGGAACCAATAAACCATTTAGATGACTTTAAAATCTGTATTTTCATAATTATATTGAAGCATAAACAACACCACTCTGTGAGAGTGTATGACAACGTTTTATATCGTTGCTATTTGATCACCACGAATTAGGCACGGTGCTGTTATGGAGCAAACTTCATATCAAACTCGCAATTAATTGTGCTTATGTCATACCAACATCAGAAACATCCTTGAGAATGCCCAGATTATGCTGGAGCCATTGGATGGCGCCACCTGCGACAGCAACAGAGCCCTACAGTTATAAGATCATCACACGTTACTGTTTATTCACAACAGAGCCCTACAGTTATATGATCAGCCCTACGGTTATAAGATCAACACAAGTTACTGCTTATTCACAAAAGAAACCTACAGTTATAAGATCAATGCATGTTACTGCTTATATATATTCACAACAGAGCCTTACAGTTATAAGGTCAATACATTTTTCTGCTTATTCAGAACAGAGCCCTACAGTTATATGATCAACACATGTCACTGCTTTTTTCACAACAGAGCCCTACATTATAAAATCAACGTTGGTTTCTGTTTATTCACAACAGATCCCTTCTGTTATAAGATCAAATCACGTTACTGCTTATTCACAACAGATCCTTACTGTTATATGATCAACAAATGTTACTGCTTATTCACAAAAGAGCCCTACTGTTATATGATCAACAAATGTTACTGCTTATTCACAACAGAGCCCTGCAGTTATAACATCAACACATGTCACTGCTTATTCACAACAGAGCCCTACTGTTATATGATCAACAAATGTTACTGCTTATTCACAACAGAGCCCTACAGTTATAAAATCAACACATGTCACTGCTTATTCACAACAGATCCCTACAGTTATAAGATCAATGCATGTTACTGCTTATATATATTCACAACAGAGCCTTACAGTTATAAGATCAATACATTTTTCTGCTTATTCAGAACAGAGCCCTACAGTTATATGATCAGCACATGTCACTGCTTTTTTCACAACAGAGCCCTACATTATAAAATCAACGTTGGTTACTGTTTATTCACAACAGATCCCTTTTGTTATAAGATCAAATCACGTTACTGCTTATTCACAACAGATCCTTACTGTTATATGATCAACAAATGTTACTGCTTATTCACAACAGAGCCCTACTGTTATATGATCAACAAATGTTACTGCTTATTCACAACAGAGCCCTGCAGTTATAACATCAACACATGTCACTGCTTATTCACAACAGAGCCCTACTGTTATATGATCAACAAATGTTACTGCTTATTCACAACAGAGCCCTACAGTTATAAAATCAACACATGTCACTGCTTATTCACAACAGATCCCTACAGTTATAAGATCAATGCATGTTACTGCTTATATATATTCACAACAGAGCCTTACAGTTATAAGATCAATACATTTTTCTGCTTATTCAGAACAGAGCCCTACAGTTATATGATCAACACGTCACTGCTTTTTTCACAACAGAGCCCTACATTATAAAATCAACTTTGGTTACTGTTTATTCACAACAGACCCCTTCTGTTATAAGATCAAATCACGTTACTGCTTATTCACAACAGATCCTTACTGTTATAATTATGATCAACAAATGTTACTGCTTATTCACAACAGAGCCCTGCAGTTATAACATCAACACATGTCACTGCTTTTTCACAACAGAGCCCTACTGTTATATGATCAACAAATGTTACTGCTTATTCACAACAGAGCCCTGCAGTTATAACATCAACACATGTCACTGCTTATTCACAACAGAGCCCTACTGTTATATGGTCAACAAATGTTACTGCTTATTCACAACAGAGCCCCTACAGTTATAACATCAACACATGTCACTGCTTATTCACAACAGAGCCCCTACAGTTATAAGATCAACACATATTACTGCTTACTACAGAACCCTACAGATTATCTAATATTCCTATTAATATCCATATTCTTAGCAAACCTACGTACGGTAGAACCTCACTATTACGGTCACCCTGGGACTGGGCGAAAGTGACCTGAATAGCAAGGTGATCTTAACTGCAAGGTGGCTGTTTTATCGAGGTGACCGTAAAGCAAGGTTTGACTGTACATTTTAATTTAAAGTTAATCTACGTTACTTGGGGATCAAAAAGCACCTCATACCTTCATGGAAATATAGACATAGAACTGTATGTGCATTATTCAATATTATAAAAACTTGCTCTACAATAAAAATGTCTTTCATGCATACATACAAGAAGAAATAATTGTGAGAGACATGTCAGACAATTCACCTCAAGTGCATAGTAAGCCGGTTCTGACGATCCTAGTTTGAAAGCCACTGTTGTCAGAAGACCATGGTCTGATCGCAATGCCTGAAATGATTGATCAATTATCACACAAAACAGTAGAAAATAGTTTTAAATATTGCAAGTTATTGATAGTCTTGAGAATTTGTATATATTGTATATTTGAACGCACATTTCATACTTTTTTATTAACCAACTATTTTTTTATTCCATAATGTGTGTCTATTACTTTATATTTGTTACTTGTATTTTATGTATACATGACCTTTTATCTGAAATAAACATAATTATAGTTATTATTATGGAAAGATTACAGTATGACAAAGACTGACACTTACTTCTGTACCAGTATTTGTTAGGAAAAAGCATCCAGTGCCATATCTGCAATGATACGTAACATATAAGGCAGTTCGAACTTCACACCGAGATGGGGAAACTCACAATAAGATTTTTGAAGCTGTAAGATTTTAGGATGCCACAAATATTAGTGCACAGTTCATACCACTTTGAAATAAAACTATAAATTTAAAAGCTTTGTTCAGGATAAAAAGCATAAAGTGGGTTTCTTCAGTAAAAACATTTGTTTTTGAAAGACATAGATGACTTCCAAAAGATAGATACTGTACGTATTAATTACGGGGACAACAAAATATATGATTTGCCTACTACTTAAAGTACGATGTAAGAAAAGATGACCTACGTGCTTTTAGCCTGACCTCTAGTGAAGCAAGCCTGGCCCAGGAGAGCAGCCTGCTGGTTGCCTACAATCTACAAACACAAGACAGCAGTCAAACACAGCTAGCCGTGTACAGTTCATGGTGCCATCTATAAAAAAACATCATTCAGACAAACACATAACCAAATAAAACACAACTATTATGTTATATATGTTATTGCGTAAGCATATAGGCTTGAGGGCAAGATCAAAATTAATAATTGTATGGCCTATATAACATGGAAAAATGAAAACTTTCTGTTCCCTCATTAAAATTGCTTCTTGTTCTCTTGTTTTCTATATTTCGTAAGTTAAAAAATTTAGTTCCAGCAAAAGTTTTATATGCCTTCAATATCTAAAAAAATTCTATCTGATCTCCTCTTAATTATTGCTGGTGTCTCTCTTTTTATAACTAAGGTCTCTGGACTAATTCTACTTACCTTTCACTGCATTTTGTCTAACGTATCAGTGTTTTTCTTCCACACTTCGATTTTTGTAAACGGTATTCCAAATGAGGCCAAACTATTGCTTTAAAATGCAGTATGAATTACATTTTCCCCCATATGTTATATTTCTCCTAATTATGAGGGGTAATACTGAACTAGTTCTATCAGGTTATGTCATGTTTAGAAAGGACAGACAAGAGAGAACGGGAGGTGGGGTCATTCTGTAAATTAAAGAATCTGTACAGGCATGTGAAGTACGACTGAAAAGTGAAGCAGATTACAAAGAAGCTATTTGGTGCAACAGTTACCAGAAAATCAACATTAACAATAGGACTAGTTTATCATAGTCCTAACATACGACAAGAGAAAGATGTAAAACTGCACAATGCTATAAAGGAGATGAGTAAAGGGGAATGTGTTATAATGGGTGATTTTAATCACAGACATATCCAGTGGAAATCACTAGAATGCTGGAGGTGATGACCAACAGTTTCTGCTTGTAATACAGGACTGTTTTCTTTCTCAACATGTTTTGGAACCAACCAGAGGTGGGAATGTGTAAGATTGAGTGTTCTCTTCTCAGAATGAATTAGTTGATAATATGAAAGTATATGAACCTTTGGGATCTAGTGCTCATAACCAGATCCATTTTAATATAAAAGTACAATCGGGGAATAATGGTAAAAAGCAACAGAGGAGAAACTTCAACAAAGGCAAATATAAACAGATGAGAAAATAGTTAGCCGACAGACTGGACTACCTTAATGAAGAACGAAACAGCAACAGAATGTTGGACCATTTTGAAAGTTGAAAATTTAGGGCATTATTGAAAGATTTGTTCCCCTGAAAAGGCAAGGGAAACAATCCAGGAAAAAACACCTTTCAAAGGAGGCTATATGTACGATTGCTTACAAACAAATTATGTGGAGAGTTTATAGAGACACTGGAAATACAGAAGACTACAACAACTACAAAGAGTTCCTTAACATAGCTACATCTGAAATTATAAAATCTAAACGAACTTTTGAGCAAAAATTGGCGAATGATATAAAAAATGACAGCAAGAGTTTCTATACTTAGGTCCGACGTAAAGTGGGACCACTTGAAAACAGTGCAGGAATTGTAATATCTGATGGGATTCAGATGGCAAAAGCCCTCAATTAATATTTCAGTTCAGTGTTTACCACAGAAAATATCAGTTCACTGCCAGCACCAGTTTCTAAATTTGAGGGGGATGAATCAGGTCATTAAGGGCAGTTGTTTTTACTCCTGAAATTATATCAAAGAAAATTAAGATGATAAGAGAAAACAAATCACCACGAGTTGATGCGATACCACTGAAACTGCTCAAGGAAATTGTAGAGCAAATCAGTACACTACTTGCTATATTCTTTAGCTTGTCACATAAAGAGCGATGGAAAGAAGCAACCATTACGCCATTATTTAAAAAGGGATCGAGGAGCAAGGCAGAGAATTAGACCAGTTAGCTTAACATCAGTTTTATGCAAATTACTAGAAATGTATATAAGAGACGACTTGGTGGAATTCCTTGTCAAACACGAATTAATTAATGAATATGAATCACAACATGGGTTCTTAAAGGCTAGGTCTTGTCTAACCAATCTCTTGTTTTATGGCAGAAATTACAAAGTGGGTAGACGATGGGTCACCAGTAGATGTTGTCTACTTAGATTTTCAGAAACATTTGATAAAGTGCCACATCAAAGATTGCTGCTTAAACTTAAAGCACATGGTATAGGGGATGGTGTGATCGATCAGTTGGATACAAACATGGTTGACAGACAGAAGACAGAGAGTAATAGTAGAGGGGGAAATTTCAAACTGGAAACCAGTTTTGAGTGGAGTGCCACAGAGGTCGGTTGTGGGACCTATATTATTTTTGATATATATAAATGATTTGGATGATTATATTTCAAGCAAAGTACTGAACTTCACAAATGATACAAAAGTGTTCTGAAGAGTTAAAACAAGTGCAGATAAACGCACTTTACAGGATGATGTTATTAAATTTTGGGAAATGAAAATGCATTCACATAGGACATGGAAATGTGGACAAGGAATACATAATGGAAGATACCATATTAGATCAACCAGTAAAGGAAAGGATTTATGAGTGACAGTTTGTGCTGACATGAAAGTTTCAGAGCAATGTGGAATTGCTGCTTCAAAGGGTAACCAAATACTAGGGATAATTAGAAGAAATATCATATAAAAGACAAACAGCTGATTGTACCACTATACAAAGCAATAGTTAGTCCTCATTTGGAATGTTGCATAAACGCATGGATGCCATGCCATAAGAAGGGCATAGATAAGCTAGAAAGAGTACAACAAAGAGCAACTAAGCTGATTCTTGAACTGAAAGATCTTAGTTATGAAAGATACCTATTAGAATGCGGGTTGACAACATTAGAGACTAGGAGACTAAGAGGAGACCAAATAGAAGTTTTCAAAATATTGCATGGTTATGAAGATATTGATATAAATATTTTCTTCAAACTTAAAGGGGAAATGAAATGATTGAACAACCACAGCCCAAACATAAGAACATACCATTTACAGTACAAGTCACCATGATTTGACAAGTACAGCGTCACGGTATATTTTAAATAATTTTTCAAACGTAGCTACTATCGGCACAGAGCGCCGCCATCATGCTCCAGGGGCGTGTGGTTGTACATCCGGTTTGATTGGCGAGATGTCTCCCAAAGCTGTATACAGCAATTCGATAGGCGACGCAGTATAGCTCTCAGAAAAACCGACGAAACGCATACAAACACATAAAAACAGAACAATTTATAGCACTGCATGGCTACTGGATATACTATAAATGTTAGTAAGCAACTTTTCACATACTTCCACAGAAGGGTTCCAACAGAAAAAAAACAAGTTATAGATGATGAATTTGACGTGTTCGCCAGCGGCAAGATTGGCAAAAGTCTGCGGTTGTCACTTTAGAACGCCGATTGCAAGCCTAAATACGAAAGTGACGAGCATAAAAAGACATTGGACGTCAAAACATAATTCTTGGTTAAAGCCACAGGTCCATCTCCAGTCGATTTGTTTACATATAACTATGCACCGATGAAGTAAAATTAAGCGAAATCGACCTGGAAGCTCGACATCATTGCCTTATTTGGAGGGTGAAGCGGCGCGTAGGAAATGACAAGCCGAAACCAGCTTGTTGTTGCCAAGGTGACTCGGCACTCACGAGTTCCGTTAGGTATCATTACGACTACTATATAGTCCCACAGTTCTATTTCAAAGTCTGCATATATACAAATATGACGTATGCGAAATTGAAATGTAATAAGAAATGTGAATGTAATAAAGTACAAATACGTGTGAATACTATGATATAATTGGGAATAATGAGTGCTTGTAATCCGCCGATTTAGTTTACAGCAATTTGTGCCGGCGTGTTGCTACGTCGGAATACCGCAACGTCTACATCTACGAGTCTATGTTATCGACTTAGTTGCTGGTCGGGAAATAAGGAAAAAATAACCTTCTAAAATAATTACAAAAATAAATATTAGCTACCGTAGCCAGTATAACGTTTTGCGAAATAATGTCGTCAAATATTAGTCAACATTACCGTAAATTCTGTATTTGTAGCCGCGGCTTTAATTGCAATAGTGTGTAGTCGAAATGATAACAATGACGGCAAAGTTGGGGTGCGGCTTTAAATATAGTAATTTGCCGAAAAAATTGTGAAAATTGGCTCACTGGTAGGCACTTCAAACGATTCTGCTCGCTACGTAATTTTCCGTGCGCCGCGATCCGTTCACGATTTAGCCGTGTCGTTTACGCACCGCCCGGGTAGTGCTTTGTTTTAACTCTTGGATTCGCGCGCTTTATCTGGTCGTTGACGTCATCTGCTGATGGATTCATTTTGCTGGTAAGTCGAATTTTATTTACGTGTCTTTCTTTTTCAAATTTGACCAAATAATCTGCTAGATTTTATCGATTTGACGACATAGCTGTTTTTCATTAGTAAAGTTAGCACATTTGCATTAGTATAAGAAGAAATCGTTTGTGTTTAGCAAGATCTACTAGGTTTATATTAGTCTGTGTTGAAAAATCTTTGGCGGAATCGGGCGCCATCTATGATTTTGAACCGTTCCAAAAAATTGAAGTTTCATCATTGTCAGGCATTGCGTTTCGATGAAATCGCATGCGCGTATACAAAACCAGGTCGGATTAAGCTATATAAGTGTGTCTAAGAGAAAAGATTTAGTGTTTAGCCTGATCTATAGGGATTTATGCTAGTCTGTGTTGAAAAATCTTTGGCGGATTCGGGCGCCATATATGGTTTTTGAGCCATTCAAAAATCATGATACGATTATTTGACCGATCTGTGACTATTGGTTAAGCCACTTGCGCCGCGTCATCGACATCGTGATGATGTCATCGGAGCCATATTGTGACTTATTCCACATTACTGAAATTAAATCACTACAACACAACAGTCAAAGTAGTAGTTTAGAGTTGCTAGACTTTCACTTTGTTTAATTAATAGCCTATTACTATGATACTATGGGCCAAGCATGGTAGTCTTAGACTTAGCCTTAGCCTAGGAAAGGGCTGGTTACTGCTTACTCTTGCCTTGGCAGTCTTGACTTGGGTTTGGCATGGCTTATCATTATGCCATTATTTATGGTTATGCTTTTATTTAGAATTAGAAATAATATAAATTTCATTATGCAATAATTTTAAATAATTGTTGTTACATATTAAATCAACAATTGGTTAGAATTTTTTTTTACGTAAAATACGTAAATTATCCGACTTAATTTGTTTTAAAAAATATTTCATGATAAACAGTCACTGCACAACATTTTGTAAAATGTAATATAAACCATAATGCCTTGGACAGATGTAACATAATTCGTTTCATTGTGTGACAACTGACATAATGCATTATTATAGAATTTCACTCTGCTCTCTTGAGTAACAGTTGCAGGGATAAGAAAATTATTTCACAAGATTTGCATGCAGAATCAAAAGTTATCAAAATATGGTACACGATGGCCTTTTTATTTCAGATATTCGCAATTACATGCAGTGACACTGATCTTACACTGATCTGTGTCTGACTGTGAAGGTACCGAGCCACAGAGTCGTCTGAATATGACATTCATCACATGCCTGCATACATACACATCTTGCTGATTATATATCTGATATCTAGATTGAACGGTGTCCATTCAAAACGACATGAACATTACTTATAGACATCATGTTGACGAACACAACGTTTTTCTACAAGATACTGAAATATGAACCTAGCTACACAGATCTTGCAGTCTACTGGCATTAAACTATGAGACAATCAACTGCCAATATTACAAAAAGACTGTATTGTGAGCACACCAGACTTCATCTTCAGGACTTGACTCCCATGGGGAGTAACACAGAAAGCAGTCTTGCATTTGGTGCATTTGGGTCCGGCGACGGAATACTGTGAACAATTTATGAACATTACTTCATCAAGTTCATGTTGAAATGCAGAACATTACATTATGAAGCAGTGACAATTTATTACTGGACTGTACTGAGCCTGCAACATTCATCCAACCTGTCAGGACACAGTCACACATAGACACAGTGAAGTATGACTACTGTATTGATCTGTTGAGTTTGTGTGCTATTTAGCCAATATTTACTTATTAATAAAGTTATTGTTAATGATATATATGACTTGTTAATGTATACTTATTATAATGTTTAATGTGGTGGTAAACATTGCATAAATTATATAACTGTCTTCATAATTATGGACATTCCAGCCTTTTATCGAAATGTATTGGTCAGTCATTAGCGTGCTAATATTAGCCAATATTAACTTATTAATTAAGTTACTGTTAATGTGAAATGACTGGTTAATGTATATTTATTACTATAATTAATGTGGTTTACTGCTTTCATAAATGATACAAATATCTTCATAATCATGGACATTATGGCCTTTTTCTGAAATGTGTCCGTTTGTCGAGGTTGCGCACTAATTAGCCAATATTGACTAATTAAATCAATTATTAAATAATTTGTTAATGTATATTTATTACCATTATTAATGTGGTTATACACATTGCATAAATATCTTCATAGTCATGGACATTATGGCCTTTTACTGATATGTTTTGGTCTGTCGAGGTTGTGCGCTAATTACCCAATATTGACTAATTAATTAAATAATTATTATTTTTAAATTCATATTTATTACCATTATTAATGTGGTTATACACATTGCATAATATGTATAAAATCTTTATAATCATGGACATTATGGCCTTTAAATGGAGCATTTTGGTCTGTTGAGTTTTGCATGCTACATAACTAAAATTAACTAATTAATTGCATTAATTTGGTTATAATTAGTACTAAAAATATTAAATATTATAAATTTATTACTCTTGTCAATGTGTTTGAAAACCCTGAAGACAGTATTTAAATATCTGTATAAATAAAAAAGTTATTACATTTTAAAGCAAATATTTACCTATAGAAAACACAAAAATGAGTTAATTTTGCCATTGTAAGAGATACACAAAAATGACGCTGTTTTTCCGTCTTAAAATAGCAATATCTTTTGATCTATTAAAGGTATCTTAATAAAGTAAACAGTTATGTGATCCTTAACCTATTACCTTTAATTTAAGCCCATTCCCAATGTTTTAGCATGATATTTAATTTTTTGTTGAAGTGCCTATCACTGGGTTGTCAGTAGTAACGGTAGAATCCGGACCCACCTCGATTTCGCCGTTATAACTTGAGTTTTGCCTAACTTTGATACCTCAGTGCGTTAGTTCCATTATTCAACGTTATCCAAGGCACATTTGTGAATATTGCGTGTTAGCACACTTTTGAGGCATAAATAGCGCCCCGGTTTGCATCAACATATGCCGATATATCGCTCGTTTTTTTACGAGCGCGATGCGGTAACGCACGACCGCAGCGGTGCAGACTAGCGCAAACCGGGTCACTATTTGGGCTTCAAAAGTGTGCTAAGACACAATATTTTTTAAATATAAATATGCCTGGGATGATGTTGAATGATGGAACTAACGCTCTGATGTATCAAAGTTAGGCAAAACTCAAGTTATAACAGCGAAATCAAGGTGGGTCCGGATTCTACCGAAGTGCTGTAACGTTTATAATAAGTAAAAAACTTACCAAAAAAACGAAGTCGGATATATCAATAAAACATTGTATTACAACGGCCACTGGTACAAAAATAATTACATAACACATAAAAACCTGTGTCCATAAAGTGTTCAGAAACAAAGATCAAAACATGTGAAAACATTAAAATCCATCGTCATCGAAATCAGTTTCATCGTCACCGTTGAAGAATGCCATGCCGTTCCGGCGGTTTCATTCCATGTATCCGTGCCACGTGCACTGGGCAAACATCTTCAAATATGATGGCGTCATCCATCTCACAACTAAAATCCTCCAAAGTCACTGTCACTGTCGCTATCAAAGAACGCTGCCTGGAACGGCATGGCGGCGTCGTCTCGCGTATCAGTGTCTGGGCCGTCAGCGTCGCGGATCGTGGCCGCGCACAAACATCTTTGACATTTTGAATATGATGGCATCCGCCGTTCTTAGCAACTGCCCCACACTAGCAGACATCCACTGTAACAACTGTCTGCTTTGTTCAGAGGCTTGCTCGTGGTATCAGGTGTTGATGTTTTAAGCCAAGTTCCAAGCACAACGTTCGCACCTTAGCTTTGCTGAAGCCAGGCTTCACCTGATTTAGCATGGTGAAATTTGTTTATTTTTGTTTTCCATTTTGACAACATCCACGTATAGTAATATTCCAACGATAATATAAAATGTGATGTAGTTATTATCAACACATTACAATTAAGTCTTTTACCAATAAAATTATACCTTATTCATTCATTTATGATAATTAATAGCAAAGTTATGACTTTCTTTATGGAACCTCTTATTTTTTTCTAATTGTGTGCGCTACGGAAGTATATCACACGCAGGGCTAAAATGGTCATGGCTCAAAGTCCAGGTGCGGCTTTAAATAAGGTTTTTGCCTGTGACAAACTGCGCAGAGGAAAGTCAGGGGTTAGGTCAAAAGTCGGGGTGCGGCTTTAATTAGGGGTGCGGCTACAAATACAGAATTTACTGAATACCGCACCGTCTATGAGTCTATGTTATCGACTTAGTTGCTGGTGGGGGAAATAACCTTCAAAATAATTACAAAAATAAATGCCAGCTACCGTAGCCTGTATAACGTTTTGCGAAATAATGTCGTGATATATTAGTCAACATTAGTCACAGTCCGGACCAAGCCCTGTCAATCATGTATTGTAGGCATTGCCATTGGAATTATTAAATAAGTGACATTACAAGTATTTAAATCCTTAAAAATATTTGTTTACGATACAGTCAATAGCATACAACAAAACACTATAGTCATATCTGATATAATTAGTTATTGGCATAGTAAGTAGGTTCACATCAGTCAAGTAAAGTTAATCACCATGTAGGCCTAATACTAATTTATGTGTCTCAAATATTGGCTTGTAACAATGGACCCCGAATTGATGCTCCAGCTTTGAGGCTTTTAAGTTTAGTAAGCATGCTATCATACCAAGTTTTTTTTTATATAGATTGCATGACTGCAAACACCAATGTATACTTTTAATAACAAGGACATTGTATTTAATTTATTGACTTTTGAATGTAAGCCTAACAAGGAAAAAAGGAAATAACGTCACAGGAAAAAGCCACAAAGATTAATAAATATATATTTTGTATTTACAAAGTTCAAATGTTAAACACATTTGAGTGCACATACATTTTAATCATGAAAATTAAAGATAACACACATATATCCACTAAAAAGAAAATGTTGAAAAAGTCACTTGTAAATCGCACTTGTGCTCTAATTTTAATGAATATTTGCAAGATTGTCTCATTTTGTTCATAATATATGACGGAAGTATCCAAACAACCATAGGGCCTAATACCGAGCACAAGCTTTGAAGGATCCAGCGAAGGATTTAGCACGCGAGATGACATTGTCCCTCATGGTAATACAAATGTCACTTGTAGTGCTGCTACGCCATCGACTTGTAGTGTCAAAACATAAAGGAAGCCGGTGGTCATGTCGCCAGTGCGACACTTTGTCGATGCAGTAGTTAATACAGACAATAGTGTTTTCCATTGAACATTCATCATGACCATGGGTATGCAAAGTTGCCATCGCAGTCCAGCACGCTTTCTCTGACTGACCCTGACCATGGCAGTTCTGTCACTGTAGACGACCCTTCGGATGTCCCAGTCTCACTATCGCCATCTTCAGACGATTCTGTCTGCAACAGTTAGAAGAGAAACATTGAAACGAGTGATGCAGAATATGTTGTAGCAGGTGACAGCGATATCACTAATGATGACTCAAGCGGTTCTTACACTAATGGGAAAGAGAGAAAGTTTGCCATTTGTGAGAAAAACATAATTTTACTTTTCTGCACCTGCTAAAACACCAAACTGCAATAAACCACTTAGCCTAGCATCACAGTGACTGCATTTGCAGTGGTTGTGACAAAAAGAATGTGTTGATGGCCACTCATTCATGTGGCACTCGCAACCCAAGATTGGTAACATTTATGAGAGTAACTTGTTGACACCAAGCGTCCTCTTCCTGACTGGACATTCATTCACTGTGTACAATTTGGTCAACCTAATGAACCTATGCGCCTTGTCACCCCGCCAGTGCTACAACATACAGCGGGCATACATACTGCCAGAGATAGAGGACATGTGGACATGCCATTCAGAGGCCATCATGTCAGCTCTGGTCAGACAAAGCGTGGTCGCATCAGGCGATGCAAGATATGACAACCCAGGACACAACTCTACATTTGGCATTTACTTCATCATGGACACTGACAGCCAACACATCATTGCTTAAGAAACTTTTTCGGGTCACAGAGGTCAAGAACAGTTACTGGATGGAAGTGGAGGGCTTGAAACGCTGCTTAGACAACCTGACTGACCATGGGATGAAGATTATCACACTTGCCACTGACAGGCATCCCAGCATTAGAAAGACTGTTAGAGGACTACCAAGAAATAAATGTTGTTGTCTGCCAAGAAAGTTGAAGTTGTCCCTTCGATAGGCACAATTGCCAACCACCCGTGGTATTGCACATCAGCTTGTGATGGTGATCCCCACTTGATGAAGGAGATGTGGATCTCGCTCCTCCATCACATCAGGAATTCCCATTCATGGACAGCGGGTGCAGAGTTGTACCGGTAGTGCAGTCATGCAACGTATACACAACAAGCAGTAAAAACAACACCATGACTCACTGAAGGTACAGAAGCCTTCACTGTCCAGAAGGCTATACTGGACTGCCGCCTACTGCATGATATAGAGAGCGTTACGAAGTGCGTTAACACTGGTGAACTGAAGAGCTTATACGCCCTCTTCCTCAAATATGTATCCAACTTCAGCCGTCAAGGCATCATAGCCCGACTCAACTTGGCCACCATTGACCAAAACACAAATACAAGGTAAGGCTTGTGATATCATTCATCAATAGTGTTGACATTTTATGTTACAAAATAATGTATCAGTTGCTTGACAAAGCTGCACACTTTAGAAATCCAGTAGTGCATTAGGAAATAAACTGAAATGGCTGAAAATCCCTGCCTGTACTCAATAGCAAAACAATGTTAGGAATACAGTTTCGAAAATACAATCTCACTGCACAAGAGTATGCATGCAAACAACAGATAAAATAATTATAATTGAGGACATCTGTTTACTGTTACTTGAATTGTTTAATTATATATAAATCGAATTGGAATAGTATGCTTTGGAATTGCTTATTGAAATATAAACTTATGCATATATAATATAATAAATATAAACATCATTATATATAAACTATATATATATATGATTCAATAATAAATATTTGAATGTATTATGGAATTCCTTGGAAGTTGAAATTGAAAATGATGGCAGAATTAGGAACCGATTAAAAAATGACATTAGCCGTTTGATTTCAAGAGAGAGAGAGCATACAAGATGTTTGTTTTACTGTGTGCATGTTACAGCTATTCTTCAGATATTTCTATTGTTACACTGATTTTATATTTATCATTTGTTCAATCAGCGGGAAATGGTGAAAACAGCAGACAACAAGCTATGGTATCAGCTGCAGTATTCAAAGTCTGCTGAGTATGTAGTGAAGAAAGTGATGGCGTCAAAGGACTACAGCTTCCGAGGAGAAATTCTAGAGGGCATTGCAGCTAGATGCACGAGTGGCCCAAAGCTGTGAAGTATGCTCCAAGTTGTGACATCGAGTAAGGAGGTTACTCTAGCAGAGCATGCTGGCATCGAAAAACCAGCAAAAGAGGAGGCTGTGGCAAAGCAAAGAACCCGCTTTAAGGAAAACTAGTTGTATCCGTATCAATTCGATTTAGTGCCACCAAACTGATACGACATCCAATTTCAAATGACAATGGATTTATATGCTTAAATAACATTGTTTGAACTTCACTGGCAGAAATAGAGAAACGTTTTAGGCAAAGTGGATTCTCACTACTGTATAGGACCTCCTAAAGTAAGGAACATCCACTTGAAAGCTTGTATCCTAGTTTTATTAGACACTATTCGATGTAGGGAACTTTGAGTATATGTAATTTACTGGAATATTTTAACCAAGTCCAAACATGTTACTTATAGTGAGTTTTTTTGCAACAGACCACCATTTCTCAAACATCACACTGTGTGCTACGAACTAATGAAGCAGCAAAGGATTCAGCTATACGTTTTTTTATATATTCATACTTCATTGTTAGTATTACATTTGACATTATCACAAAACAACATCTCAAAAAGTACTTAATAATAAAAAGAACACTTATATAGTGCCATAAATCTAAATGAATCCATTTGGAGGCACTTGATAGATTTTGAAACTACCGGTAGTACTACAAGCTTTGAATCTGTATCTTGAATAATAAGTACTTGTTTTCTTGACAGATGCCCCTAGTGTTGAAAGTTGAAACCCACAAATATGTAAAACTGGAACTGTAATGGAATATTTTGTATGTATTAATTTTTTTATCACAATATTTGATCATAATGGTGGCCCATATCATCAATAAACATGTTATTTATTGATGTACTATATGTGCACAGGACTGGCACAAACCCAAATTGTAATACAGTTAGATTAAAATGTGTCACAGTGTGAAGTGAATCAACTGAAAGAAACATTGAAAACTGGTGTGTGAATTTGACTAATGCATTGGCACAGTCTGCCATGTAGTCTTATTTGTTTGTGAATTGTTTCTCCATATGAATAAACTGTTGATATATTTCATGTTGGCTTCAGTATTACAAATCGAATTATGAACAGGGACATGCAAGACACTACAGATCACACTGTTGTTCCAAAAATGGGATAAGAAGGCACCGAGTAATTCATTCTACCTTTTGGTCAATCTAATCTTACTTGTCCAGGGTTTTTATTTTCACTGTACACTTACTTGTATAGTGCAATGTCCATAACTGAAATTTTCATAAACCCCATTCGCTTCTGGATTCAGTGCAGGCTGGTATAACATGTCTGTTGCCTTTTCCAAGTCTCTCCCTTGACCACAACGTGAAGTGACGTTATGCGGGTAATCGAATCAATCGATATGTTCTGAAAGTTCATTTATTTGCATTAGTTGATAATAAACAACCGTTATCTTCTAATTATTGTTATACTGGCAAAACTTTGTTTTATCAATATCGCATCATGAATTCAGTGAATTGGTTTATTTGTTTGTGAAGGGCTGTAATAATTATGATTGTAAGACTACATTTCATGATGTGGTCTTGATAACACACACACATAATATATATATAACATTTTTATTATATTAAAAACTCCTGTCTACATTTGTATATAAATTATGCAAGTTGCTTGAACACTTTTAAATAGGAATTAAACAACTGTATAAAAAGGATGCACACGTCCTGTCAAAAATAAAAGCAAGTTTATTAAGAAAACGATCAAAAATGGTTTGATGAAAATCATAGACATAGTATTTTACGATGATAGAATGAACCTGAACATTTGTGGTGGGAACAAATATAATTGCTCTATTTAAGTTTGAAATAGTTATTGCTAGAATAATTAGTCGATACCTGTTGAACTACGTAGTACTTACCTATTAGCTATTGGTCGAATCAATGAGTCTGCACGCAAATCATACAATGACAACAGACCGACTTCCAAGTTCCAACACCGCCCTGTTGGTGCAAACCGTTTCGAAGTCGTCACTCATACTCATAGTCGGTAATGCAGGCATCTGTAAGGTCTGTCATACGGTGCTGTACGGCAGCTATCTCCCTACAGCACAGCGACTCGATGTGCGTCGACATTGGCACGCAGTGTCCACACAAACACCATGCGAAATTATTAAGTCGCGTAACGTCTTCGTCATCGGTAGACCAACTGTCACTGTCCGACTCTCACAACTGAATCTCACCCGCGGCCGGACATTATCGGACCGTGGATCGCACACTGTCACTGGGTAAAACCCATATCACCCGTATGGCACAGGCCCTTTGACTTTGTGTGTGTCAACCGTAATGTCCGAGTGACAAGTCGAACTAGAGTCTTCATCTGTCGTATCGATTTTCTCCCAAAGTGATACGGAAGTTTTAAATATCACTTTTAATAACTCGTCTCTACCAAAATCCTTCGACGTCTTTGTCAACAACAAAATAAAAATAGTCCCGGTATGCGCGCGCATCTAATATTCTGACCTTTGCTTTGAAAGCACCGCCCCCTTCTGGCAGCTAAAATCTTCGTTCGGGAAGTGCGACGTCAACAACGTTTTCATTGGTTATAAATCGTTGCCATTTAATTTCACCTTTTTATTTCGAACGCGTATACCAATTATTTGTTGACCTATAGAACACCTATCGTGTATAATAGGGCACCATATCTTTGTTTTCGCACATAAATGTCTACTAATGAAATAAACCAAAAGAACCCGAAATTTAACATGGATTAGATAGGAGTAAATCAAACCACTCGTTTGGAACAAAGATGGCGATACGCAGTGCTCTATAGCGACGATTTAGGCATCGAACAAAATCGTTTTTTCAGTTTGTCTTATAAATGAGTACGTTTCTGTTACCATTAATATATACTTATATAGTATACATTTCAATAGGTAGCATGAAACAGCTGCATTTCATTTCCCCTTTAAAGAAGGCTGTAGAACCAGAGGGCACAATGCGGCATTAGTCAAAGAACAGTATAGGTTAGATGCGAGAAAATACTCATTCTCTCAGAGGACACTAAATGACTCGAACAAATTATCTGATGAATGTGTTAATGTTAGCAGTATGAATATGTTCAAAAATTAAATTCACAGCTATCTGGGGAGGGCGGTCTATACATAGTTGGAAAATGTTGAACTCTCGACAAGCCAAAGGCTGGAGCTTGTAGGTTGTAGCTCTGGACGGCAATCTTGTTAAATCTTATAAAATACCAGTTTAGTTGGAAAGAGTGCATGAAAATATAAAGTAAAACAGACCCCTGAAATAGGCACACCCTTCAGTATACCCTCAACGATGCTCCCATAGATCTCAGAGGAACTTCTCACTTCTGGCAGAATGTCCAATGGAATGCCGAAGAACCTGAAGTAGTGACCACAACATGAACACCAAACAGAATATAGGCACTAACTAGAAGGTAGCAAAGACCATAAGGTGTGCACATTAACTGGAGGTCATATGTATGTGGGTATTATGCCCTTTATAGAAGCACACATACACAACGACACACACTCTGCTGTCTTTGATACAGAACAATGATAATAAACATATCACAAATGTTTGGTGCTCATTTTCTACTGCTAATATGTAGAAAAACAGCTGTATTTGCACATAAACTGTTCGCTTTCTACCTTTCCACAACATTAAATAATATTAATGTATCTCATTATGAACTCAATTATGAAAGCATAGATTGCATTCAGGATTATTTATTATAAAAATACCATGGATCTGCTGAAGCAGATTATACATTTGCATTGTGTATATTGCAGATACATTATCAAAAAATTCTTACAAAACTGGGTACATTGCATTTTATCTGCATTTATATTAACAACATAAAATCAGAGTCAGTGAATGTTATGTGAGGACGAGTAACTTCCAAAGACTTCCCTGGCAGGTAAGTGACAAAAAATAAGTCAACCATACAAACCTAATACATCAGGTTTACGTTCACATGGATAGCAACGTTACTATATAATGCTAAGCTGCAAGCAACCACGCCCTTACCCGCCAGCGGCCACAGGCAACAGGAGCCCTTAGTTGAAATTGTTAAAACTCTAAATCTGCTAACCACCCTATAGTGGGCTTGTTAGTATGTCTAAGCAACTTGTACATGTGAAACTGATGGAGATATGCTTGGACATACATATAGACGACAGAGACCCACACCCTGTTTTATAATACACAAGATCTACACTGGTTTGTAAGACTCACCTACACAAGTCAAAGTCCCATTCTAATTTTTTTATATGCATGAGCATTGTGCGGCTGGCATTGGTGACATCGGTGACATGTCGTCCTCCGTGTCGACCCCCCGTCAGATTCTGCATCACACGTCACAACCGATAGGGCTGTAGTTCATATGTCACCTCGCATCACATTTTGTACCACCCAATTAATAAGATTAATTATGTATCAAATAATAATTACAAAACAGCTAACTAATGACACAGAAAACAAAGAGTTTTACGAGTTCAGTGGTTTACTAAATTTTTGTGTCATTAAAATGCGTGCATAAAACTTGTCTTGATATACAGTTGGTCAAAACCTTGCAAGCTTTTTTTACTGAAATTACCTGATAACACTGGTAAGATAAGAAGGCAGAAGGTGAGATGAGCAGAGGTAATTTAAAGTTTGAGAGGCTGATGGCAATAAACGTAGGAGTGAAAAAAACAGATGGAAGGAGACAGAGTGCACACAGAACAAAAGGCATAAGGTGCTGGTGGAAGAGAACTCAACAAAAATGAAAAACATTTTAGAAGTGTTGACAGAAAGCAGAGTCAGCAATAGGCCACAACTAGGTAGATTCATCCTTGCACACCAGAGGGTGCCTCTGATTACATCAGTCTCCGTACCCTTGGCAGATTGTATTGTAGAAACACTGAAGTTAAGCTGAGCCCGTTAGCCAATCATCTCAATGCCATTCTAGAATCTGCGATTTGGGATTTAGCAAATCGTTCAAGAAGTAAAAAATGCGCTGCTGCTGGCTCATGTGAATAGTCAGACTGGTAGAGTGGAATTCCTGGAGTTACCCTTTGATATGGGGCGCTGGCTTTTGCAGGCTGCCATGGACAGCCGCGACCGGCGATGTTTGTGTACTAGGAAAAAGTACAACTGAATCAGGGAACTTTTGTACAATTTGCATAGGATACCTGCCATGGGTCGTGTAGTCAATGACCACCCCTCACTTGCAAGGATGAAGAAAGGGATAACAGCAATATATGCAGCTGATGGGGCCAGTGAAAGATGCATGAGATGGGTAGGTTGTCTTGTTAATAATGCATTGGTCAGAACTAAGCACAACAAATATAAGACATCAGAGATATATATTTGAAAGTATTTAAATGCAAATACACCTTGTTTATTATGTAAATACGCCTTGGTGTCTTTGCGCATATTTACCCATACAAGCCATGTGTCGACATTGCCGAAGAGACAGTTACCATCTAACACCGCATTGCGCACCACTTTCTTGTTGTTGAGTAGCCACGTCAACTTGACTGCACTGAAGTAGTTAGAGATAGGCAGACCACACCGCGACTGCAACAACATTTACATCATCAAAAAATTACAGTTTATATCATTATATACATACATGAATGTCGTATTTATAAGCCTATACCATCTCAACATGAAAGAAAACTGACAGATTTAAAATGAAAAATGAGTTTTTCATAAAGAAACAACATTTATTATTTTATAACACATAATATTATCTGACCTGCCTAACTGCATTTTCCGTGTATGTTATTATTTGCCTTTTTATGTGTGATGGTTTATATATATCATCACACATTTGTCAATAATCAGTAAGGTATTTGACATCATGATCATGCTTATTTTTATGGGGTGTTTGGCAACATAAACCAACTAACTTTGTCAACATATGCGTGCATCAAATTACAAAGAGCAGCTAGAAAAACGGTAATTAAAAAAGTCAAGGTGATAAAGGATAATATAATACATCATCATTAACTTGAATTGTGATAACATTAAATACAATAAATATTACCTTAGTAACCATACAATGTTTTTATTTAGTTACAACTGTCTAGAAGTCAACAGTGTAGATCAGTGCATCCAGATGGTCAAACCACTGCTGACTGACCACTACTTGTTTACAATTATTCTTAGAATCAAAGGGGTTCCATTTTATAATCAATATTCTCCAGTGCTTAATTTTTACATCTGGATCAACACTGACCCTCAAGAAGTCTTTGTTGTCCTTTGCAAAATTCTTGATGAGCATCTGAGCTGTTTCTGTAGCCCGCATGTCTAACCACACTATTAACAAACAAATATAATCTTTGTCTAACCACACTACAAACAAACAAAGTTCATGTGTGTCTAACCACACTATAAAGAGACAAAAATCACCTGTCTAACCACACTACAAACATACAAAGATCATGTGTGTATAACTACACTACAAACAGACAAAGGTCATGTGTGTCTAACCACACTACAAACAGACAATGATCATGTGTGTCTAACCACACTACAAACAGACAAAGATCATGTGTCTAATAACACTACAAACAGACAAAGATCATATACGTGTGTCCAACCAAACTACAAACAGACAAAGATCATGTGTGTCTAACCACACTACAAACAGACAAAGATTACCTGTCTAACTACACTATAAACAGACAAAGATCATGCGTGTCTAACCAAACTACAAACAGACAAAGATCACCTGTCTAACCACATTACAAACAGACAAAGATCATGCGTGTCTAACCACACTACAAACAAACAAAGATCACCTGTCTAACCACACTACAAACAGACAAATATCATGCATGTCTAACCACACTACAAACAGACAAAGATCATGTGTGTCTAACCACACTACAAACAGACAAAGGTCACCTGTTTAACCTGACTACAAACAGACAAAGATCATGTGTGTCTAACAACACTACAAACAGACAAAAATCACCTGTCTAACAACACTACAAACAGACAAAGATCACCTGTCTAACAACACTACAAACAGACAAAGATCACCTGTCTAACCACACTACAAACAGACAAAGATCATGTGTGTCTAACAACACTACAAACAGACAAAGATCACCTGTCTAACAACACTACAAACAGACAAAGATCACCTGTCTAACCATGCTACAAACAGACAAAGATCATGTGTGTCTAACTACACAACAAACAGACAAAGATCAACTGTCTAACCACACTACAAACAGACAAAGATCATGTGTGTCTAACTACACAACAAACAGACAAAGATCAACTGTCTAACCACACTACAAACAGACAAAGATCATGTGTGTCTAACTACACAACAAACAGACAAAGATCACCTGTCTAACCACACTACAAACAGACAAAGATCACCTGTCTAACCACACTACAAACAGACAAAGATCATGTGTGTCTAACTACACTACAAACAAAGATCATGTGGTGGAGTCAATGCATCATTATCTGGTAGCTAATATAACCAACATCAGAAACAACACAAATACAAACTAACATCGGTAGGTCAATAATTTGCATATTAAACATCTAATTTTACTAGGTAATTATAATAATAATAATGTTCACTGTAAACTTCATAAAGTACACATTTTTTTATCTTCCTGGTGTTGTCAATTTAAAACATAAATATACTGGTGCTAAATTACGTACATTTGTTAACACTTAAAACTAAACAATTACCTGCTACATATCAGAGTACCTAGGGGTAGATTGTCTAATGCAGTAAATGTGTTTTAAATAGTATAATCAAATAATTAACTAAAATGTAAAACTTAACAACTTATGAAAGTATATAGTGTACTCAATATGTAACATGGTATGTGACACCACTAAGGTAACAGTATCCAGCTAGTTGAGGTGGCCAGCCCAGATGTATTGCAGGCAGCTGTGTGCAGCCGCAGATCATAACCTGACATTATAAATAACATGAATTTCATCCATATAGGTTACACTGATTACTCATAATGATTAGAATATTACATACTGGTTCTTACCAATAGCATTGTGTAGAGGCTTGCCAGTTTTCTTATCCCAGACTATTGTTGTGTCTCTTTGATTGCTGATGCCAATGGCTGTAGCAAAATAACATATTGTTACAAATATACCCAGGCTGAAGAGTAGCAACATACCACATTGCTAACAGTGCACTAATAATACATCTGGGCTGAAGATGATGGCTTTATGAATACTTGTAAGTAACACTACCTATCCTCCGGAAGATATAACTTAGCAGTTTGTAAAACAGTACGGTTAGTAAATGTAAGCATGTATGCATATTCATAAAGGAGATGCTATTTACTGATTTACTAGTTCTTCTTATATATATATATTGTAGAATTTCTGTAATACTGATTTACTGCAGACAAAACTCACCTTTGATGTCTCTGGAGTCCATGTTGAGTGCCGTCAGATTAGAGACTGCCATTTGTATGCAGTCTCTCACTGATTTGAGTATTTCCCGCGGGTCTTGTTCTACCCATCTATAATGGAAACAAATCTACTCTTTATTCCTCACATATTATATTAAATGCAAAACTGTACAAATTTCAAACATCATTTTTATGGATATTTTTCATTAAATGTAACTGAACTGGTCATGGTGACTGAAATCATGTTAATGTGGAATGATTAGCGATAACCACATTTAAGCATAAAGAAACTCATGGCAACTGGACAAGGAAACCATTAGCTTCAAGAGAACTCAATAATTGTTCATAGATCTAGATATATGTAACAGGTCTGCCCTTCTGATACATTTGTACACTGGCATATTTAGCATTAATGGTAGGACCCTATATATTGTTTGTTCCAGTTGTTTATGATCCTCTGGGTATCTGTGAGAACAAATACTTTGTGATTATGATATCTAAATCTACACACTGTTTCTTCACTATTAGTAATTTGTGTTCTCTAGTTCTTCTAGAATAAAATACTTCTATCAACATTTTTATTCAATTGTTTAAATTTGATCTTCACTGCTGTTAAACAACATTATTGGAGAAATAAAAAACTTGTCATTGATAATATATGTACAATAGAAAAATATTGTATCTGAGCAGATAAATTTGGATTTTACCCATTAATTAAGTGCAAATATATGTTAACTGTAAAAACTAATTACATACCCTGCCTTGGGGTGGTGTTGGTGTATTTCTTGTTGGTGGTATGTAATCAGTTCAGCAGTCTGGGAATCAAAAATCTGAAACAAATCACATAATTGTTAAGTTTGTGCATCAGCAAATTTGGTGTTCCCTTGGATTTGGTATTAAAACTATTATAATGTTATGGTTTCTTCTATTTGACTGCTTTGGTTAAAATGTATGTTGAACTAGTAGCTACAACAGGTCATAAACCTGGATTGTATAATATAACTCAAAGTAAACATTTTAGGTTTGAGAAACCCAACACAATATAAGTTACAGCATTGCCACAGAATACACGATGCAGGAACTTGGGTCTTTTTTGGGGGACACTCTAGTATACATTATAGTTGTACATGTTCACATATGGTATACATGTTGGCATTGCGAGGGCATAGAATGCCCTATCACTAATTCAACGAAATACGTACACAATTATAGAATAAAACCACTTCCGAAGTTCCAGCGAGATTTCCAACACAACAATGACAGTGACACTGTCATGTGATGTGACATGTAACTGACACATTTTAGCCATTTAGCAATTTTAGGGAAATGTTGTCACCGTCTTGCGTCCAAGAATTATCAAATTAGAAAATCCAGACAAGACTCCGTCTCAGCTTCATAAATCACATAATTCATTCCAGCCTGACCTGGGGGAGAAGAGTCAGACTCAGAGTCACACTTATAAGTTAGTCTTATAGACAAACTCCGAGACTCAGTCAGAGAGTCAGACTCGCCGCTCGGTTCCACATTCGTCCCTGCGTCAGACTAGTTGGGCTAAACTAAATGTTTGCCAATGTGTTAAACGTTCTAGTCTAACTAAAAACGACACATGGCCAGTACCAAACACACACCAGAAATCGTGTATTGGTCGTTCCTTGATCAACGGCACCTACGAGCGTTCTGCCTGTACTGAACGCCATGTTCACGACATCCACACGCCGGCGCCCGTTTCGTTTGACCTCGCCTTCTTTGCGGGGTGTCGAGGGTATATTTCTGTGATTTTATTAATATTACTAACAAATAAAACCGACCCGCATTTTATAATTACTGACATTGTGATTATACATTTAAGTAATATATTTTTATATTGGAAGAAATGGCTTATGTATGTGTTATTGTAAATGTAGAATAGCCTCATAGCTGTTGTCGTCTGTGAATTTGACATATGTGGACTGTGCCACAGTGCCACACAGCATGAGACGGTGCTGTGTCTGACTGTGGCCTAGTGTGGGTAAC
This sequence comes from Paraescarpia echinospica, assembly GCA_020002185.1. Classification (NCBI taxonomy): domain Eukaryota; kingdom Metazoa; phylum Annelida; class Polychaeta; order Sabellida; family Siboglinidae; genus Paraescarpia; species Paraescarpia echinospica. The sequence goes on from CM034540.1 coordinate 22,798,847, forward strand.
TAGCTTTACTGTGTCAGTGCCTGGGGATAGGTGGCGATGCCTTTTGGATGTGTGGTTGTGTCTGTGCGTCGCCGATTTGCTTTAAATAAACTTATAAACTTCATATTTCAGAGCTATAACTCAGAAAGTTAACAACTCAATTCATCTGGACGCGAGTGAAGGTGACAAATGGTGGCGCCCCGGTGCGGTGGAGCCTAGAGTTAGACATTCGCGGCTGGGACGAAACAAGACTCGGAGTTCATCTTCAATCAAATGTCGATTGTTGACTGTTTACATTGTAAAATGTCGCCTTCTTCGAAATCTCGACCGACGCTAGTTGGTGCAGTCGACCAAGGCACCAGCAGCTCACGTTTTCTGGTTTGTCCTATATATATATGTTTAATCTCAAACCTAAACGGTAAATTATCTTTTTAGTTTACGTTATAAAAAATAATGCAATATTGTTATTGTAATACCCAAGTTCCAACTTACGACGTAAGTTACGTGCATGTGAATGAAATAAACTTCAAAAATAAAACTGATTAAATGTATAGATTCAAGCTCTAGTGGTAGCTAAATGTCTATTTAAAGATAGGCCAAACAGCTGATCACTGCTAAGCCAAAGTTTACACGGTTAAAATAACTTCCTTGTTTAATTATCCTCTCGATTGACAGCCCGATTTAGAGCATTCTTCCTCTTCTTCCATTCAAGTACAGGCCTCCTGATGGACTACTAACATTCAAACCACTGTATGACTATTGCTATGGCTAAGCCATGGTAGCTGTTTTGATTTATTTTAACCCAGGTTGAAAACACAGTCTTAAGTCTTAACTTAGTCTTAGTATATTTTTCAATACAAGTTAATTTGTCAATTAAACCTACTTGGATTTGTTCTTGGGTTTAAAAAAAAAAAAATATCAATTAAATAACTTGAGTATTTAAACTACAAAATAATACTTCTCTACTGTTTTGCCTGTGTGATGCACAACACTGAATGTTGATTCATCCTTATTAATCAGAATGGATCAACATTATTATATAGTTACAATCAATATTATAAAATTATATATTATTTTCAAAATAGTTAATAATTGGAACCTAAATAAATTATTGTTGATCGATCATTACAACTGAAATGTACTAGCTTGGATTTGTACTTGACCTAAAAGTATGTGGAATTGTTCTTGATAAGTTTATGTTTCAACGTACTTGCACTTGACCTAATGTATTTGTACGTGGAATTGTTCTTGATTAAATGTACCTCACCCCAACCTTGGTCAGCTAGCCAGGAGCTTAGCCAGAGACCCAACTGGCAGATGACTGGCCAAGACTGGTAATTCAAAAAGACTGGTAGTTACACGTGATAAGACTGGTGGAATTTAGAGGGAGTAAGTTGGTCAAGTGCTAGATTAACTAATAGTTTCATGTCTAGGGGCCCACATTAATGACTATCATTGGCATGACTGGTAGTGAAACAAATTAGATGGATCAGAATTAATGAAATAAATGGCTCAAATGACACTGGTTTGGCACTGAAAAAACTAAAGTGGCCAATAATGGTTGTGATTAATGTGAAGGACATCTACACAAGCCATTTGCAGTTAATTCATGACTGGCAAAAAATTACTTCTGGCTAACAGAATTGCTCCTAAAAATACTTGTTCATATAAAGATAGTATAAAGTTGGTTTTAGTCAAATAGTTGTAATGGAATAAAATTAATGGATTTAATCATCTTGATTTTTCAGATATTTGACAGTAAATCGTCCAAGGTAGTTGCTTCTCATCAGCTGGAAATCAAGCAATTATTTCCCAATGCAGGGTGAGTTTTTACAGAATTGATTAGTTGTTTTAACACACACCCTGTGGTTTTAACAATACGAGTATAATGTCTCTGGATTAGATGTTATGGAACCCACTGATGTGATTATAGGTGTGTCTACAACATGAGAATATCTAACAAGACAAATTAAGGTTACAACGTTCATCAAATAATTATTGTTGAGGTATTTACCATACATGAGATGGATGTTAACTGATTGCTTCTCAGTTTGATTGAAAGAAGGTGGATGGAGATCCAGAGAAGATACTCAGTAGTGATTTATATTTACTTCTCTGTGTGCTTGAAGGTGGGTGGAGGAAGACCCAAAGGAGATACTCAGTACAGTGAAGCAATGTATTGAGAAAGCTGTTGGCAAGTTGTCTTCTCTTAAACTGAATGCTGCAGACATCAAAGGTAATTAGTTAAACAGATTCTGGTAACAAATTGTCTTTATTACAATTTACAAATTGTGGGTAATTGTATGTCCAAACTTATCTCGGTCAGATGTTGAGTTATTTGTTGACATGTGCTGAGCTGTTACATTTGTTTGCATGTACTGTTAGCTTAGCCTGTTACATGTATAGATCTGTGTTACATTTATATGTTTGTGGTGTTGCATTTGTATGGATGTGCAGTTATATTGTATACATGTGCTGTTACATGTGTGTTCCCGTGTTGTTACATCTGTGTGTCTGTGCTGTTACATTTGTATACCAATGTTGTTATTGTATGCCTGCATGACAGTGCATGTGCCATTACACGTGTAAGCCTGTGCTGCTAAATATGTATGCTTGTGCAATTATATATGTAACTGTAAGCCTTTGTTGTTATATTTGTAAGCCTGTGCTGTTATATTTGTAAGCCTGTACTGTTGTATTTGTGAGACTGTGCTGTTATATTTGTAAGCCTGTACTGTTGTATTTGTGAGACTGTGCTGTTATATTTGTAAGCCTGTACTGTTGTATTTGTGAGACTGCTGTTATATTTGTAAGCCTGTGCTGTTTTATTTGTAAGCCTGTGCTGTTATATTTGTAAGCCTGTGATGTTGTATTTGTAAGCCTGTGCTGCTGTATTTGTAAGCTTGTGTTGTTGTATTTGTAAGCCTCTGTTGTTATATTTGTAAGCCTGTGCTGCTATATTTGTAAGCCTGTGTTATTATATTTGTAAGCCTGTGATGTTGTATTTGTAAGCCTGTGTTGTTGTATGTGTAAGCCTGTGCTGCTGTATTTGTAAGCTTGTGTTGTTGTATTTGTAAGCCTCTGTTGTTATATTTGTAAGCCTGTGCTGCTATATTTGTAAGCCTGTGTTATTATATTTGTAAGCCTGTGATGTTGTATTTGTAAGCCTGTGTTGTTGTATGTGTAAGCCTGTGCTGCTGTATTTGTAAGCTTGTGTTGTTGTATTTGTAAGCCTCTGTTGTTATATTTGTAAGCCTGTGCTGCTATATTTGTAAGCCTGTGTTATTATATTTGTAAGCCTGTGATGTTGTATTTGTAAGCCTGTGTTGTTGTATGTGTAAGCCTGTGCTGCTGTATTTGTAAGCTTGTGTTGTATTTGTAAGCCTCTGTTGTTATATTTGTAAGCCTGTGCTGCTATATTTGTAAGCCTGTGTTATTATATTTGTAAGCCTGTGCTGTTATATTTGCAGCCATTGGCATCACAAACCAGAGGGAAACTACAGTAGTTTGGGACAAAGAGACTGGGGAACCACTGAGCAATGCAATCGGTAAAAACTTACTTTATTAAATAGTTGAAATATTATAATTAAACAGTAAGAAAATGTAGACCTAACGCATGACCTTAAATGTGCACAAGTGATATTGAAGGTTATGGCATTATGAAATATTAATTATAGAAAAGTTAATAATTATCTACTATGTCATGTGAATGTATTATGATAAACGACAAAGGAGATAGTGTTATATAAAATGTTAGTATTACCAAGCTTTATTCTTTATTGCATGTTTACATGTAATGATTCAAGCCAATAACTTGTTTTTACTTTTTATTCATGTCGAATCACTATTCCAAAACACTTTGATACATAAGAAATTTGACTTGCTCAACTCGTTGACCCCCAGAACTAGACAGAACTCAATTCTAAATTTTAAAAACTTGATTACAATATCAATAAAATGGATGATATTTTATATTTGGTCAGTCATACAAAAGTACAAAGAATAATTTTATTTTCTATCCAACTCATTTGAATTACTTACTTAATCCTCTTTGTGTGGGTTCACACATAAGGCCGAACTCATTTTAATAATCTATATTAATATGCTAACTGTGGAATATTGTAAGTGCATCTCCTCTGAGACTGCGAGGTCCACTCACCCCTAACCTACCAATTGTCAATGTATTTCAGAAAACATAACGATAATTATTTTGAGTTATTACTTACATGTTTTGTATGCCCTGTTTTTCTTGAGGGTCTTTCTCATACCTGACAGAATTAGGTGATAAGCAATTCTCCATATATGGCATGACGAAATGGTTTGGTGCTTCATGGGCGGGTGTAAGCCAGTAATCTTTATAACAAGTAATACATAATTTATATCAATTGACATTGTAGTAAAGACATTATAGTAAAGCCTTTGTGCACAAAGGTAAGTTCTTATACAACGCAGTATCCAGTCCTCAGGACTGCTCAAAGTGCTTTATACTCCACACATTGTATGTTTGTGCTGTAGTTTGGATGGATGTTAGAACAGCGGGAATATGTGACGCCCTTATAAGTGGACCTGCCAATGGAGACAAGGACTTCCTTAGGGTAAGTAATGAGTTATGATAAGTAATGAAGTGTCCCATTTTAACCCTGTGATTCAGGTTAACAAACAGTTCTGTTATAGCCTTAGCTTAATTCTAAGTCGGCAGTCTTAGCTAAACTATACAGCATACAAATAAATGTTTACAAGTTAGTTTTCTGTAAACATTGTGTACATGTACAGCACTGAAGAAGGTTTTATTTACATCCTCTTTCTTGGATTATGTTTTATAAAAACCAAGTCACAACTGGGCTTTACTGATGAATATTAGTAATTAACACTCTTTTTTAAACTGTCTTCTGAGTCATGTGCTAGACGAGTGCCAGATGTACAATAGGAAACATGACAGAATATTTCAGACAATAGATGACAATTCCAACAGTAATTGACAGATCCAGAAACTGACGTCATAATTATTCATGTGACATCGCTCAAGCCTTGCCTTTCCATCAATGACTACATAATATACATACATCACTGGAGGCATGATGTCTGTTAGATCAATCGTTCCCGCATACAGTTCTCACTTATACAAGTTTTTGTCACCAAAAAACATTTGGGAACAGAATTGTAACAAATATACGACTGAATATCGGATAGTATCAGATGCGCGGTAGCCATTTTGTAAGCTTGATGGACCAGGTTGCTAGGCTATTAGTCATGTGACATTTCCATCACTTGTAACAATGAATTGTATGTCATTTTGCAGGAGAAGTGTGGCTTGCCACTGTCAACCTACTTCAGTGCTCTTAAGATGCGTTGGCTCATCGACAATGTTGATGCTGTGAAGACAGCCATTGCTAAAGGACACTGTCTCTTTGGCACCGTTGACGCATGGGTCGTCTGGGTAGGTGCCCGCACTGACCTCTTAGTGGATGGCATTCACACACCATCGTCACACCAGGGGGTGCTGCTGATGACATCAGCCTCAGTTAGGCTCAGCCAATAATATAAATAATAAAATAACAGGTTTTGTTATTTATTGGGATTTCCCGTAGCTGCTCTTAGATATGAGGCAAGGGTGTTTGTGCATCAAGACACTTTCATGGTTCCCACAGCAAGACCGACAGAGGCAAATACCTATAGGACAAAGTACGGCTGTACACCTAATTCGATCAGCAAACTTCCGCATTTTGCATAGGATATCTGCCAGGGATAGTGCATAGTGACCACCCCTGGCTTGTGAGGGTATCTGCCAGGGATAGTGCATAGTGACCACCCCTGGCTTGCGAGGGTATCTGCCAGGGATAGTGCATAGTGACCACCCCTGGCGTGAGAGGGTATCTGCCAGGGATAGTGCATAGTGACCACCCCTGGCTTGTGAGGGTGTCTGCCAGGGATAGCGCATAGTGACCATCCCTGGCTTGTGAGGGTATCTGCCAGGGATAGTGCATATTGACCACCCCTGGCTTGTGAGGGTATCTGCCAGGGATAGTGCATAGTGACCACCCCTGGCTTGTGAGGGTATCTGCCAGGGATAGTGCATGGTGACTACCCCTGGCTTGCGAGGGTATCTGCCAGGGATAGTGCATAGTGACCACCCCTGGCTTGTGAGGGTATCTGCCAGGGATAGTGCATAGTGACCACCCCTGGCTTGTGAGGGTATTTGCCAGGGATAGTGCATAGTGACCACCCCTGGCTTGCGAGGATGCAATGATGTGTGTGTGGCCAGTGTGGGTGGCATTTACAGAATAACACGAGTCATCTTAGGTTATATGCATATAGTTGAGAATAGCAATGTTTCTTTGAGAACAAGATGCTGTTGTAATGTTTATGTTCGTACGTCGTATGCATGCATATGTCAACATGTAGAAATAAATGTTTCATCGTCTCTGTTGATGATTCAGAACCTGACTGGAGGAACAAAAGGTGGTCGCCATGTCACTGACGTCACCAACGCCAGTCGTACCATGCTCATGGACCTCAAGACACTGCAGTGGGACACAGAACTGTGCAAGTAAGTTAGCGGAATCAGACACACCTTTATTAGCCCCACTAGTAAATATTCTCACCCCTGGTTGACGCTATGTATACAGAAGATGGTTGCCTGGAGTAATCATACTTGACGTTTCTTACTACGTAAATTTGAAAAAGTTTTTCACGTTAACACGAATTACCTAAAACGTCCCCAGTTGATCTGCAGTCCTCAGGACCTCAGAACAATCACAGACAATATGCATAGCATTATGAACAATATATTTATGTTAATCTAATGTTAGGTATGAATCTGAAACCAGTATGGGAATTTTTTAATGACGATGTTACTATTCTTCCAAAGGGTCATAGATAAAGCCCTGAAAGTTTGGTGCGAGATATGCAATCCATTTAGGAGGAAAACATTAACATACATACGCAAGCTCGATTATAGTTAAAGAAAGGAAATCATTGAGATGGGATGCATGGAAAGAAGAAGGTGTCGGTTGTGTCAATCTAATCACAATTACTTCTACCTGTACTTCTCTGTAGGTTCTTTGATATTCCAAAAGAAGTGCTGCCTGAAATCTGCAGTTCAGCAGAAGTATATGGTCACGTGAAAGATGGCGCCTTGAAAGAAATTCCTATATCTGGGGTATGTTCACTGTTATTTTATTAGAAATATGTTTATGCTTCAACTATAAGGCAATATTTTATGTTGCAGTTATAATCATATTTAAATAGGAGTATATTTCAGTTGTGTTACAGTATTAGAAAGATCAGGATTATGGGTGAAATACAAGAAAATTAAAAGAGATTTAGTACACAAAATATGTAAATAATTATAATACAGCTATATAATGCTAATCTCCATGGATTTAGTACTTTACATCTCATAAAGTATTATATAAAAAATACATAAAACAATAAAAATATACATATCTTTTGTATAGAATCTATCATTTTGAAACAGCTGATAAATCACCCTCCCGTAGTTGTTGAAATGAGATCAGTGTTTGTCATCCGTGTGTTGAAATAAAGACAAATGTATGTTACCTACATGTTGAAATGAAAGAATTGTATGTCTCCTATATGTTGAAATGAGAGTCCTGCTTCCATTTGAACTTCTTAAATGTATCACAAGTACATAATATGTACACATCTACTTCGTTGTATGTGCAATTGAAAATAAAGAATTGAATTATTGTATGTCTCCTATGTGTTGACATGAGACAAGTGTATGTCACTGTGTGTTGACTATGACAGATCCTGGGGGACCAGCAGGCCGCTCTGGTGGGACAATGCTGCTTCGAGAAGGGACAAGCCAAGAACACGTAGGTCAATCAGTGGTGGCATCTCATTGATTGAGGATCGTAAGATGATAACTAATATCTCTGGTTGAGTGAAATGTTTTAAAGGGAGTTTTTCTGCCCATTTTTATCGTAAAATGGTGGTATGTACATAGTAACCACCCGAATGTGTTTTGGGAGGAAAGAGTAACTGTTTGTTTACATGGAAGCATGGTGCTTTCAAAGGCATGGCCTCAGGTCTGAAGCCATGATGACAACATCTTGACATTAGAAGCTATGTCCTAATCAGGTCACAACCTTCCTCGGAATTATCTGAGCTCATTATTTGGGATTTGAGTGAGAGCACTACAATTTGAACTGCTGAATTCTGAAGTTGTTTTTGCTTCGTTAAAGCATTTTTGGGTGGTCAATTCTGTATAATATTATTTTATAATAAAAACAAATGGAAAACTAAGAACTGGGAATTCAGTTGTAACGAAGCAATATTTGAACACGAGATGCAAGTATATCAATTTTCAAAGAATAAGGTGTTTATTATTTTGCAGTCAAGACCAATGTCCTGTTGTAGATATGGCACTGGCTGCTTCCTGCTCACTAACACAGGCACACAGGTATCTATTGGAGCTACAACTCTAGTCAGAATGATCTTAGATGTATTTTACTGTGGGATGGTAAACAACATTTTATTATAAAAAATTCTGATCAGCAACACATGGCCATGCAGAATTAATGTGAACTATACCGAGGTTCGAGGCTATATTTGGCGGAGATAGATCGTAGAAATTGGTGGTGATAAACAAGTGGAATTACTGATTGATAAGTATTATTCTTGCCTTAATATCATTCATAAAGTTGCAATAAACATATATTGAGTAGCAGTTGTGGTTAAAGTTAGTTAAAGTATTTTAGAACACCTTAGTATAGTGACTGATAATAGGGTAACTCACTTAGCCTTCGATAAGTTGTAAACAAGATTTAACAAACCTGATTATGTGGTAGAATATATAAGAAATAAAGTAACAACCATCAAACTACTTACATAAGATAATATCTGTGTAAGCCAGTACTTGCTAGATATTTTGATTAGGTAGCATTGTTGTTAAAATTAAGCAAGTGTGATAGTCGGGCAGCATAACCTAAATAAATAAAGCAGCCTAACGTAACGTAATTAATTGTATTTAAATTAGGTCACTACCGGTAATGTTAGCGTTTGTGACAGGATAAATAGTCGGCTGTGTAATTGAAATTTGTAACCTAAAGTGTGCTGTAGTACACAGGAAACAGTCTTTATAAAGACTAAGTTAATTAAGTTATTAAATAAATTCTGATAGTGATATGGCGCCTTGCAAGCGGCAAGTCAAGGCAAAGCGACACTTGGTATGCGATCACTGCCACAGCTGGGAAGATTTTGCATTGTTCCGGCTGTGGGCAGTCATGGGCAGAAACCATGGAGGAAGGATTCACCTTTCAGTGCATGGGGTGTTGGAAGGTGGAGTGTCTGCAGAAGGCGATAGTTAGGTTGACAGATATTGTGAAGGGAATGGAGATGGGAATTAGCAAGGAGGCAGGTCGAATGGAGTGAGACGACAGCAAGACTGAAGGAGAATAGCAGTGGCAAGAAAACTGAGGAAAGGAGATTGAGAGGAGGGAAGGTGATTGGAGGGGAAGAAATTGGAAAATTGACAACAGAAAATGTGACACACGTGAAGGTGACAGGGAAGAAAGTGACCGTAGAGAAGGAGGGAGGAAAGATGGGACGGGAGAGGAGAGAAGAAAATGAGATGGGACGAAAGATGAAGGGACGAAAGGAAGTGTGAGCAAATGTGATAGAAGAGAAGTCGATAAAAGGGACGCTGACAGGAGGAAAGGTGACAAGAGAAAAAGCAACAGGAAAGAATGGATCGGAAGAGAATGTGACAGGAGAGAAGACGACAGGGGGGAAAGACAACAACCAGACAGATGCAAACCGAAGAAGGAGCTATTCTAAGGCAGTGATTGAGGGGGCAATGAGGAAAGAGAGGGTGTTCATGGGCGACTCCATTATGAGAAAGACAGACAAGACACTGAGCGAGGGGAAAGACGTCGTTGTTTGTCTACCGGGGGCTAGGATTGAACATGTGACTGACAGGGTAGAGAAGGTATTGGGACATGGCAAGGGGGGGTCTATACTGGTACATGTAGGAACAAATAATGCTGACAGGGAGGGAACAACTGCGATAGTACAGAAGTATAGACAGTTGGTGAGGAAGCTAAAGAAGACGAGAGTTGAACAGGTTATTCTGTCAGGAATTTTGCCAGTAATGGGAGGAAGGGGAGCAACGTATAGAAACTACAAGATCAACGCACTAGTTGAGCAGATGTGTGAAGAAGAGGGGGTGGGATTCACAGATTTATAGGGATACTTTGTTGGGAGGGAAGATATGTACATGAGAGATGGCCTCCATCTTAGTGGAAAGGGGGCAGCAGTTTTCTCAGAGAACCTGCTGCGATCTGTTGATAGTGAGACAGGTTGCATCTATTTAAACTAGATTCGCAGGGGGGACTCACAGAAAAGCCTGAAAATGGAGGCATAGATAAAGACAGCACAAATAAATCAGCAAATAACAGTCTGGGAAACTCTTCTGAAGCTGGATATAAATGTGTTTGTTTAAATGCAAGGAGTACAGTAAACAAAAGAAATGAACTAAACATTATGGTAGAAGATATTGACCCTCATATAATAGGTATAACCGAATCCTGAACCACCACCGATATATCAGATGCTGAATTGAGACTGACAGGATATGTAATGTTTAGAAAAGATAGAATAGGAAGAAAGGGAGGTGGAGTTATTTTATATATTAAAGAATCTACCCAATCTAGCTAATGAAATAAAATTAGAAAGAGAAGCAGATTGCGAAGAAGCTGTTTGGTGTAACATAGTTACAGGAAACTCAACGTTAACAGTTGGGTTAGTTTATCGAAGTCCAAACATAAGCATAGAAGAGAATGAAAAAATACAAAACACTATAAGGGAAGTAAGCAAACGGGACTGATTTTAACCACGGGCATATACAATGGAAATCTCTTCAGTGTATGGGGAGTGAGGACCACAAGTTTTTAGTTTTAGTTCAAGATACTTTCCTTTCTCAACATGTGCTAGAACCAACCAGGGGTGAGAATGTGTTAGACATATTTTTGTCCTCACAGAATGAATTGGTTGACAATGTCAAGATATGTGAGCCACTGGGGAGTAGCGATCATAACCAGATACATTTTACCATCAAAGTAAAATAAGAAAGGAATAGTAAAAAGCAGTAGGAGAAATTTCCACAAAGGAAGGTATCAGGACATGAGGAAATATTTAGCAAAGATAGACTGGAATAACACACTGAAAAATAAGATGGCTACAGAATGCTGGAATATATTAAAGAGTGAAATTAAGTGCATAGTCGATAAATTTGTACCCTTCAAAAAACAAGGGAAACGGTCCAAAAAGAAACACTTATTGAAAGAAGCAATTAGAAAAATTAAGTATAAACAAATGATGTGGAAGTCATATAGATGTACTGGAAATGATGAAGACTACAACAGTTATAAAGAAGCACTTAACCAAGCTACAGCTGAAATTAGAAATTCAAAGAGAAGCTATGAACAACAATTAGCTAGTAATATAAAACATGACAGCAAGAGTTTTTATGCGTATGTTTGAAGCAAACAGAAAGTTCAAGATAAGGTCGGTCCTCTAGAAGATAGTGCTGGAAATATAATATCAGAGGGATTCTTAATGGCAGAAGACCTGAATGAATACTTTAGTTCAGTGTTTACCAGAGAAGATATTAGTTCACTGCCAGTACCAGAGGCTAAGTTCAAGGGGGCAGATTCAGACTATTTAGGACAATTAGTTGTAACCCGGGAAATGGTAGCTAAGAAAATATGGGCTATGAAGGATAATAAATCACATGGAGTGGATGGGATTCCGCCCAAACTACTATTGGAAATTGTAGAACAAATTAGCGTACCGCTTGCAACAGTTTTCAGTTTGTCATTAGAAGAGGGAGTGGTTCCTTTAGAATGGAAAGAGGCAAATATTATACTGTTATTTAAAAAAGGTTCGAGAAACAAGTCAGAGAACTATAGACCAGTGAGTTTAACATCAGTGATTTGCAAATTATTAGAAAGACTAATTAAAGATCACATGGTGGACTTTCTTGTTAAACAAAACTAGATAAACCCATCTCAACATGGTTTTTTTAAAGCGAGGTCATGCTTAACAAATATGTTATGTTTTTGGAAGACATCACTAAGTGGGTAGATGAGGGATCACCAGTAGATATCGTCTACTTAGATTTCCAAAAAGCTTTCGACAAAGTACCACATCAAAGATTACTGCTTAAACTAAAGGCCCATGGCATAGGAAATGGTATAATAAACTGGATAGAACAATGGCTGATTGACAGAAGACAACGTGTAGTAGTTGATGGGGAGGCTTCAAACTGGAAATCGGTATTGAGTGGAATACCACAGGGATCAGTATTAGGACCTATATTATTCTTAATATATATCAATGATTTGGATGATGAAATAACAAGCAAGATGTTGAAATTTGCGGATGATACAAAAATGTTTAGAAGGATTAAAAGTGATGGAGATAGACAGCATTTACAAGATGATCTTGACAGGTTGATCAAATGGTCTGAACAGTGGCAAATGCTGTTCAATTTTGGGAAATGTAAATGCCTCCACACAGGACATGGAAACGAAGAGGTAGAATATACAATGGGGGGTACTGCACTAAGTACTACTGTAAAAGAAAAGGGCTTAGGGTTAACCATTAGTGCTGATATGAAGGTTTCAGAGCACTGCGGAATTGCAGCTTCAAAGGGAAATCAAATCCTTGAATTAATTAGGTGAAACATAACGTATAAGGAAAAAGAGCTAATAATACCGCTGTACAAAACAATAGTTAGGCCTCATTTAGAATATTGTATTCAAGCATGGAGGCCATATCGCAGGAAGGACATAGATATGCTAGAAAGAGTGCAGAGGAGAGCAACTAACATGATACCAAAACTGAGCGATCTTAGTTACGAAATACGCCTAAAAAAATGCGGTTTAACAACACTAGAGACCAGGTGATTGAGAGGAGATCAGATAGAAGTGTTTAAAATATTGAATGGTTATGAAAATATTGATAGAAATATTTTTTCTCAGTTAAGAAAGATAGAAGGACTAGAGGACATGAAGTTACATTAGCAAAGGAGCAGAGTAGATTAGATATAAGAAAGTTTTAATTTTCACAAAGGACTGTAAATGAATAGAACAGATTATCTGCTGATTGTGTGGGTGCTAGTAGCGTGAATATGTTTAAAAATTAAATCGACATATACCTCAGACGGGCGGGATACACATAGATAAAAGGGTCGGACTCTCGATAAGCCAAAGGGTTTCCTTGACCACCTGCCACCTAGAGTTAATTCTCTGGGTGGCAATCTTGTTAAATCTTGTTAATACCTGGACTACTTCTTCAGAGTTTGCAGTATGTCATTACAAAATGAATCGGTTGTTAAGTCATGGCTGAACTAGAAACGCTGTGCATATATGTATCACTAAGTATTATTCAAGTTACTTTTATAGATTTACTTGCCAAATTTTTTTGGGGAATTTGGCTATGCTAGAAAGACATGAACTCTGCCTAAATATCGTTCAAATGTGCAATTTTCAGCCAGTGATCAGCAAACATGGCCTGCTGACAACCCTTGGATACAAGTTGGGCAAGAATGCACCTACCTACTATGCACTTGAGGTAAACATTTCATTCATACATTGCCTCTACTACATAAAAACTCATAATAATAAACAGGACACAGTGATGCCCTATATCAAAGGTAACTACTGGGCCAGCTCTGGTAACAATCAAACCGCAATACCAACATCATGTATGTCACCAATAAAGGGCAGACACCCCACCCAAAATTGTTTTTTTAATACATCAGAGTCGTTTTTTTAACATGTTTGTAGATTTATATGTTTGCTTTTTAAGTAAACTTTGAATTGTTGAGGTCACCATTCTCAAAAAAAATCCCCACAGATTTTTGTTAGATGCAATATTTTAGAAGTAGTCTATTTAAACGTGTTTTTTTTTTTTTTAACTTACAAAGCTGAAAGTTTTAGGGAATGTCTGTTTAGTTAAAAAGTAGAATGTGTGAGGATGTTTCTACCTTGGTCGTTGCCATGGAATTGGTGGTCATCTAGAATTCTTAGGGTGTTTTTATAACCATGTTTTCTCTTAAATGGGTTGACTAAATCAATTGTAAATTGGCTTGCTGCTTGTAATTTTGTTTACATACTCCTGCATCTGTCTACACAGATGTTGTTAATATACAAACAGTTTATTTTCTACACTTTTTCTAGTTTGACTACTCAGACGTTTTTGGGTTCATAATGAGAAAAAATTCATAATATTTCAAATTAAAAAAATTAGGTGCAACATACTCCAGTGGTATTTTGTGTTATTCCAGCATAACAAAATTATTGTACAGATACTCCTTAAAGATAAGCCATTTACTAACTTGAAAAATGAATATTTTAGAATAATACTTTCAAAGTATGCCGATTCAAATATGATTCATCATAAAAAATACATTTTTTTCATCAAAATGAGTTTATATTGCACATAAACACATTTGGACGATAAGATGGATGCTTTAGCTGTGTTTTTCCTTTTATCTATATGAATGTATAAAAATTTAAAATCTTATTTCAATGCATCTTTTTTATCCAGATATCCCTTTAAGCAAATCTCCAACAAAGTTTGTGTCTGTCAGTGGTTGACTGTTGACATTCTGCTCCAGGGTTCCGTGGCCATTGCTGGAGCTGCTGTTAGGTGGCTCCGAGACAATCTGGGCATCATCAAGGACTCTGCTGATGTAGGTAGGGTTCTCCAATGTACTCTCTCTTTCTGTGTCTACAGAATTGTAACTGATCACATTTACAACAATTGTATAGCAATATAATGATAACAGTTTTTAAATAACAAACATTTAACTGTACAGTATAGTAACTTGCAAAAATGCTCATCCTATCGATGGCACTGGACACACCCAGACATAGAAGATTATTTCCTCAAGTATTTGCACCTGTCATTTAACAAACATTGCATTTTTCGCAAGTTACATAAATTATCTGCAGATCTACACTGATTACTATTGATCAGTGTAACAATCAGATGCAGTCCCTCAAGTCAACAGTACAGCCCTTGCATTGCGTAAACAGCAATCTCAAGTTTCATTGTTACATTTATCTCATTATCAGTAATAAAAACACACATTACTGATACCTTAAACTCAATTGTGTCTAATTTAGTCATTTTGTCAGTTTCTATGACATGCCAAGGCACATAGCACAATAAATGAACACAGCACAGATACCTTGAAGTGTTTCCTGGGTCCCGTCAGGATGCACCTCCATGTGTAAACACACGACTTAGTTTAAACACACGGATACCTTGAAATATTTTCCTCATATCTCCAGGATACACTGTCTCATGTAAACACACAGAATGTAACATGAACACACAAATATGACTTGGAAAAGATTTCCGGATGTCTCCAACTTCAAGTTAGTGAAGCTGTACTGTGTATATTGTGTGTTTGGCATCTTCTGAAGATGTGGACTCATTCCTCCAATATAGGCTGTCACAACTGCTGTGTTTCAGAGGCCCTGGCAGCCAGTGTTGCCGACACAAATGGATGTTACTTTGTTCCTGCATTCACTGGCCTCTTCTGTCCTTACTGGAGGTCTGACGCCCGTGGGTGAGTCCAGCACCTATTGCACTCATTGACTCATTGATGACAGTTGGGCATATTGCACAGGAATCATAGGCTGTACAATTGGTTATTGACAGATCTGTTACTGTTCTCGTAGAAGCCTGAGGTAACTCCATCCACTACTTAGTACTAGAGGGGTGACCCAACATTGCGTGGATGTAACTCCATCCACTACTTAGTACTAGAGGGGTGACCCAACATTGCGTGGATGTAACTCCATCCACTACTTAGTACTACATGGTGACCCAACATTGCGTGGAGGTAACTCCATCCACTACTTAGTACTAGAGGGGTGACCCAACATTGCATGGAGGTAACTCCATCCACTACTTAGTACTAGAGGGGTGACCCAACATTGCGTGGATGTAACTCCATCCACTACTTAGTACTACATGGTGACCCAACATTGCGTGGATGTAACTCCATCCACTACTTAGTACTAGAGGGGTGACCCAACATTGCGTGGAAGTAACTCCATCCACTACTTAGTACTAGAGGGGTGACCCAACATTGCGTGGATGTAACTCCATCCACTACTTAGTACTAGAGGGGTGACCCAACATTGCGTGGATGTAACTCCATCCACTACTTAGTACTAGAGGGGTGACCCAACATTGCGTGGATGTAACTCCATCCCCTACTTAGTACTACATGGTGACCCAACATTGCGTGGATGTAACTCCATCCACTACTTAGTACTAGAGGGGTGACCCAACATTGCGTGGATGTAACTCCATCCACTACTTAGTACTAGAGGGTTGACCCAACATTGTGTGGATGTAACTCCATCCACTACTTAGTACTAGAGGGGTGACCCAACATTGCGTGGAGGTAACTCCATCCACTACTTAGTACTAGAGGGGTGACCCAACGTTGCGTGGAGGTAACTGCATCCACTACTTAGTACTAGAGGGGTGACCCAACATTGCGTGGAGGTAACTCCATCCACTACTTAGTACTAGAGGGGTGACCCAACATTGCGTGGATGTAACTCCATCCACTACTTAGTACTAGAGGGTTGACCCAACATTGTGTGGATGTAACTCCATCCACTACTTAGTACTAGAGGGGTGACCCAACATTGCGTGGAGGTAACTCCATCCACTACTTAGTACTAGAGGGGTGACCCAACGTTGCGTGGAGGTAACTCCATCCACTACTTAGTACTAGAGGGGTGACCCAACATTGCGTGGAGGTATCAGTGTGATGCCTCGCTATATTAATGCAACTCTTTGGTGTAAACAATGTTCCTAATATTTCAGATGTACCTGGGGTATGTGTTGTAGAAGTATCTCTGTATTATAGCATTATCTGTGCTAAAGCATTTATGTGTAATGTAGCATAATCTGTGTGTTTTAACATTATCTCTGTGTTGTAGAATTATCTCTGCATTACATAATTATATGTGTGGTGTAGCATTATGTCACTGTGTTGTAGCAACGTCTCTGTGTTGTAGCTTTATTTGTATGTTGTAGCATTATCTGTGTGTTGTATTATCTCTGTGTTGTAGAACTATCTCTGTGTTGTAGCATTAGTTCTGTAATCTAGCCTCATCTGTGTGTTGTAGCACTATCTCTGTGTTGTAGCACTAGCTCTGTGTTCTAGCCTTATATGTGTGTTGTAACACTACCTCTGTGTTGTAGCATTAGTTCTGTGATCTAGCCTCATCTGTGTGTTGTAGCACTATCTCTGTGTTGTAGCACCAGCTCTGTGTTCTAGCCTCATCTGTGTGTTGTAGCACTAGCTCTGTGTTGTAGCACTAGCTCTGTGTTCTAGCCTTATCTGTGTGTTGTAGCACTGCCTCTGTGTTGTAGCATTAGTTCTGTGTTCTAGCCTCATCTGTGTGTTGTAGCACTGTCTCTGTGTTGTAGCATTAGTTCTGTGTTCTGGCCTTATATGTGTGTTGTAACACTGTCTCTGTGTTGTAGCATTAGTTCTGTGTTCTAGCCTTATATGTGTGTTGTAGCACTGTCTCTGTGTTGTAGCATTAGTTCTGTGTTCTAGCCTTATCTGTGTGTTGTAACACTGTCTCTGTGTTGTAGCACTAGCTCTGTGTTCTGGCCTTATATGTGTGTTGTAGCACTGTCACTGTGTTGTAGCACTAGCTCTGTGTTCTAGCCTTAAATGTGTGTTGTAGCACTGTCTCTGTGTTCTAGCCTCGTGTGTGTTGTAGCACTGTCTCTGTGTTGTAGCACTAGCTCTGTGTTCTAGCCTCATATGTGTGTTGTAGCACTGTCTCTGTGTTGTAGCACTAACTCTGTGTTCTAGCCTTACCTGTGTGTTGTAGCACTAGCTCTGTGTTCTAGCGTCATCTGTGTGTTGTAGCACTGTCTCTGTGTTGTAGCACTGTCTCTGTGTTGTAGCACTAGCTCTGTGTTCTAGCCTTATGTGTGTTGTAGCACTGTCTCTGTGTTCTAGCACTAACTCTGTGTTCTAGCCTTACCTGTGTGTTGTAGCACTAGCTCTGTGTTCTAGCCTCATATGTGTGTTGTAGCACTGTCTCTGTGTTGTAGCACCAACTCTGTGTTCTAGCCTTACCTGTGTGTTGTAGCACTAGCTCTGTGTTCTAGCCTCATATGTGTGTTGTAGCACTGTCTCTGTGTTGTAGCACTAACTCTGTGTTCTAGCCTTACCTGTGTGTTGTAGCACTAGCTCTGTGTTCTAGCGTCATCTGTGTGTTGTAGCACTGTCTCTGTGTTG
This sequence comes from Paraescarpia echinospica, assembly GCA_020002185.1. NCBI lineage: Eukaryota > Metazoa > Annelida > Polychaeta > Sabellida > Siboglinidae > Paraescarpia > Paraescarpia echinospica. Next base: position 22,817,148 of record CM034540.1, read on the forward strand.
TAGCACTGTCTCTGTGTTGTAGCACTGTCTCTGTGTTGTAGCACTGTCTCTGTGTTGTAGCACTGTCTCTGTGTTGTAGCACTGTCTCTGTGTTGTAGCACTAGCTCTGTGTTCTAGCCTTATGTGTGTGTTGTAGCACTGTCTCTGTGTTGTAGCATTAGTTCTGTGTTGTAGCCTTATCTGTGTGTTGTAGCACTGTCTCTGTGTTGTAGCATTAGTTCTGTGTTCTAGCCTTACCTGTGTGTTGTAGCACTGTCTCTGTGTTGTAGCACTGTCTCTGTGTTGTAGCACTGTCTCTGTGTTGTAGCACTGTCTCTGTGTTGTAGCACTAGCTCTGTGTTCTAGCCTTATGTGTGTGTTGTAGCACTGTCTCTGTGTTGTAGCATTAGTTCTGTGTTGTAGCCTTATCTGTGTGTTGTAGCACTGTCTCTGTGTTGTAGCATTAGTTCTGTGTTCTAGCCTTACCTGTGTGTTGTAGCACTAGCTCTGTGTTCTAGCGTCATCTGTGTGTTGTAGCACTGTCTCTGTGTTGTAGCACTGTCTCTGTGTTGTAGCACTAGCTCTGTGTTCTAGCCTTATGTGTGTGTTGTAGCACTGTCTCTGTGTTGTAGCATTAGTTCTGTGTTGTAGCCTTATCTGTGTGTTGTAGCACTGTCTCTGTGTTGTAGCATTAGTTCTGTGTTCTAGCCTTATCTGTGTGTTGTACCACTGTCTCTGTGTTGTAGCACTAGCTCTGTGTTCTAGCCTTATCTGTGTGTTGTAGCACTGTCTCTGTGTTGTAGCACTAGCTCTGTGTTCTAGCCTTATCTGTGTGTTGTAGCACTGTCTGTGTTGTAGCACTAGCTCTGTGTTCTAGCCTTATCTGTGTGTTGTAGCACTGTCTCTGTGTTGTAGCACTAGCTCTGTGTTCTAGCCTTATCTGTGTGTTGTAGCACTGTCTCTGTGTTGTAGCATTAGTTCTGTATTCTAGCCTCATCTGTGTGTTGTAGCACTGTCTCTATGTTGTAGCACTAGCTCTGTGTTCTAGCCTTATCTTTGTGTTGTAGCACTGTCTCTGTGTTGTAGCATTATCTGTGGTCTGACCCAGCTGACCACCAAGGCACACATCAGTCGGGCGTGTCTCGAGGCAGTCTGCTTCCAGACAGCAGAGGTCAGTGACACATCTCGGGGGCAAGCATGGTGCACACACAAAAAACACATACAAATTAGGACATTCCATCTACACAGATAATATTAACAAAGACAAGTTTGGGCTTCCAGACTGAGAGACAGACATGTTTTTACATTGTAGTAAGTAGTTATCAACTATATTTCATGAGGACTGTGTCTAGCATAGTGCTAACAGTATTAGTAAGTGTAGCTGAGTTGAACATTCTTGTATGTATGTAGGTATGTATGCGTGTATTTGTGTTTTGACAGATTCTACACATGTACAAGTTATAAAAACATGGAGAAAGTCTAAATATTGCGTCCTAAAATATAACTTGTATTCCATCGAGGATAGCACAGAAAAGTAACAATACTTTGGTATTTCCCCTTTGGAAATGCTTTCAAGCAAATCAAACTAAAATTTAGATGACCTATGAAACAGGACTATCTGCCTGTGTAGATGGGTGAGTTGCTACTGTTGCAGTTGCTGGAGGCGTTTCATTTGGACAGTGGTTTTGAGGTGACCAAGTTGTTGGTGGACGGAGGCATGACTGCCAACAAACTACTCATGCAAATACAGGCCAATCTGACAGGCGTACCAGTCGGTGAGTGACGGACATCACAGTGGGTGTGTGACAGCCATCACAGTGGGTGTGTGACAGACATCACAGTGGGTGTGTGACAGACATCACAGTGGGTGTGTGACAGCCATCACAGTGGGTGTGTGACAGCCATCACAGTGGGTGTGTGACAGCCATCACAGTGGGTGTGTGACAGACATCACAGTGGGTGTGTGACAGACATCACAGTGGGTGTGTGACAGCCATCACAGTGGGTGTGTGAGGCATGTTTCGGGAACGTATGTGTGAGTGGTGTGTGTATGTATAAGTGTGGTGTGTGTATGTATAAGTGTGGTGTGTGTATGTATAAGTGTGGTGTGTGTATGTATAAGTGTGGTGTTCTGAGGACAAACTACATTACATTTTTCATCTGCACCCATCATAGTGTTTTATGGGCTGAACACAAAATGTATCTACATATTTTCTTTAAACTTTCTGAGAACATGATACATTAAATGTTTGGGAAAAATTGTGAAAATGGCATACCTCATAGTTTAGAAAAATCCACCAAAACCTGACACCCCTCAGTTTTTTACTAATCTGATGACTGATTTTGAAATCAAAATAGCCACTGTGCAGATACCTCAGAGACTAAGCATCTGTGTATTGCTACCAAGTGAAAGATCTAATGCAGTAGTACACTCAACATTTACTGTACCAACTTGTCCCACATAAAAGTGCTCGAAAAATTCATGTGTCACACACCATGTTGTCATTTTCGTAGGGACTCTGAGGGGAATAGCGGATAGATACTGATTGTGGTTTGTGGCCTTCTCTTCCAGTGGTGCCATCTATGTGTGAGACAACGGCCCTCGGAGCAGCAATGGCTGCTGGGACCGCAGAGGGAATCGAAGTGTGGGACTTGAACACTGTTGCATCCACCATCAGCACAGACACATACTCGCCATCCATGTCACAGACAGGTAGGCTTTCTGTTAACATCTGTGGACCACTATGAATGATGACCTTATTGCAAACTCATTGCATCTGCTGGTAGTTTCACGCTATAACCTAGAAGGATACGGCAGACAGGCCTTCTCGTTGTCCGGACCAACACTTTGGAACTCTACCAGAAAACATTAAACAAATATACATTGACTAACTTCAAGACTCTCTTTAAAACTCATTTATTTAAAGACTAAGTGAAATGAAATTTTAAATGCCTTTGAAACTTCGAATACATGAACTTAATACCCTTGTAAAATAAAGTGCTAAATATGAAGCCTGTTCATTGCGAACTCATGTCACTTAGTCTGCTCAAACGTGGTCATTTGCATGTCATGTCACAGCCCATCAGATGTTGCTGACGTCACCACAGGCAGTGCAGCTGAATGCGCCCTATCCTTTAGCACAGCAGTGCAGCCTGTTGTATCACACTGTACTTGAAATTACAATTGTAGAATTTATTATTTTTTTATATCACCATAAAGATAATTTTCTTATCTGCAAGTTTGTCGCTGGGTGTACACAGGAATTGTGTCAACTTTGTGAGTTATTGCCATTTGAACATTGCGAATGCTCAACCTTGTATTATATCCGCTGCAGTGTATCTATTGCAGTATTAAAGGGAATAAAAACATCTATTGCTTGAATTCATGTTATATTACATCCTGCTATCTATTTCCACGTCCACCAAGCAAAAAAATTCAATGAATTAGAAATTCCACATTTTATGCTGTACATCCGGACATTTTCGAATATGCATATTTTTGGCGCGCTTTTCGGGATGCCGAGATGTGACGTCACTTATGACTCAAACTCGCATCAGGCCGACCCTTTCCATGCATTCAGAGCATGTTTACAAGTATAGTTTTTGAGTCGAAACAAGCGTCAGAATGAGTTATTGTGCAATTTTCCGACGTAATACAAACACTAGTCATCATAGAGGAACAAGCAGTTATCTTACGGTTCCACATGAATCCAATTTTATTCAAAACAACGTATGCGAATGGGCCTACAAGTCGACTAGGTTTCGCCGAGCTTGGGCTCATTTTCAGAATAATTATATCGAATGCAACCAACAGGAGATAATCTACACCAATAAACATACATAGCAAACATATATTGTATCCAGCTACATAAAGTAACGTGTATAATCTCATAATATCACTAGAATATCGATATATGAAGGAGTTGTACAATTTACCATAACAACTTAAATCAGTTAGAGAGTTTCCGCTGGTCCCGATAGCTCAGTGGGTAGGCGCGTTGGTTACTTGTCGTTTATTTTACAATCGGGCGACGCCGGTTCAATCCTGACAGCATGCAAAGTATTGATTTTCTTTACACTTTTTTTGTTTATGTTTTCACGAAGTAATATAAACCAAATCATTTAGTATACTATGATGCAGTTTGTAAATAATTTTTTTACTAATTATTTATTCGCCACAAAAATGAAAATATGGTCATTATATAACGATGTTTGTAAATTTTATTTATCCAAACAAATATAATGTAATGGATATATAATTTATTAATTGTAAATATATTGTACAGTAATATATTGTAATTATATATGTGAAAAAGATTGTGATCTGTCTGGATAAATACAATTTAAAAACATCGTTATATATAATGACCATATTTTCATTTTTGTGGCGAATAAATAATTAAAAAAAATATTTACAAACAGTGCATCATAGTATACTAAATGATTTGGTTTATATTACTTCGTGAAAACATAAACAAAAAAAGTGTAAAGAAAATCAATACTTTGCATGCTGTCAGGATTGAACCGGCGTCGCCCGATTGTAAAACAAATGCCAAGGAACCAACGCGTTTACCAAGTGAGCTATCAGGGCCGGCAGAAATTTGCTGACTGATTTCAGTTGTTATGATAAATTGTACAACTCCTCCTTCATACATCGATATTCTAGTGATATTATGAGATTTTACACGTTACTTTCTGTAGCTGGATACGATATATGTTTGCTATGTATGTATATTGGTGTACATTATCTCCCGTTGGTTGCATTCGATATAATAATTCTGAAAACGAGCCCAAGCTCGGCGAAACCTAGTCGACTTGTACTACAAGTTGTAGGCTCATTCGCATTCCTCTATGATGATTAGTGTTTGTATTACATCGGATTATTGCATAACAACTCATTCTGACGCTCGTTTCGACCCTAACATTATCCATGTAAACATGCTCTGAATGCATAGAAAGGGTCGGCCTGCTGCGAGTGTGAGTCATGTGTGACGTTAAGATACCATGTGATCGCCTAGCTCATTAAATTTTTTTTTCCCCGGGAATCGCTACACAGAAGGGTTTAAAATCGAATTTATGCTACAAATGTATTTTTCTGTATTTTTATAATGTTCTCGAATGTTACATGCAATATTAAACTTTCTGTACACATGGAAAACGGATTTTAGCTAATGCCTTGTTTTTATTTCCTTTAAGCATTTGCGACATTCAAACGGCAATAACTCAAAAACTAAAAACAAATCCTGGGTATATCCAGTGACAAACATGTAGATAAGATTATTGTCTTTACTGTGATATCATCAAATATTAAATCCCATTGCAAGTTTGAGCATTTGCAATGTTCAAACAGCATTAACTCAAAAAGTAAACAAAATTCCCATGTGCATACAGCGACACATTTTTAGGTAAGATTAATATCTTTACGGTGAGATGAAAAATATAAAATTCCACAATCGCAATTTTTGGTACGGCCTGAAACACCAGCCCGCATAGATACGCGCCATACTAAATCCTAGTGGTGCTACCTGCAGTGACATCATCACACAGAAAAGCGTTACCAAGAGGGGCCTTGAAAAGGGTGACGGAAATGGTTAAAAAATGTGTTGCATATCAGAACACTATTTTTTGATTATGTTTCATTCAGATTGGGAATAAAAAAGGTTCATTTCACTTAGTCTTTAAGCTGGCTTACTTCAATTCAGTAACTGTGCTTTAGACTTTTTTATGAACATGTATTCCATTTATTTTTCTGTTTATTATAATAATGTATTTGAATTACTTTTAATATAATACAGTATTTATTTTAAATTTTAGACACAGTTCCATGTATTTTAGTTACTTAATACATTGAGTCTTATTAATTTTAATCTAATACATTTACTGGTCTATTATGCACACGTAAATGAGCATGATATATGTTTACTGACTACTGCAGTGTTTATGTAGATTAGTATATAACAGCTTCCCACAAGTCCAAATTCAAGTTTCATGTTTCTTCTAGTGCGAAGTAGCAAGTTCAAGTGGTGGAAGTCAGCGGTGCAGAGAACGATGGACTGGGCTGAAGCAGAGAAGGCAACTCAGTAGCTCCAGTAGACCCCTACACTGTTGATAACATCTGTGATTTTACCGAGACTGTGATTGTATCGATATAAAGAAACATTCATTCCTATGTGGTCATTTTGAATTGAAGGTACATATAATAGTTGAATTTATTATTACTACCAGTAGTGTGGCTGGCTATATTTGTCCTTGTGTAGTGTCGTACAAGATTCACAATATTTACCATGGATACACTACAATTTTTTTTACTTGAGCCTCATCATGACGTGAACACAACTAACTCAAGGCATGCACATGTCCCTGTATCAAGTTCTCCGAGTTAATACAAGCTTGACCCTGAAACAAAGCGTTCAACTGTGCGTTCATAATGGCCAAAGGCTGTACTGATGTTGTGTTCCAACTGGCTTGTTTATATCGTAAACACAACTTGGCGAACTGGAAAGTTCACGACCTCCTCGAGTTTACCACTTGTAAATTTATGTTACTGGGTCAAGTAAGGGTTACGATGTCGTATTCACGATGTACACGAGGCGATTGGAACGCATCATAATTATCCAGGCTGTCGATACAAAAATGTATGGATGCTGAAATAATGAAAATATTATGTTTAGATATTGTTTTCATTGTAAAGGGAAACATTTGTATATAACTCTGCATAATGTGACTGTAAGATCACATTTTCATTAAACTATATCTGTCCACATCTTGTTTTTGGAAGCCAGTTTTGTCTGCAACCGGTAGTTTAATGTCACCGTCAGCAACCTGTACAACTGAATGTAAAACGCCCATATTTTGCATAATTAATAACTCCCAAGTTTTTTATAAATACTGCAGCAAAGCTGCCTCATGAGGGTCATGCATTAATTCACAGAATTTCTATTTAACCAAAAACAATTAATTTAAAGGGACCTTTTCTGTTCATTTTTTATCACAAAATCATTATTCAGTATAAACTGTATCTATTATAACATACTGACGATACAAAAATGTGTTTTAATTAACTATTTTTTATTGAAATTTAAATGTTTTGGGAGGAAAGAGTTTGTTTACATGGTAGGGTGCTTCTTTTGAAAGCCAGGTCCAAATATTTCACGACAGCATTTTGACATTAGATGCTCCGCCCCATCCGGTCACATCACCTTGGAATTATCCGAGCTCACTATTTGGGGATTTGACCGACAGCCCAGTGATTAGTGTAAACACTGAGCTGTCCGATTCTGAAGTTCCTTCTGTATCATTACAGTTTATACTGTATAACATGATTTTACGATAAAAACAAATGAAAACATTCCTGTAAATATTATAACTTGAGCTTTCCAGTTTTTGCTGAGAATCTGCTGCCATATTTATAGAAAACTTAAGTTATCAATTTGACTTGATCATATAAGCCCAGATCATCAAGGGAGAGCAAGTCACTTCAATGGAAAAACTTGACGATTAGTTCTATTGTATCAATGGAACAGTTTTGTTAGGATACAGACACTACTCATTCCCATCTTTGACAATAAATGAAAAATTGTTAGCCACTAATCACTGGAGCTGTCTTGTTCACTCGTGGTTGTCTGGAGCTTGATACTTTGAAAACACAATTCTGCAAGTTATTTTATATGTGTGTATATATTATTAAGTTATATAATATACTCCTACTGAGACGAGAGTTCCACTAGATGTCTCAAGGGGGTGCAGTTGGAGGATTTAGTTGGAGGTCTTGGGGAGCCTGAATCATGGGTCGAAAAAACGCATTCCCCAAACAAAATCAACCATGCTACAGACCTGTGTATATATTGTACACGGCAATTCCATAACTGCATTAAATGTTCAGCATCTCAACACACATTTGAACATAAACACATACTACGGAAAATGGGTTTGTTTGAGCAAGTGACAGGTTCCAAATTAGCCATCTTCCAAGGGTAACGTATTGCCAACGTGATGAATGCTTGAATAAACTGTTATAAAGAATAATAGTGTTATATTCTTCTTACATAACATACTGCAGAATGAAAGTCACAAAATGTTCACACAAACATTTCCCACTTGTGTTTTTATTGGTTTACACCAAAAGTTGTCGCACAATAAAACATGTAAATACCATATTTATTAAGATGCAGCTATGTTAATGATATTACCACTTTGTGCTCGCTCTCTGTGAACTGAGCTAGCCATCACTGTAATAACATTTCAACTAAGAAGCACCATAACTGTATTTTACATTAAACCATGCTTTGCTTTTAAGACGAATTATATTTTCCCGAGAGATGGACTGATACAACATCTCTTCCAACTTTCCAGATCATCAATTACTTATTGTATTTGTTTCACACTGTTAAGTTTAAAACATTGCTATTTTATTTGTAAAATTTCAAACACGACACTAAATTTAGTTACAAATCTAAATATCAGCCCGACATGTATAACGTTAAACAAACAATTAAAATGGTATATATGTGTGCTAGTGCTCACATGTAGACTTTACAGAGAGCCAACCTAAACAGCACCAATTGTAGTTAACAAAGAAAAAGTTCATATTAATGTAGTTTAGAAATAGCTGTTTACCTTGCAAACTATCACTGGCCGAGTGATAAGTCATGTACAATAGTTGTCAAATTACTTACATAACAAAATGTATGCATTTTATTCAGTCAAGTCAAACTTGCTATGTTTGAACAGTTTTACCCTTTAAGTCCATAATATTCTTTCATTTTCCAAATTAAGATAGCTGTCTATTGGTGAATACAAGGGCAATGTTTAGTCACAGATCACACTATTATGTTGATGATTAAGCCTTGCAGGTGATGCAGTTAACAAAAAATTATTTATTTTTATAATATAAGTGTACAGATAAAAAAAACATCTTTCTGAACAAGTTTGCAATTAATATAACATCATGTCTGAAAGTCAGAAAAACTGGCTGATTTGTTGCCATGTTTTCTATGTAGACAGCTATCTTAATTCAATTACAATCAGTTTGATTTAGAAATCTGAAGGTGTTCTTGTGATTGCACTAATCATGAGGTCAACATTGTTGTAACAAGTAATAAACGATGTCAAACAAGTGACAACAATGTGATCTAGTTGTCGAATTACTCCTTTCAAACAACCTTTCAATACATGCGAATACCCTGAAAGAGATTCGTCTTGCTATTTCAACTGTTCAAATTAAACAGTAGAATTTGATACATAGTTAATGCTGAACAAACTACTACATCATTGCGAGAAACGAATCTTGTCAATTTTTCGAGCACATTACAAAGAGGGGTGAGTAAAGTTGTAATGACTAATATAAATATTTTTTCTAGTCTAGATACATGTATATATATACCCATATAATTACAAATACAAATGACACATACATATTATGGGCATACAATACTGCAAGTACACAAATATATATATATCATTTACACTCAGGATAGCACACATTAAAGTAAAAAAGTATTTCTGTGCCATAAACTATGATGGACAGAAACAGGGTATAGCATAGAAATCCCTTTCCGCCAGAGACTAGTGGTAGAAACTTCATTTTGTCAACTCATGGTAGTTAAGATAGAAATGCTACTTGGGATAACCATGGCTTTGGTTAATTGATATTTTTATCATCAGCCACATAATATATTTGTCATTGGTCAATAACTGGATATACTGTAGAAACATCAGATTTCACGCTAATCAAGACACCCTTTCAAACAAATGTCACCAAATACCATCTGTTTTGGTAACAGTGGTGACATAGTTTGGCAAGACAATGTTGCAGTTTTGATAGATAAATGCTGGTCACACTTCACACATGCCTTACATAGCCAGATTACATTTGTGATCAGTCCAGTTCATCTTATCAAATGATAAATTTGATTACGTAAAACAAAGTGTTAGGATTATTTCAGTAACTCTTGAATACACCCGGTAGCATATAAACCTTCAACATAACATACCTGAAATGTTGCAGTGATTGGTGTAATCTTGCACCTATTTGTAGTATAACTTTTTACTCATAGTATTTCTAGCCATTCACACTGTTTGTTGACAATTTCCTACCCATCTCCTATGAATAATGAATGACCTGCTTATGAAATGTAAGGCCTACCACAGATAGCACAGTGCAGATACCACTAGACACCACCCCCACCTTTACTCGGCTTTCTTTGCGAACTTTCCGCCCTTCATCCTCTTCACTTGATCGAGTGGTCCGTTACCCTCATAGGCTGTAGGGTAGCGGAATGACCCTCCAACGCGGTCCCACAGCGTGAAGTACTGACCATAGTTATAGTTGTAGTACACATGGTGATCCATGTGGTGGGCTGAGCCATTGATGATGGGCTGGAGGATCTTTGGTACGCGGTAGTCGCCGTCATGGATGGACACCGTCCAGACGTTGACCAAGACATAGAGCAGCAGGTAGACAAACTTATGCATGGGGAAGAGGAACACGTAGATGTGGTAGGGCAGACTCTGTGCAAAGCCATCGAGGGGGTGGAAGGCATGACTGGCGAATGGACTGGGCACCTTCCACTGGTGGTGGGGCTTGTGGATGTTCTTGTAGATGAGGGGATGGTGCAGCCACCGGTGGATCCAGTAGATCACGAAGTCTGTGAACATGATGAATGTCAGCAGCGTCCCCGCGATACTCCACCAGCCTGCAACACAACATGTCTCGTCACCCGCACGCCAACTCATTCATGGTCATTTCTATAAAGTTAGGTAAACATTTCACTTGTCCGTTGCACATGTCAATCTTGAAACTTACTTGTATGTAAAATTTGAACATGTTCAGGAAATTGGTGAGCAGAATACAAGCAGTGCTGTCACGACTAGGTCTATGACTGCAGTCATGACAAGGTCTAGGGCCACTGTCAAGACTAGGTCTAGGAGCATTGTCAAGACTAGGTCTAGGACCACTGCCATGACTAGGTTTAGAACCATTGTCACAACTAGTTCTAGGACCACTGTCACGACTACGTCTAAGACTGCCATCAAGCCTATAATTAATTAATGCAGACATGGACATAAGCAAATTTAACAAAATGTGTTGAAGAAGCATCGTTTTGGTCCTGTGCACTACTCAGAGTGAAGAGGAATAAGTAAACAGATTTGGGGGTTATACCTTGCAAGATGGTACCATCTTTGTATACATCGAACCAACTTTCTGGAAGGCAACAGACTGCAATAGGCCAACAAATTACCATGCACACTTTTATATATATATGTAGATTTTGCTTCACTGCTACATGTACCAAAGAGTGTAGTGAAATTAACTAGGACCTACCAAATCTTGCATCATCAATGTTGTCGTAAAGCCGTGAGTATCCCCGGACTTCAAGAAGGAAGAGAGCCGCTGTGGGCAGACCCATGAACGGAATAGACTGCAGGGTGAAGGTGATCTCTCGCTGCACCTGGTTCTATAACGTGTAACAGTGTCAACACAATATGTCAACAGAGCCAACACATCATGTCAACAACTTCAATACAGTCAACACACCATATCAATTGAGTCAACATAACACGTCAACAGAGTTAACACATGTCAACAGTGTCAACACAACAACTGGTTCTGCAGCATACAGTCACGCCTCGACCGACACTGCTGCTGCACGAAGAATGCCATCGAAGCCAGTGTGTGCACATCACGCAGTCTATATGCAGTTTATGAAGCTTATTAAGCTGCCAGCCAATGTCAATGTGTATTATGTTTAAATCACATACACTGTTGCACACTGTTGAATGTTGAACTGAATAAAATTCATGAATGGTGTACTGTTTTCAAATAAACAACGGACCAACAGGCCACGGTCAACTGAACGGTAATATGGTACCGCTGACATAAGATCTAAAATAATAACCTGGTACTCAGCAGCCCAATACACAAATGAGTTGACAAACGCTGTGTTAGAGTTGATTAAGGATTTAAAGCTATAAGTACGCTCACAATTGGCTTAACTTCGTCTTTCAATCAATATACCAATTTAGAAAGCACATTTACCGTGCCGAACAATATTACGATTCACCAATTCATATGCGGTTGACGAATTAATATTTTAGAGTACCAGTACAGGCAGTATTTTTGCGCTCATCGCAGTGAAAACTTAATATTTGTTACAGAATGTTAGCATATTGATCTTGCCTACTAAGCTGCATTAAAACGTATTTAACCCATACTTAAGCAAGGTGATTCCAATAGATTTGTATATATATTTATTATTTACACAATTATAACAATTACTTACCCATATTCTCTAAGCCACTTTTATTCATAGATCAAGCATACCAATATAAAGTAATCAACCCCATTATTCATTTTTATGGCCATTTTCTCAAAATCATATTTCGTCTTGGGAAAAATGTTGCAATCAGCTTAGTCTTCTCTGTGTAATGAATATAAGTTTTTTTAATCAAAAGCTTGAAAATTAAATCAGTATGTGTTGCAACTGTTTAAAACACAATTTAAAATGTTTAAATTAAATTTTTTCTAATGTGGTCTACTCACTGCACTGTAGAATGTCTCCAAATTTGTCAAAATTTGTTAAAAAAACAGGAGATCTGGCTAAATTTATTTGTTCTCAATAAGACCCATTATATAATTTGGGGCAGAAAAATTATGCAATTTGAACAAATCAAAAAATAATCTTATCAGCCACTCTATAGTTGACTTACGTGTAATTTTCAAAAAAATCACAGTATCAGTGTTCAAGCAATATTCCAATACTGGCACATCACTTGTGTATTGTATCTAATTGCAATAATATAAAATAGTGCTAACTCCACTATATTTTGGTAAACAAATTATGAGGGATTACTACCTACTGAGAAATGGTGCATTTATTAGAACAATTATTAAATTGCGTGCCAACACTGAAAAAGTGAATGTATTGTTGCTGTTCCAGCCTCTGTACCTTGAGTGCCTTGGGATGCTGCAGAAGGCGGCTGTCAAAGATGAAGAACCAGCTGAGTGAGGCAGTGATGAGGTAGAGCAGTGTGCCTCCCACATCCACTATGATGTTGAGGCTGATGAACTGCCTCAGCAGATTGTCCTCAGACCAGGTCTTCGGGTAGACATAGGGCGTGAAGAAGTACTCGTCGGAGTACTTCAGGGCAACATCCATGGCTGATTATCAAGTGATGTACCTGAAAGTGAAACAGTTGTAACATCGTTAATTCTTGTAATGTCAGAAACAAGTAACTATCACTTTCATCACGTACATTCTGTGGTGTAGGACTTGCAATTTTTCCGATCCAAAATTGCTATTAGTAACAATTTGTGTTAACATGTTTCATTCACTAGGTGGCATAACTGTTGCAATTTAGTTCCCCCCACAATATATGGTAACAACCAAACAAACAAACTTGTAATAACATATTTTGGGACTTTGCAAACTGATGCAATCTCCTTTAAACATAGAATGAACAAAACAATCCATGCAGAATGCTGCATATTCAACGAGTCATAACTTGGTGATGAAATATTTCTTCAAGGAGCATATAGATACACTGATATGTGCAAGCGTATATGTAATTGAAGCGTGTCGGTGAATTGTTACAACTGGTAACATTCAGGGGTTTACCTGGGTGCAGTGTTCAACACCCAAACATTCATTTTTTTGTTGGAGGTCTGAAGCATGTTTACAATAAGTGACCATCCTATTTTTTTTATTTAGTAATGCTTTTTCTGTGATAACTGATGTAGATTAAGTGCTGACTTTTGGGAGTTAGTTCAGCCTTCTTCAACTGTGAAATGATTAGAGAAAATTTAGATGCATTGGTTCGCATGCAAATGTAACAAATCATCCCTCCATTTGAGGAGGAATTTCCTTAGCCAAGGATACAAGGTTCAAAATGGTAACAACTTGGACCTTTATTTCTTGTTGACCAACTAAACAAATGCAATATTTGTGACATTTAATGTAAATTGATGCGATCATATTGTGTCATTTACAAACCTCCTATTGGCTATGTTTGTTTGTTTTCTGTTTTTTCACTAGGCCTAGGTCTTAGCCTAGGTAACCACAGGGACAAAAATGTGTGCAGTTTACCTGTGAAGTAATAGTTTTGAAAGAAAAAGTTCCCTTTCCTAAAATTTTAGACACTGCATTTTTAATTAAGAGGAATTTATACCCGAATCAGCAATGGAATTTTAAAACCAAGACTGCATTGCACTAATCAGGGATGAGAGTGACATTCAGAGAAAAAAACTGAAATTTTGCTCTGGCCCACATTTCAGCCCGAGAAGACTGTATCATCTAATCGGGGGGAGGGGGGGACTCCTCAGAGATATTTTTTAATTGTAGACGACATATGGTGTATTTTTAGCAATGTTAAATAGAAAAATCTTAACATTTCCAATAGCAAAAAAAAGCACACGGACTCACGCACACATTGTCATAGTACTAACTCACTTGTTAATGATATTTTCTGGGCTGAACCCGAGTTGGTTGACGGGCAGCTTTCTCGTTAGCCAGCTTTGTCAAAACAGCCCGTTGATGGGCCATTCTAGCTTTCTTTGTTGCCAGCTCAACTGCTTCCTTAGCTTTGTACTTAATGGCTGCCTTCGTCTTTGACATGTTCAGCTCAGTTTTCTTCTCCTCCTTCATCTTTCCTTCCTCGGCAAGATTTTGTGTGCACTCCTCGTGTTGTGAACAAGGCGAGGAGTCCTGTTTGTGGAAGTCCTGTATAGCAGTCTTGTTGCTTGCCATGAGTGAGTACTTCACTGTCTGGATAGTAGTGTTAAATGTACTAACATTCTTTCTGGCAGTGGCAGTATTCATGATGCTAGACATGTGACTAAAACACCCTCCCACTTGAGGACCATGAAAGCAGCTCATCATTGCAGCCACCCGCTTTGACAAGGCTGGGAACTTGCCAGTAGAGCATATGGTAGCCCACCACGAGTCCAATCTGGAACTGGTGGGTGCATGTGGAAGTGTGTTGTCTACATGGAATCGGCGAACTTCCATGTGATACGCCCTCTGTTCAGGTTCTAATAGAATGTTGGTGACCAGCGTGGGCAGTGCCGGCATATATTCTTCAATGCCTTCGGTTCCCCTCTGACTGTAGCCTGTAGGATCCAATCTGCATAGTTGACATCGGCCTCGCACTACAAACAGTAGGCTTTTCCTGGTCTGATAATTTACTGATGAATATATCCAACATAGTGTCTCCAGCCGATCTCTCCAGCCACACCTAATTCCACTTATTCTTGACACTTTTGTCAATGTCCTTCACGCAACATTTGTCTTGCTGTACAATAAATCGTCGATTAGCCATTGTGTTCGAAACTGATCGACATCTCCACAAAGTACATCGTCGTTTCCTATTGGTCCACTGCTTTTGTGCGCGCACTTCGAAAGCGCTGAAGCAAACAGCCGACAGAACTAAGGGTTTTACTTTGCAGATTCACGGGTTCGGTTGGGTCGGTTCTGTCTCTAATCGCCAGGCAGCGTCATTAACACGTGGCAACACCTGGTGGATAGATGGTTAACTCAATCCGCAGATAGATCGTCAGTGAATTGTCCAGGATTTTATATGCCCTACCCCCCAACATTCACTTTTCCCCCCGGATTTACACGATTCACAAAAGTGATCTTTGGAGCAGTATAAAAACCGGAATTTATGTAGACACTAGACATCATATAAGGTTTTGTGTATGATTCAAATAGGTAGAATTAATTTCAATGGGGTGGCAGTTCACCTCAGAGATCAGGTAAAGTTATTTAATCAACTTGAAGCACTTGTTGCTATGTTGGCCAGTAATTATAGTTTTAAAGGGAAACATGTTCATGTCAACTAGTGGTTTACTCAGAATTTGGTTTCAAAGTGGAAGATTCTCATGAAAAATCTGATTTCCTGAAGATTGCCATCTTGCCTATGACGCGAATAAATAACCAATAAACGAGCAGCATTTGATATATCGTGAAGTTGTTGTGACGACATGTGTTCCTTCAACGACCTGATTATAGTTATTTACACATGTCATGGCATACGGTTTGGCAGACTTTTGTAAGGCCTCTTCGCAACTAAATGTAATTTTACAATACACACAGATTTCCTGTAATCATTACAAAAAATTACCGCAAATTACGGCATTATAGTAATTAGCATTACAGCACGAAACCCAGTTTGTTGTGACACAATCAGTTATGTCAGTATCCATGGACATGGGTGTCAGCTAGTACGACGGCTACAGTGGGATCATGAAGTTTTTTTGTGCTGATACCTGGACATGAATACCATCACCCACACTACATTTGCCACCCACAGGAGCGCCATCGCGGATGCCAGTGCCGTGACCGCGACCAACATCCTTGACGACGTTGCGAAGATTGTGCGACAGGTCTACGTCGACGCTGACCCATCGCTTGTAGTTGCCGAAGTAATTGACCTGATCGTCAGTTTTGACGGCTTTTGGATGAAACGTGGTCACACTTCGGCATACAGGATTGGGTGTGTCATCGACACCATCACCGGGCTGGTCCTCGATCTGACAGTGCTGTCGTCATAATGCCAAGCCTGTTTGTGTGCCAAGGCAAGATTCGGAGGCTCCGACACGGCCAAGTTCCAGGCGTGGCTTCGAAGCCACCATGACAGCAACCGGAACTACGTTGGGTCTGCTGGTGGGATGGAGGTAACGGCTGCCGAGATCTTGTGGGGGCGGTCCCTCAACCGAGGTTTCCGCTACACTACCATGGTCTCGGACGGTGACGCCGGGACTTTCAAGCACCTCAGACCTGAAGGTGTAACCAACCACGTCTCGAAACGCTTGGGGACTGCCTTGAGAAAGCTGTCCACACAGACGAAGAAGGCTGGCATCACCCTCGGTGAACGTGGACACGGAAAGTTGACCCAGGCAACCATTATAAAACCGACGGCCTACTATGGCAAGGCAATCCGTGCGCACACGAAGAACCTGGATGATATGCAGGATGCCGTCTTCGCCACCTTCCAGCATGCTTCATCGACGGATGACAAGCCCAACCACGACCGCTGTCCAAAGGGCAAGGACAGCTGGTGCTTTTATCAGCGGGCACGAGCTGAGGGGAAAGAGCCTGGAGACCACCGCTCCAACATCGGCATGTCACTATCCCCAGAAGTTACCATTCACGTGAAGGAGGTGTATGAGCGCCTGGGACACAAGGACCTCCTCAGCCGGTATTTGAAGGGGACAACACAGAACACCAACGAGAGTCTACACGCGATGGTGTGGGCCAAGTGCCCCAAGACCGGCTTTGTGGGCATTGAGCGGGTGCTGTTTGCCACCTGCTGCGCTGTTGGTGAATTCAACAGTGGGACACAGTCAACAGTTGAGCAACTGTATGGTGCCATGGGCCTGGCAACTGGCCAGCAGCTGATCGCCACAAAGGCAAACATGTTTTATTTTTGTAGTAACTATTCGCCACAAAAATGAAAATATGGTCATTATATAACGATGTTTCTAAATTTTATTTATCCAAACAAATGTAATGTAATGGATATATAATTTATTAATTGTAAATATATTGTACGGTAATATATTGTAATTATATCTGTGAAAACAGATTGAGATCTGTCTGGATAAATACAATTTAGAAACATCGTTATATATAATGACCATATTTTCATTTTTGTGGCGAATAAATAATTACTACCAAAAAAAAATTTTTATTTACAAACAGTGCATTATTGTATAAAATGATTTTGTTTATATTACTTCGTGAAAAAAACAAACAAAAAAGTGTAAAGAAAATCAAAGGTTTGCATGCTGTCAGGATTGAACTAGCGTCGCCCGATTGTAAAAGAAATGACAAGTAACCAACGCGCCTACCCAATGAGCTAGCGGGAACAACGGAAACTCTTTGACTGATTTAAGTTGTTATGATAAATTGTACTACTCCTTCATATATCGATATTCTAGTGCTATTATGAGATTATACACGTTACTTTATGTAGCTGGATACAATATATGTTTGCTATGTATGTTTATTGGTGTAGATTATCTCCCGTTGGTTGCATTCGATATAATTATTCGGAAAACGAGCCCAAGCTCGGCGAAACCTAGTCGACTTGTAGGCCCATTCGCATTCATTGTTTTGAATAAAATTCAATTCATGTGGAACCGTAAGATAAATGTTTGTTCCTCTATGATGACTAGTGTTCGTATTACGTCGGAATATTGCACAATAACTTGTTCTGACGCTCGTTTCGACCCAAAAGCTATCCTTGTAAACATGCTCTGAATGCATGGAAAGGGTCGGCCTGATGCGAGTGTGTGTCATAAGTGACGTCACGATACCACGTGATCGCCTAGCTCATTAAAATTTCATTTTTCGCGGGAATCGCTTCACAGACGGGCTTAAAATCGAATTTATGCTACAAATGTATTTTTCTGTATTTGTTTAATGTTGTCAAATGTTACATAAAATGTTAAACTTTGTGTACACATGGAAAAAGGATTTTAGCTAATGCCTTATTTTTATTTCTTTTAAGGGGACACGATACTGAAAAAAATATAATTTTTTTTGTCATATTAATATATTTTTATTATCTAACTGTCGATCTGTGTGTTTTATAGATATGAATAAATTCTACAAATCCAATAAAAACGAACATTTATAACAGGCCCATTGTCTTAGAGTGATAATCTTACGCAACCGTGATCGAAAAATACGACACTTTTGGCAGCCGAATGCTCCGCCATCTTTGTCAACAACCCAACATATTTGGTATCCACGTGTAGCTTCACTTTCGCAGTGCATCATGGTAGCAGTGGTTCTGTAAAATCCCTGGTAGATTTGGAGCATTTTGACCTAGAAGAGGACTCTCTGTGACGCGTTAGCGTCACTACGATTGGTCAACCACGGACACTACCCCGAATGGGGCACGCTGATTGGGTGTCAGCCGGGAAAGCCGTCGCAAAGGAAATTCTCTACAGCTTGCCATTGCTACACGCCGTTTATATTCACAACCGTAAAAGTAATTTTACTACTGTATCATGCCGGAGGAGAAAAGAAAGAAAACTGTGTTCAGTTTTGGGAAGGGTTGTAAGCGTAGGCGACAGCAGCTTCGCAAAGCACGGGCTGCACCAAGGAAACAAACTAGCGATTCTTCGGCGGCGTCAGTCAGTGACCCAGTTTGTCCAGTTTCTACGCCCTTGACTTCGATCGATTCACCTGGATCAGTTGTCTCCGAGTCTGACAAAAGCGACACCCAACAGTCAATTGTAAGTCTGAGTCCACTCTTACTCAATATTTACGCATGGCAGCATTTTTTATATTGTAGAAGCCAGATTGTGTAGGATATAATTACGTCACGTTACAATGTCAACGTTACGCTAGTAGTAGTCTAAACTAAAGTAAACAAAAGTATCTGACCTACTTGCACCCAAGTCACTAACTCACTGCTAAGCCAGTTCAGCCTCAAGGATAAGGTATGGCATTTATTTTTATACTTCCTCGGTTTGTTTGATCCTTGCAACTTTGCTATATTATGTTTTGAGCTGCTGCTGCAGCTGCTGCTACTGCTACTCATGCCCTTGTTCAGTTATATTGGTATTGTCAATGGAACTGAACATTGGGCTGTTATAACATGCAGGCACATTTTGAACATCCCACTTATCCTATGTATATTTGGATGGGTGTTCAACGCAAATACATGCTCCACAAAATACGGCACATTGTCCTAATATTTTGTTGTTATTTTCTCAGGTGAGCGACACTGAGCCCCAACCTTCTCCATCTGCAACGGAGAAGAAGTTCGGATATAGGTCTACGTTCGATGACATGGATGATGATGAGACAGTGGAGCAAGGTATTATCACAACTGTCATCACACGATGCTCTATGCTGTCGGCCCTCATCAAGGGCTTGTTGTGTCTGCAATGTGGAGCGGCTTCACTTGTGATTTGTGTAGTTGATCACCAGCTCGGACTTGGATGTGCGATGGAAACCTGCTGCACTGAATGTGGGGCAGTGATCAACAAAACCTTTTCCTCTGACCGACTTGATGGATCCACTGCTGGAAACGTCCCATTCGTGGTGGTGCGACAGGCTGTTGCAGCATCTATGGACATGGGAGTTGGGCACGCAGGCCTAGTGAGGTTTTGTCGCTTCCTTGACATGAGACCTCTCAGCCACAAGACATTTGCGAAGCATGTGCGTGCAATCTGCGGGGTCGAGTCCTCAATGAGGTACTTGTGTGACGTCATGCAGGTGCCATCAGGTGCACACCTGTTTTCATTTGCACAGAAATCCGATCGTCAGTGCTCGAGCCAGGCCAAGCACCAGAAGGTGGCAGCTACAAAGTAAGCACGTCGATCTCGACGTTTCGCTCGCCACACTGCAGCTAGTGCATCAACAGACTATGCTGCTGGAGCATACTAGATGCTTCATCTTCAATACTGATGCAACAGAACATTACATCTAATAACAATATTTCACAGTTACAATATACAGTGACATTCTACGTTGTTCCAGTGGTTGACATGCTATACGTTTTTTGTGTGTAATTTGTTCGTTTGTGGTATGTGGAGGTATGATGAGTTCTTATTTTCCAGTTTACAGTTGTAATCTGTTATATTTTACATGTTCATAATTACTGTAAACTGTAGTATTTGTTTGTGCAATTTGATGACTGTATGTTCATTTTTAGTTATGAAATTACATAATTGAATTGTTCCCAAACTTTGACAATGTTTTTCTCCATTATAATTATTTCGATGGGCCTGCTACATCAGTTGAGTGGATCTCGGCTATTTATTCACAGAATCTTTTAAAATTTTCAGACTTTCTCCATGCCTTAGTTCCACATTTAGTAACAGCAGTATATTTGTAAAAAAAACAATAAGGTGAATTTGTGACGACAAAATAATCACATTTCATTTGTATTATTTTTAACCCACTCCAAAAACAAATCGTAAAAAAATAGATAAGATATCCAAAAACAAATTATGTTACTAAAAGCAGGTATATTTTAGTTATATACACACGAAGTTATACTGATTTTGGCCTGGTCATTGTCAAGATCTAGCCCTCCAGCTGATATCATTAAAATTAAATGTGGGGGGCACGATGAGGGCCACCGTGGGTCAAACATTTTTGTTCTTTTTTCCACATTTCATTTGCAATTTACATATCATTGTGTAAAAATTACAGCAAGATCTGATTAAAAATAACAAAAATGTATTTCACGGTTCCGTATTGCCTTAATAGGAGCAAAACAAGCTGTAACACATTGCACATTTAAATGGTCTTTCATCAATGTGAGTTACAGTTACAGTCGAACAAAAGCAACCGAATCCAATCCGTCATACCATTTAAAATAAATTCACATTAGAAGCTGCAGTGTGCATCATTTATAAACACTAAAATCAAACCAAACCTAAGGCTATCTATTAGTACTATGGGCAATTAAAGTAATGTCACTGCCAAAATTTACAATATATTAAAGAAACAAAACCCACAGGCCGTGATCTATGCAAGCTCTGTGTTACTAATTATTTTTGTTCAACCATTTTAGCTAGCGCCATATATGACGCCATCCAACAGAATTTGTTAGAACTACGAAACCCAAACTGTATCATTTTGAACCAGCGTAAACTACGCTGTTGTTATTCCTTCGAGTTTTTTGTTCAAAACTGGAATCTGTACACTTATGCGTGTTCTAACGATGGGACAAGTATATTTAATTAACAACATGTCTTCAATGCACTTAGCGGACAACCAAACAACGATCATGAAACGGTTTATGTGAGCGCCTTCCGCCCGCGTCCCTGTTTACGTCGGTTGACACGAGGTAGCAGGGGCGCCATGACAATTCGCAACAATTTACGCGGAAATCCATCCAATACTAGAGATGATCGCGGATTTTCCATTCCAAAATGCCAATTCTTGTTACTTTTCAGGATTTTTGCAATGATTATCTGTATTTTTTATCACGTTGAATGATCGTTGTAATAGTCTTTTGCCGGAATATAATATAATGTTAAAAGAAACGATTTTGATCAGAAGCAAGGGTCGGCATCATAGACAAATATTTTTCTTTTGTTCTTGAAAAAATGCATAGGTTCGCACGGAAATACTAGGGACGGTCGAGTTACCGGAAACACATATATTATTTTATTTGGTGTTTTTTTGCATAAGTAGGCGTTTTTCTGCATAAGTAGTATTAGCTACATTTGCATTATATTTTATTCCTGATGGAATTATGTTTCTATTGCATATTCTAGTTCTTGATGTTTCCAGCACTCGGCAACGTTCTATTAACTGACTAGTCTGTATTATTGTGGTTACAATGTTATGATCTTATGAGGTCTCATTCAACTAGTCAGCCTTTTTCAGAACATTATCGCCAAGCCGACCTTTCTATGCTGGCACTGAGGGTGGTCACTGCCAGGGTGCTTGTCGTCCTCAGTGGTTCTTTTACGTCCTAAATTGAGACGGGACCGACATTAACTTGATCTTCGAGTCACGAGGGATACACAGTACCCAATGTTGAGAGCCAGGTTTTTACACCAAATATACCATACCTGCCCGGTCCGGGTATTGAACTCGGGTTGTCGGCATGTCAGGCGGATGTGCTAACCACTACACTATCGCGCACCCCCATATTACCTGATAGGGAGTTCAGTTAGTTACTAGTGTGAAGTGTTTCAGTCTTACATGTTCTATATTATACATGAAATGTGTCAACAAAGTATGTACTTACTTTAAATTTAATGCCATTTTCTCAGTTACACATTTTTTACATAAACTTTGTGTTCACCTGACGTGTTCTCGGCCATTTCTCAACAGATATGCTTGAAACTTCACATACTACATGGTGGTAGTATTCTATAGGCATTAACAGCGGTTTTTTTTTAATTTGCCACAGTATTGTTGTAACATGCCATTGAAGTAAGGTACCGTCACTAATTCCGGTCTGAAATACGTCCATGTAGTTTAAACAATTTATTTTTTTTAAACTTTGTTTTAAATCAAAAAATTTACGTTGCTACTGCCTATACGATAGTATATTATACCTGTGTGTTTTTGTTGTTGAAATTTACCACTCAATTATGCCTTAAAAAGTCCTTAAAAAACGAATGTGTAAATCCAAGATTGTGGCCATACACTCCTGTCCCCGGGCCCTGAGGCTGAGCAATGTCACGACACACGTGCAACTGTGTATGTTGTCCCTATTGGGAATCTGCAGATTTTTAATTAAGATCATGAAGATCAGAGCATAGGTACCTGGTAGGCTGGTACCAGGTATTTTGATTCAGGCTTTTTCAGGATAGCTATGTCTGTGACTCGGTCAGTCAAACTGTCAGTGTGAGGCCATGACAACATTGACCATTGTAATGATTGTTATTGTGCAACCGACCATTGCCTTCATTATGTCTCCCGACGTGCATTTATTGAAATAAGACATGTGTAAATTAACAATGTGCAACTATTAAATATATCTGCAAATGTCATAGTAAATAGCTTAAGGAACTTACCGCTTCACCCCACGATCCGAGCTGCCGTTGTTTGACGACTTCGCAAAGTTTCTTTAGAGAGCCGTGGAGACACTACGCCACGATCTGATTGGTGCAGATATTATGGCGAGACTGATTCCGAAAGTTACCGAATGTTTCCGAATGTTCTTCGGCTAGCGTTATAGATGGCTTATATGAGCTACATGTCATTCAGCACACACACTCCATGAACTGAGTCATTCAACACACGATCGTCTAGGGGGGCGTCTATAAACTAAATACGCGAAGAGGGGACGGTAGCAACGATTGTGTAAACTGTACGTATCCTGCATGTATCAGTAATGACAGCGGGGCAAAGCGCACCTCCATTTTGTGAAATGTCATAAACATCAATATTCATCCATCACATTTATAATTAATAGTTTACAAACAGTGTTGTCACTGGTCTCTGTTTTGTAATGCAAACATCAAAGAAAAAGTCAGTAATTTTTATCTACGTCACTGTTCGAAATAGCAGTAGCTAGATTGTAATGGTGTTTCGGTTATGTATGACAGCTAGGTTCAAATCCTGCCTGTGTTTGCAATTTGCATACAAACGCTACTCAACTGGTGTGCACATTCATTGAATCCATTCACTGCCTGCAGTCTTTTTAACAATATAACTTCAATTAGAGGAACAGTGTTGCGTGCAGAACAGACTCCCTGCCAAAAAACGGGCCCCCAGCCGTTTGGCGTTATTGTACTATATATATATATATATATATATACAGCAACATCTGTACTGTACGTGGTGGCATTGCTAAGTAACCGATCACAATTGGGCTCTAGTAAATATTGGTCAAAGTCAAAGAAGTGAACTAAAAAATATTGTTTTTCACACTTTTCTTAAAATGTTAGCACTATTTTCCAAATAACATATTTCTGTTTGTCCGCTCGTTAAAAAAACAACGGAAACTGTGGTATATATATACGCCAAGTGTTTGTACTCTGATGTGTGTGTGTTAGATTTAAAAACATGCAGAGCTTGTATTTAAATTGATGATCAATCCGAGTGCACGGAGTGCACCCAAAACGGGCCCCAGGGTGGCTTGCGGCCCGCTACGCTAACAGGGTTCGTCGATATGCTGTTTGTACAATATACCATCCTCGCAAGCCAGAGCTGTTTGCCATACAAAACTAGCCCTGGCAGATCTCCTATGCAAAGTGCGAAAGTTAGCTGAGTCGAACTAGTAATTGACATCGCCAGTCGCGGCTGCATCACCCGTGAGAACAGCGCAAATACCCTCCCCAATTTGAAGACGGATAATTATTAAAGGGAATAAAAACATCTATTGCTCGAATTCATGTTATATTACATCCTGCTATCTATTTCCACGTCCACCAAGCAAAAAAAAAAAAACCACACTTTATGGTGTGCATCCGGACATTTTCGAATATGCATATTTTTGGCGAGCTTTTCGGGATGCCGAGATGTGACGTCACTTATGACTCAAACTCGCATCAGGCCGACCCTTTCCGTGCATTCAGAGCATGTTTACAAGTATAGCTTTTGGGTCGAAACGAGCGCCAGAACGAGTTATTGTGCAATATTCCGACGTAATACAAACACTAGTCATCATAGAGGAACAAGCAGTTATCTTACGGTTCCACATGAATCGAATTTTATTCAAAACAACGAATGCGAATGGGCCTACAAGTCGACTAGGTTTCGCCGAGCTTGGGCTCGTTTTCAGAATAATTATATCGAATGCAACCAACGGGAGATAATCTACACCAATAAACATACATAGCAAACATATATTGTATCCAGCTACGTAAAGTAACGTGTATAATCTCATAATATCACTAGAATATTGATATATGACGGAGTTGTACAATTTATCATAACAACTTAAATCAGTCAGAGAGTTTCTGCAGGGCCCGCTAGCTCAGTGGGTAGGCGCGTTGGTTACTTGTCGTTTATTTTACAATCGGGCGACGCCGGTTGAATCCTGAGAGCATGCAAACCTTTGATTTTCTATAAACTTTTTTGGTTTATGTTTTCACGATGTAATATAAACAAAATCATTTTATACTATAATGCACTGTTTGTAAATAATTTTTGTAGTAACTATTTATTCGCCACAAAAATGAAAATATGGTCATTATATAACGATGTTTCTAAATTTTATTTATCCAAACAAATATAATGTAATGGATATATAATTTATTAATTGTAAATATATTGTACGGTAATATATTGTAATTATATATGTGAAAACAGATTGAGATATGTCTGGATAAATACAATTTAGAAACATCGTTATATATAATGACCATATTGTCATTTTTGTGGCGAATAAATAATTACTACAAAAATAAAAATAAATATTTGCAAACAGTGCATTATAGTATAACATTATTTTGTTTATATTACTTCGTGAAAACATAAACAAAAAAGTGTAAAGAAAATCAAAGGTTTGCATGCTGTCAGGATTCAACCGGCGTCGCCCGATTGTAAAATAAATGACAAGTAATCAACGCGCCTACCCACTGAGCTAGCTGGACCAACGGAAATTCTTTGACTGATTTATGTTGTTATGATAAATTGTACAACTCCTTCATATATCGATATTCTAGTGATATTATGAGATTATACACGTTACTTTATGTAGCTGGATACAATATATGTTTGCTAAGTATGTTTATTGGTGTAGATTATCTCCCGTTGGTTGCATTCGATATAATTATTCGGAAAACGAGCCCAAGCTCGGCGAAACCTAGTCGACTTGTAGGCCCATTCGCATTCGTTGTTTTGAATAAAATTCGATTCATGTGGAACCGTAAGATAAATGTTTGTTCCTCTATGAAGACTAGTGTTTGTATTACGTCGGTATATTGCACAATAACTCGTTCTGACGCTCGTTTCGACCCAAAAGCGATCCTTGTAAACAGGCTCTGAATGCATGGAAAGGGTCGGCCTGATGCGAGTGTGTCATAAGTGACGTCACGATACCACGTGATCGCCTAGCTCATTAAAATTTCATTTTCCGCGGGAATCGCTTCACAGACGGGCTTAAAATCGAATTTATGCTACAAATGTATTTTTCTGTATTTGTTTAATGTTGTCAAATGTTACATACAATGTTAAACTTTGTGTACACATGGAAAAAGGATTTTAGCTAATGCCTTATTTTTTATTTCCTTTAAACGACTTCGGGGAATCCCAATATATAATGACCCGTTCGCCCATTAGCACGAACAACTGAGCGGTATTGTGTATTCGAATAATTGCTTCTACTTCCTAAACATTGCATGTCACACGAGCCACGGTTGGTTGAAATTAGTTTTATTATGACTATTTGACCTGCCGAGATCCACTGATCTAGTGAGCGATTTCATAGGCTGAGCTTAAATTCAGAGTTTCGCAAAGTGATCAGCCAGGGGGTACCGCTGGCTGACACTGACGTAATCAGCAGCAGCGACTCCTGGCGCGCGAGGATGCAATATACACACACCAGCATTTGTAATGTATGATGATATTATATTATATTACATACATAGGATGTTACATATTACCCAGCTATACAATAATAATAAAGTTCTTAAGCAAAACAATTTAATATTACTGATATATTTTATGTAGTGTCAACTGCTCTGACATCCCTTGTTATGAAAACCCTGGAAAATCTAGTAGTCATTGATCCTGCCTATCACCGAGACTCAATTAGACCCACTCCAGTTTGCGTACCAGGTTGGATGGGGTGTTAAAGATGCGAAGTTATTCATTCTGGACAAAGTGTATACTCACATTGAGAAGCCAACTGCACATGCTATGATTCTCTTCGCCGATTTCTCATCGGCTTTTAATTTGATGCAGCCTCATATCTTAGCCCATAAACTAATTTCTGATTTTAATCTTGGAAACCAGCTTGTTGCTTGGATTGTTGATTTTTTGTCGTATATCGTCCTCAGTATGTTTTTTGTGAATGGGAAGTTTTCTAACATGAGATTGACACACACGGGCTCGCCTCAGGGTTGTTGTCTCTCACCCCTCCTATATACATCTTGTACACTGACAGTTGTAGAAGTGCTCACGCAGACAGGTTTTTAGTTAAATTTGCTTACGACAGTGCCTTATTTTCACTTCTCTTTGGTTCTCAACAAGAGCATGGCCCGGCACTACGATATTTTGTTGAGTGAGTCTGTTTTATAAGTCTTTTATTGAGAGTGTTCTTTGCTTTTCGTTTATTTGCGGCATGGTATTTCAACCTGAATGTTAAAACCAAGAACAGTTTACAGACGTGTGTACGTGTCACCTCCAAAATAATTGGAGAGCTCAGAGAGACATCACTCAGTTTTGTGAACAACAGGTACTTAAGAAGGCACGCTCTATTTTAGCCAATGATAGTCATGCACTATATCCCATGTTTGAGACTCTGCCGTCGGGCCGCCGTTTTAGGTGCCCCTCGTGCAAAACAAACCGTAAGACATCTTTTATTTACTGTTGCAATCAGTCTGTTTAACGTTGTGAAAAGAATGTAGTGTGTGTGTGTGTGTGTGTGTGTGTGTGTGTGTGTGTGTGTGTGTGTGTGTGTGTGTGTGTGTGTGTGTGTGTGGGTGGGTGTGGGTGGGTGTGGGTGTGTGTGTGGGTGGGTGTTGCAGTGTTCTGCAGTTTGCAGTAACCGCTGCTAATTGATAGTTTATGGTAATCGCCGGGGATAAGAATAGGAACCGGGACCTGGACCTTAGAGAAGGCCACAAGCATGGCTGGCCAGTTGATTGTATACTAAGCTAATTACAAGTTGTGGACTGAATCCAATGTGTCGTGTTTGTCACAACTTTACAATGGCGACGAGGATGGGATCCAGAGTACTCACATCTGACTATTAGTACTGAATTAGGATACACTGCATCCACCGAGTCGGTACGTGTGATATGTGTAGGTCATTACATCATCGCTCACAGACACAACCTGATGTTGCGTTTTCACGAACAATACTGAACACTTGATGACCATTGCATTGACAAGGTGAACTGTACATTTATATCACTGTCGTCAGTTGCACGCACATAAGCTGCCTGTGTGTCATTGTTCGTACCAGCCTGAAATGTCTGACAACAACGAAGCTGTCGCCGCGGCGCCACCGGTGCCGCCTGTACATGGGTTACGATCGCCGGCACCAGTGAATCTCATGTCAGACACTGCAGAAAACTGGAAGCTCTTCAGACAAAAATGGAAGAACTATGCCACAATCACGCAACTCGGGAAGCGGCCTGTCGATTATCAGGTTGCCTTGTTACTCCACACGATCGGCGATGACGCTCTAAGAATTTACAGTGGATTTATGTTCGACACGGACGACAACACCCGATCGGTGGATGAAATCCTAACGAAATTTGACAGTTTTGCAGTCGGAGAGGCCAACGAATGTTATGAGAGATTTATCTTCAATAACCGAAACCAACAAGCAGGCGAGACATTCGAGCAGTTCTTAACAGCAATACGGGTGCTCATTAAATCCTGCAATTTCTGCGATGACTGCAGAAACTCCATACTACGCGACAGAATCATTCTGGGTATTCAAGATCGTGATATCCAGGAAGCACTACTGAAGGAACGCAACATAACATGAAAGCAACAATTGACACCTGCAGAGCAGCAGAAAACGCAAGTTTGCAGAGTAAGGCCATTCACCCGGAAACCGTCACAGGATCAATAAATCAAAACATGGTCGCGAAACAAGACCGGCAAGTTTGAGAAACCGTACGTGGGATGTTGTGAAAGGACGCCAAAACAAACAAGGGCTGTCGGGCCTGGCGAGCCATAAGCCACCACCAGACAGTGGGATAATGTGTCAACAGTGCGGGTTCACGTACCACATTGACGGAGTGTGTCCTGCGGAAGGAGAAATCTGCAACTTCTGTAAGAAGCTTAATCACTTTGAGAAAGTATGCAGAAAGAAGAAACAAGAACGAAAACGGGTTCGACGAGTTCAACCAGAGACAAATATACAGCAAACGACTGATACCTCGAGCGAAGAGGACTATGCTTGCACAATCAACAATTTGCCGACGAACAAACAACATAAACGAAAATCACCTATGACCACAATTGCTGTGAATGATATCAGCATAAGAATGATGATCGACACAGGTGCATCAGTGAACGTGAGTAGTAAAGGAGGTTAAGTACCGCGCAGGGTGTCGCGCTTTGTCGCGGTGCAAGTGCAAAAGTGCAAAAGTACCCGGATGTAGGTCAAGGTAAAGTACCCGGATGTAGGTCAAGGTCAAATGTCAAGTACCCGGATGTAGGTCAGGTCACGTGGCGCCCCCTACCGGGATTTTTTCGGAACTAGAATGGCACGCCACCTAGCGGATTTTTTCGGAACTAAAATGTAACCGCGCCCCCTGTCGGATAGTTGGTGAACTAATTATTTCCCGCCAAAACCGAAATAGCGCCCCCTGGCGGATAGTTGGTGAACTGAAATTATTCCCCGCCAAAACTATGGAAGCGCCCCCTGACGGATAGTTGGTGAATTAAAATAGCTCCCCCTGGCGGATAGTTGGTGAACTAATTATTTCCCGCCAAAACTATGGAAGCGCCCCCCTGACGGATATTTGGTGAATTAAAATAGCTCCCCCTAGTGGATAGTTGATTAACTAAAACAGTGCCCCCTATCGGAATTTGTCGGTACTAGTTATACAAGTGGTGTCATATTGTGGACAAGTTGTAAATTAAATATTCTAGTACTGCAAATATTCGTGTCTCTTGCACGCTTGCGTGCAATAGAGCCCCCTGACGGATACATCACGAACTACAAACATCATCCCCTAGTGGACAAATGTTCGTTCGGCACGACCACGTGACCTTTATGTTCTGTCGAACTGTTATAAAAGACCTGCGTCTGTTTGTTGTGGTCATTATATCTTACATTTTGGAAGATGAACAACATGACTAGTGATAACGTCCGACAAGGGTCAAAGGAAGCAAGATAAACAGCGGCGACGTAAAGAACAACTTGAAGAACAGCTTGAAGAACAACTTGAAGAGATAACAGTAAGCTTCAATTTTTCATAGTGTTCAAATGGTATTCATGCTATTTTGTTAGAACATTGTCAAAAGAACATAATATTATATTTTTTCTTATACATACCAGTTGACCATTCATTATTAAGCTCATTCCTTCACTGTTTCAGCGTATCATCAACCTGACATCGTCACCTCCGACGAAGCGTCAGAAGCTGTTGCCTCGTTATACTTGCTGTATGTGTGGCAGTACCTTCAAGTATAAAGGGAATCGGTCCGCTCATGTGAATCAGGGCTGCTGTCAAAGGAAGCAAGATAAACAGCGGCGACGTAAAGAACAACTTGAAGAGATAATAGTAAGTTTCAATTTATCATAGTGTTCAAATGTTATTCATGTCATTTTGTTAGAACATTTTTCAAAAGACCATAATATTATATTTTTTCTTATACATATCAGTTGACCATTCATTACTAAGCTCATCTCGTTACTGTTTCAGCGACAAGAAAAGGAGGGCATCGCTACTGCTGACAGTGTTCCAACTACCTCTGCGTCACGAAAACGTCGACGGTCACTGTCATCTTCAGCATCACCATCTGTCAACCGACCACCATCACAGTTGTACCACGATAGTACTATGCCTAACGTCATCCTCGAATCACACATCACGTCCATGAACTCAGACCAATTAGATGGTGAAAGACTGTTTGAGTGTTTTTGTTAGACGCAGGTGTGAAACTATCCGACGTGACAGTCGAACAGTTGTGTAATATCAATACTTGGTTGCAAGAATCCGTTTCGAAACAGTGGCGAAACACTATGAAACATATGGTTCTTGCAGTTATGGAGCGTGACATGTAAATACGTTTGTGTTGTTCACGAATAAACTGTGCAAACCTCATCTTGTGTCTTTTTCATAGTGTAATGCAAAGCATATGTTGGGAACCTTACTAATAGTCTTACACTTCACAAGTATGTCTGTGTAGTTCAGTAGAGATGATAGCCACTTATGTCTGTGTAGTTCAGTAGAGATGATAGCCACTTATGTCTGTGTAGTTCAGTAGAGATGATAGCCACTTATGTCTGTGTAGTTCAGTACAGATATGTTAACCACTCATGTCTGTGTAGTTCAGTACAGAGATGTTAATGTACTCAGACCAACTAGTGGTGCAAACGAAACACTATGCTTTGACCAACACACGGCACGAATCGGACTCAGACCAACTAGTTGCGTAAACGAAACAGAAACTTAACCGATTACGCTGCACAAATTGAACTCAGACCAACTAGTTGCGTAAACGAAACAGAAACTTAACCGATTACGCTGCAAAAATTGAACTCAGACCAACTAGTGGTGCAAACGAAACACTATGCTTTGACCAACACACGACACGAATCGAACTCAGATCAACTAGTTGCGTAAACGAAACAGAAACTTAACCGATTACACTGCACGAATTGAACTCAGACCTACTAGTTGGACAAACGAAACACTATTCTTTGACCAACACATGTCACAAATTGAACTCAGATCAACTAGTCACACAAACGAAACACTATGCTTTGACCAACACGCTGAACGAATCGAACATTGAACTCAGACCAACTAGTTGCGCAAACGAAACAGAAACTTAACCGATTACGCTGCACAAATTGAACTCAGACCAACTAGTTGTACAAACGAAACACTATGCTTTGACCAACACGTGTCACGAATTGGACTTAGATCAACTAGTTGGACAAACGAAACACTATGCTTTGACCAACACGTGTCACGAATTGAACTCAGACCAACTAGTTGCACAAACGAAACACTATGCTTTGACCAACACGTATCACGAATTGGACTTAGATCAACTAGTTGGACAAACGAAACACTATGCTTTGACCAACACGTGTCTCGAATTGAACTCAGATCAACTAGTTGCACAAACGAAACACTATGCTTTGACCAACACGTATCACGAATTGGACTTAGATCAACTAGTTGGACAAACGAAACACTATGCTTTGACCAACACGTGTCACGAAAACGAAACACTATGCTTTGACCAACACGTGTCATGAATTGAACTTAGATCAACTAGACACATCACACGAGACTATGTCCGAGATATGTCACGAGACTAAGGATGACACGTCACACGAGAGTCCCGACGAGACAAGAGACGTGACTATGAACGAGATATGTCACGAGACTACGGATGACACATCACACGTGACTTCGGATGACACGTCACACGAGAGTACCGACGAGACAAGAGACGAGACTATGACCGATATATGTCACGAGACTACGGATGACACATCACACGAGACTATGGCCGAGATATTTCACGAGACTTCGGATCACACGAGACTACGGATGACACATCACACGAGAGTACCGACGAGACACGAGTTATACAAACGAAACACTATGCTTTGACCAACACGTGTCACGAATTGAACTTAGACCAACTATTATATATCACACGAGAGTACGGACGAGACAAGAGACGAGACTATGGCCGAGATATGTTACGAGACTACGGATGATACATCACACGAGACTACGGATGACACATCACACGAGAGTACCGAGATATGTCACGAGACTACGGAGGTCACGTTACACGAGAGCACCGACGAGACAAGAGACGAGACTATGACCGAGATATGTCACGAGACTACGGATGACACATCACACGAGACTATGGCCGAGATATGTCACGAGACTACGACGAGGCAAGAGACGAGACTATGGACGAGATACATCACAATAGACGGGTTATCGCGTGAGATTCCACCACCACCACGACAATTCCACCACAATAGACGGGTTATCGCGTGAGATTCCACCACCACCACCACAATTCCACCACAATAGACGTGTTATCGCGTGAGATTAGCTTCAGAAGCAAAGCAAAGCAAAGCAAATAGACGTGTTATCGCGTGAGATTTGCTTCAGAAGCAAAGCAAAGCAAATAGACGGGTTATCGCGTGAGATTTGCTTCAGAAGCAAAGCAAAGCAAATAGGCGTGTTATCAAAGCAAAGCAAAGCAAATAGACGGGTTATCGCGTGAGATTTGCTTCAGAAGCAAAGCAAAGCAAAGCAAATAGACGGGTTATCGCGTGAGATTTGCTTCAGAAGCAAAGCAAAGCAAAGCAAATAGACGGGTTATCGCGTGAGATTTGCTTCTGAAGCAAAGCAAAGCAAAGCAAATAGATGGGTTATCAAAGCAAAGCAAATAGACGGGTTATCAAAGCAAAGCAAAGCAAATAGACGGGTTATCAAAGCAAAGCAAAGCAAAGCAAAGCAAAGCAAATAGACGGGTTATCAAAGCAAAGCAAAGCAAATAGAGACTATGACCGAGATATGTCACGAGACTATGGATGACACATCACACGAGAGTACGGTCTATAGACACGAGTTGTACAAACGAAACACTACACTTTGACTAACACGTGACACAAATTGAACTCAGATCAACTAGTCAAGCAAACGAAACACTACACTTTGACTAACACGTGTCAAACGAATTGAACTTAGCTCAACTAGACACATCACACGAGACTATGACCGAGATATGGCACGAGACTTCGGATGACACGTCACACGAGACAAGAGACGAAACTATGGCCGAGATATGTCACGAGATTACGGACGACACATCACACGAGACTATGGCCGAGATATA
>CM034540.1:22852292-23109792 GCA_020002185.1 Paraescarpia echinospica
ATAACACGTCTATTTGCTTTGCTTTGCTTCTGAAGCAAATCTCACGCGATAACACGTCTATTTGCTTTGCTTTGCTTTGCTTCTGAAGCTAATCTCACGCGATAACACGTCTATTGTGGTGGAATTGTGGTGGTGGTGGTGGAATCTCACGCGATAACCCGTCTATTGTGGTGGAATTGTCGTGGTGGTGGTGGAATCTCACGCGATAACCCGTCTATTGTGATGTATCTCGTCCATAGTCTCGTCTCTTGCCTCGTCGTAGTCTCGTGACATATCTCGGCCATAGTCTCGTGTGATGTGTCATCCGTAGTCTCGTGACATATCTCGGTCATAGTCTCGTCTCTTGTCTCGTCGGTGCTCTCGTGTGACGTGACCTCCGTAGTCTCGTGACATATCTCGGTACTCTCGTGTGATGTGTCATCCGTAGTCTCGTGTGATGTATCATCCGTAGTCTCGTAACATATCTCGGCCATAGTCTCGTCTCTTGTCTCGTCCGTACTCTCGTGTGATATATAATAGTTGGTCTAAGTTCAATTCGTGACACGTGTTGGTCAAAGCATAGTGTTTCGTTTGTATAACTCGTGTCTCGTCGGTACTCTCGTGTGATGTGTCATCCGTAGTCTCGTGTGATCCGAAGTCTCGTGAAATATCTCGGCCATAGTCTCGTGTGATGTGTCATCCGTAGTCTCGTGACATATATCGGTCATAGTCTCGTCTCTTGTCTCGTCGGTACTCTCGTGTGACGTGTCATCCGAAGTCACGTGTGATGTGTCATCCGTAGTCTCGTGACATATCTCGGTCATAGTCACGTCTCTTGTCTCGTCGGGACTCTCGTGTGACGTGTCATCCTTAGTCTCGTGACATATCTCGGACATAGTCTCGTGTGATGTGTCTAGTTGATCTAAGTTCAATTCATGACACGTGTTGGTCAAAGCATAGTGTTTCGTTTTCGTGACACGTGTTGGTCAAAGCATAGTGTTTCGTTTGTCCAACTAGTTGATCTAAGTCCAATTCGTGATACGTGTTGGTCAAAGCATAGTGTTTCGTTTGTGCAACTAGTTGATCTGAGTTCAATTCGAGACACGTGTTGGTCAAAGCATAGTGTTTCGTTTGTCCAACTAGTTGATCTAAGTCCAATTCGTGATACGTGTTGGTCAAAGCATAGTGTTTCGTTTGTGCAACTAGTTGGTCTGAGTTCAATTCGTGACACGTGTTGGTCAAAGCATAGTGTTTCGTTTGTCCAACTAGTTGATCTAAGTCCAATTCGTGACACGTGTTGGTCAAAGCATAGTGTTTCGTTTGTACAACTAGTTGGTCTGAGTTCAATTTGTGCAGCGTAATCGGTTAAGTTTCTGTTTCGTTTGCGCAACTAGTTGGTCTGAGTTCAATGTTCGATTCGTTCAGCGTGTTGGTCAAAGCATAGTGTTTCGTTTGTGTGACTAGTTGATCTGAGTTCAATTTGTGACATGTGTTGGTCAAAGAATAGTGTTTCGTTTGTCCAACTAGTAGGTCTGAGTTCAATTCGTGCAGTGTAATCGGTTAAGTTTCTGTTTCGTTTACGCAACTAGTTGATCTGAGTTCGATTCGTGTCGTGTGTTGGTCAAAGCATAGTGTTTCGTTTGCACCACTAGTTGGTCTGAGTTCAATTTGTGCAGCGTAATCGGTTAAGTTTCTGTTTCGTTTACGCAACTAGTTGGTCTGAGTTCAATTTGTGCAGCGTAATCGGTTAAGTTTCTGTTTCGTTTACGCAACTAGTTGGTCTGAGTCCGATTCGTGCCGTGTGTTGGTCAAAGCATAGTGTTTCGTTTGCACCACTAGTTGGTCTGAGTACATTAACATCTCTGTACTGAACTACACAGACATGAGTGGTTAACATATCTGTACTGAACTACACAGACATAAGTGGCTATCATCTCTACTGAACTACACAGACATAAGTGGCTATCATCTCTACTGAACTACACAGACATACTTGTGAAGTGTAAGACTATTAGTAAGGTTCCCAACATATGCTTTGCATTACACTATGAAAAAGACACAAGATGAGGTTTGCACAGTTTATTCGTGAACAACACAAACGTATTTACATGTCACGCTCCATAACTGCAAGAACCATATGTTTCATAGTGTTTCGCCACTGTTTCGAAACGGATTCTTGCAACCAAGTATTGATATTACACAACTGTTCGACTGTCACGTCGGATAGTTTCACACCTGCGTCTAACAAAAACACTCAAACAGTCTTTCACCATCTAATTGGTCTGAGTTCATGGACGTGATGTGTGATTCGAGGATGACGTTAGGCATAGTACTATCGTGGTACAACTGTGATGGTGGTCGGTTGACAGATGGTGATGCTGAAGATGACAGTGACCGTCGACGTTTTCGTGACGCAGAGGTAGTTGGAACACTGTCAGCAGTAGCGATGCCCTCCTTTTCTTGTCGCTGAAACAGTAACGAGATGAGCTTAGTAATGAATGGTCAACTGATATGTATAAGAAAAAATATAATATTATGGTCTTTTGAAAAATGTTCTAACAAAATGACATGAATAACATTTGAACACTATGATAAATTGAAACTTACTATTATCTCTTCAAGTTGTTCTTTACGTCGCCGCTGTTTATCTTGCTTCCTTTGACAGCAGCCCTGATTCACATGAGCGGACCGATTCCCTTTATACTTGAAGGTACTGCCACACATACAGCAAGTATAACGAGGCAACAGCTTCTGACGCTTCGTCGGAGGTGACGATGTCAGGTTGATGATACGCTGAAACAGTGAAGGAATGAGCTTAATAATGAATGGTCAACTGGTATGTATAAGAAAAAATATAATATTATGTTCTTTTGACAATGTTCTAACAAAATAGCATGAATACCATTTGAACACTATGAAAAATTGAAGCTTACTGTTATTTCTTCAAGTTGTTCTTCAAGCTGTTCTTCAAGTTGTTCTTTACGTCGCCGCTGTTTATCTTGCTTCCTTTGACCCTTGTCGGACGTTATCACTAGTCATGTTGTTCATCTTCCAAAATGTAAGATATAATGACCACAACAAACAGACGCAGGTCTTTTATAACAGTTCGACAGAACATAAAGGTCACGTGGTCGTGCCGAACGAACATTTGTCCACTAGGGGATGATGTTTGTAGTTCGTGATGTATCCGTCAGGGGGCTCTATTGCACGCAAGCGTGCAAGAGACACGAATATTTGCAGTACTAGAATATTTAATTTACAACTTGTCCACAATATGACACCACTTGTATAACTAGTACCGACAAATTCCGATAGGGGGCACTGTTTTAGTTAATCAACTATCCACTAGGGGGAGCTATTTTAATTAACCAAATATCCGTCAGGGGGCGCTTCCATAGTTTTGGCGGGAAATAATTAGTTCACCAACTATCCGCCAGGGGGAGCTATTTTAATTCACCAACTATCCGTCAGGGGGCGCTTCCATAGTTTTGGCGGGAAATAATTTCAGTTCACCAACTATCCGCCAGGGGGCGCTATTTTGGTTCTGGCGGGAAATAATTAGTTCACCAACTATCCGACAGGGCGCGCGGTTATATTTTAGTTCCGAAAAAATCCGCTAGGTGGCGTGCCATTCTAGTTCCGAAAAATTCCGGTAGGGGGCGCCACGTGACCTGTCTACATCCGGGTACTTGACATTTGACCTTGACCTACATCCGGGTACTTTACCTTGACCTACATCCGGGTACTTTTGCACTTTTGCACTTGCACCGCGACAAAGCGCGACACCCTGCGCGGTACTTAACCTCCTTTACTACTAACGTGATGGATGAACGATCCTATGAGAGGATACAGAAACCAGTGTTGCCATCCGCCATTCAGTGTCATCAGTTCCATGTCGTGAAAGGAGCACCACGGCTCAGGAGTTAGGATTGGTGGATATTCCTGTCAACAACATCAAATGTGAGTGGGAAGAAAGATACCCTGGCATCACAAACGGGATCGGAAAAATGAAAAATGTACAGGTGAATCTGCACATTGATGAATCCGTGCGACCAGTCGCAATCACAAACCGGAAGATCCCATTTCACCTCAGATCAAAGATTGACGAAGAGGAACAACGACTTCTTAACGAAGACATAATAGAGCGAGTACCAGTTGGTGAACCCACGCCGTGGGTATCTCCGATTGTAACTCCTCCGAAGAAAGACGGCTCTATCAGATTGTGCATCGACATGCGTGAGCCAAACAAGGCGATCATACGAGAACGCCATAACATGCCGACGTTAGACGAACTCATACATGACCTCAACGGAGCAACCGTCTTCAGTAAACTTGATCTGTGCAATGGATACCACCAGCTGGAGCTTCATCCGTCACCCAGGCACATTACGACGTTCAGAAAACTCACAATGGCCTGTACAGATACAAGAGACTGAACTTTGGAATATCGTCAGCGAGTGAAATATTCCAGGAACACATCAGAAATGTGATCAGTCACATCAAATCAACGAAGAACATTAGTGATGACATCATCGTATATGGAAAGGGAGAAAACGCACAATTGATGCACGACAATGCACTGGCCGAGACTCTTAAGGCACTACACGAAAACGGTCTGACCCTCAGACCAGCTAAATGTGAAACAAATCTATCCTCGATCCAATACTACGGGATGGTCTTCAGCAAATATGGCGTGTCACCTGACACTACGAAAGTGCAGGCTATCAAGGAACTGCCATCGCCGTCAAATGTTGCAAAACTTAGAAGTTTCCTGGGCATGATGAACTACCTGTCAAGGTTCATCAAAGACCTGTCCATGATCAGCGAACCCCTCAGACGTCTCACCAAGAAAGACGCCGATTCGGTGTGGACAAGCGAACATGAAGCCACATTCAACTCCCTGAAAGACCTACTTGTGGAAGATGCGTGTGCCGCTTACTTCGATATAAAGAAAGAAACGACAATAATCGTTGATGCAAGTCCCACAGGGTTAGGCAGCATACTAACGCAAGAGAGTAGGGCAGTTGCTTACGCGAGTCGTTCCTTGTCAGACGTCGAAGGCCGCTACAGCCAAACTTAACGCGAAGCTCTGGGTATAGTGTGGAGCTGTGAACACTTTAACCAGTACCTCCAAGGAGATCCTCACTTCACAATCATCACTGATCATGAACCACTGCTAAACATATGGAAGAAACCTAAACCGCCATTACGCATTGAACGATGGGGTTTGCGACTTCAGCCATATAGCTTCACTCTGAAATATATGGCGGGAAGCAAAAACCCAACCGACTATATGTCCAGAAATCCGATAATCACGGCTGGGGCTCTCCGTCACCAAAAAATGGCCGAAAAGTATGTGAACTTTATCGGGTCATCCAGTATTCCCAATGCCATGAACATTGAGGATGTCAAACTTGCTACTAAAACAGATGGCATGATGCAGACGATCATCACTCTGGTTCGAGATCTGTAAATCGGATGACCCCACGTTGCGAGAGTTCTACAAAGTTAGAGAAGAATTGACGGTCACAGACGACGACATTCTACTGCGGGACTCAAAGGTAGTCATCCCAACATCCCTAAGAGACCAAGCTGTGTCTCTTGCACATGAAGGTCATCAAGGAATGGCCAAAACAAAGGAACTCATCAGATCGAAGGTGTGGTTTCCAAAAATGAACGACAAAGTCGAGACGGCTGTACGCCAGTGTTTTGCCTGCCAATGCACATACAACGGACATCCACACTTTGAACCCATGCAGATGTCAAATATGCCAGCAGGGCCATGGAGAAAGTTAAGTGTTGACTTTCTTGGACCTCTACCATCAGGCGAAGAACTAATGGTCCTGGTAGATGAATACTCAAGGTATCCTATAGTAGAGATTGTGCGCTCAGTGTCGGCAAACAATGTCATCCCGGTGCTTGACAAAGTATTGACAACGTTTGGTTATCCAGAGGTAATCAAATCTGACAACGGACCTCCATTCAACTCGGAAGCGTTCAGTTCATTTGCAAAACACAGTGGGTTTCGCCACAGAAGAGTCACGGAATGTTGGCCAAGGGGAAATGCACAAGCGGAAGGTTTCAACAAACCCCTGATGAAGGCTATTCGATCAGCTGTGTTAGAACAGAAGAATTGGAAACAGGCAATGTACCAATTCTTACGGCAATACCGGGCCACACCACACTCATCAACAAAGTTTTCCCCTCATCGCCTTCTGTTTGGTAGAGAACCTGCAAAAAAATTGCCGTACATTACAGTGAATGAAGACCATGACAACAACGAGATCCACGCTGCAGCGGAACGACGAACAGGCAAAACAGACACAAAAGACATATGCTGATCACAGAAACAGGACCACCCACAATGACATGCAAGTGGGGGACACTGTGCTCATGCGTAATGACAAGAAATCGAACAAACTGTCCACTCCGTTCTCTCCCAAACCCATGGTGATCACCAACATCAAACGTACAGCTGTTACTGCAGCGAATGACAAGCACACCATTCGTCGCAATGCATCCCGGTTCAAGAAGATGTTTAAGCCACTTCCTGCCTGGAAAAAAAAGGTGGAAATAGAAAAGGTCCCAGATACTGTGGACATTCCTAAGATGACGACAGCGACACCAGTGACACACCGAGAGAAAAGTCAGCCCGACGTTCTATATACTAGAAACCCCACGTCACGAGATGTCAACTCAGCGTCGAGAACATCCATTTCCCCCAACGAGACACCAAAGCGACAACGACCACAACGACGACGTTACGCCCCTCGACGTCTGGATGACTATGCACTCTAAATAGAAGCGCATGTACAATGAAGACATTAACACAAATTTGACATGTGGACATTTGGTATAGTCACATACGTTTAATGTTACACATATCTGAGCAATCAGCATAAGGACTTAGAATGGACATGATGATAGTTGTTAAGGGTAGAATAGAATTAATGATAGTTGTTAGCTAATAGTGAAAAGGGGAGGAATGTAGTGTTCTGCAGTTTGCGGTAACCGCTGCTAATTGATAGTTTATGGTAATCGCCGGGGATAAGAATAGGAACCGGGACCTTGACCTTAGAGAAGGCCACAAGCATGGCTGGCCAGTTGATTGTATACTATGCTAATTACAAGTTGTGGACTGAATCCAATGTGTCGTGTTTGTCACAACTTTACAGGTGTGTGTGTGTGGGGGGTGGTTGGGTGTGAGTGGGTGTGTGTGTATGTGTGTGGGTGTGTGTGTGCTCTATACATTTAATGGTTACAGCGTGAAGAAATGCACTCCATGTGTACATGTGATAAATTATTCTTTTTGTGACCATGATGAAGTGTGCCAGTAATATGATGTTAGGCCAACCTATGTTATATTTTAATATGTATATGTATATATATATGTATGTATGTATATATATATATATTTGTACACACTGTGCCCGTCCAAACGACAATGTAATTGCCCTTACAGGGATGAATAAAGTTGTATTGTATTGTAATGTATAATATCAGCTGTATGGATACATATTATAGTATTAAGTAGTTTAATATACAAGTATATATACTTGTATATTAAACTACCTAATAACATTGAGTTTAATATACAAGTATATATACAGTATTAATAATATTATCAAGTTGCTGTCATCACCAAAACATGATAATAAACGCCATGACGAGTGTATCACCTATACTGAAAGGAGATTAATCAACAAAGTGAAAGTCTAGTAACAGAGCAAAGGCATGCATCACCACGCTCGGTCCATACAAATGTCAACTTCGATGTTCAACAAAGTCTGGCAAAAAATCGTACAACGCGGCAGGAGCCACAACCCAGCACAAGTGGAACTACATAGGGAAGGAAGAGATCGTCCGCCATGCCACTGCGATGTTTCGAAGCTTCCAAAACAAACGAGACAACTGGGTGCAGAAACAATAATGACAGTAAGGACGGGGAAGAAAGAATAAAATGTAAATAATATGCAACGTGGGCACGTAACGACTGCTCAGGGTTCGAGATTTTCGAAATGTGTGATGATGACTAAAACATACAAGTGGATGGGCCCGTTTTGGACGCACCTTTTTAGCGAGTCATAATCGGGTCGTGTACTGAACCCCCCCCCCCCCTGTAGACACAGTAGTTTTAGTAGAAATACGCCAACTTTTAGCACAGACGTAGTCAGATAAGCGGAGACGATGATCCCGTAGATAAGAATTTATTAGCGTAAAAAATGTCAACTTTATGACAAATCTCGCTTAAGCCTAAGGGGCCCGTTTTGCACGCCGTTCCCCTTCGTCTCGCTATGCTAGTGATGTTATTACATCATGTATTTATTTAAATGTGTGTTCTTTTGAATATAGTTACTGACATCATTATACTTGTCAATCTGATACAAGAACAGTTTATTGCATAAAATAATGAAGAATGTATTATGTATGGAATTTTGCATTATTGTAGATCGCATACATGGATTATTAAAAAGAGATCTTGTTAACAACATCACACACTGTAATAATTTGCTTAGACTTAGTGGCATTGATTATTTTTAGGAATATGAATATTGCTCTTTCTAGACTTTTAGAAATTTCGAAATATGCTTCTGGCCGCGTATTGTTTACTTGTATGTTAAATTGACCCTCAACATGGACGTCGGCGCTCTTTGTCAAGGTAACCATACCGGAAGTTAGGATGTGTGTGCGTGCGTGTGTGTGTATAAAAATGGTGCGTAGGACTGCACGTTTCCCACAAACACCCGTCACTTTTGAGCCATCTGGAACAACTGTTGTCGGTTGTGAAGGCAGAAGACGGTGGTGGGATAGAGATAACCATTCTTTGGGATACTATTGGACATTTTTATCGGTGTTCATGAGTGTTAGTGTTGGAGATTTTTTCCCACCGGTGCCGAACCTTGGGCAAGTTCGTTCGCTATACGTTGCTCCAGTTCACTCAGCTGTATGAATGAGTACCTGGCTATAGAAAGTGGTGGGTATCAGTTTTCACGACTCTCCCCCGTCCTCGCCATCGCACACACACGCGCCGGCATGCACACAAGCACATGCGCGCGCACACACAC
This sequence comes from Paraescarpia echinospica, assembly GCA_020002185.1. Lineage (NCBI taxonomy): Eukaryota > Metazoa > Annelida > Polychaeta > Sabellida > Siboglinidae > Paraescarpia > Paraescarpia echinospica. The sequence continues at coordinate 22,861,337 of CM034540.1, forward strand.
GCAGCAACCACACGCACACACACGGAGTACCAATAATGATCAATTCAGTTTTATTTAATTTCAACTTGCTGTCAGTCATCCAGTGGAAGATATCTTGAAGGCAATCACTAAGTTGGTTAAGGGAGCGATTTGTATTAGAAAATAACCAGCCATACCGATGACCCCAGATAACGGGACAAATCAGAGAAGAACAAGAAGAGGAAGAAGAAGAAGAAGAGGTGCGTTTTTCAGCCTAGGATTGCTAAGGCGGGAACCACGACGACACGCTGTGATGTAAAGAAACATCCACGTAGCTTCGGCATTTTTTACGACGTCATGAAAAGATGGCGCCCAGTTGATTGTAGGGTGATAGTGTGTTCTTGGCCTATGATTGCACGTTTCCCACACATTTCCTTCACAGGTAATCAACTGCTGTCGAATGTGACTTCAGAAGACGCGGGGATGGGTAGTGTTGCCTCTCTTTCGCGGTGTCGATTTACTGTTGTGAATTTGTCGCGGTATTCAGGGAATTAGTTTTGAAGATTGTTCACGGTGTCAATCAACGTTTTGCTGCAGTTTCAATTGTTATAATACGTCACGATTTAAAATCAAACAAAGTCGCTGTACCTGTCGCTGCTTTATTATGGCGGGAACCAAGGCGATACGCTGTGACGTAACGCAACGTCCGCGTAGTTTCGGTGTTTCTGACGTCATTATAAAAAGATGACGGCCCATTGATGCAAGAAGCTTACAGAATATAATAGCACATTTGGCATTTCAAATACATTCGCACCATTTTACAATTCTGACCACATACACGCGCACGCAAGCACACACATACACACACAATTATGACATGACACCCAAGCTGTATGTATAAAATAGAAAAAGTGTAATTTCAAGAAACATTCGTCTTTCGTTAGGCCTACCTGTCGCTGCTTGCTTGCAGGAACAAGGTGATGTGTTCTTCAGAACCAAGGCGACACACACTGTGACGTAAATAAACGTGCATATGCTCACCTACATAATATACGAATGAACGCACGCACGCACACAAACCCGCGCGCGCACGCATACAACCACCACACACACAATTCTGAAACGCGTCTTTCGTTACCTGTCGCTACTTTGTGATGGCGGCAATCAAGGCGACACACGCTGTGACGTAAAGAAACGTAGGCTTAGTTTCGACATTTCTGACGTTATCGTGAAAAGATGGTGGCCCGTTAATGTTGGGTGGTGATGCGTTCTTTGGCATAAGGTTGCACATTTCCCACATCCACCATTTTTGAGCCAAATAATCATCTCATGTCGATCACAACTTCAGAAGACCGGGGGGGTGGGGTAGTGTAAACCCTTTTTTGGAATAATGTTATATTTTTTCTACAGGTTTTTCTCGGTGTTCTTGATTGGAGACTTTTCGTTGGGCGAGGTGGCGCTGTTGATTCATATTGGGGGGGGGCTACCGGAGCTTCAGCACCACTGAAAAATGTTCGCCGCCGCACCGCCGCATATCTTCACATCTACCTTCACCTTGTGGCTGTCTCGGTTGGCTCGACATCGGAAGACGGAGGGAGGGGTGTTGTTAGAATTTTACGTCGCGCCACTGCTATCAATTTACCTTCTCCAGCTTCTCCCCGTTGTCTCGGCTGAAATGATGACATCATAAGAACGGGGGGAGGGGTTTGCTTTGGAATTTTGTTCGCCGCCCCGCTGGATGGGCAGAAAACCATGTCTGCCCTCCAATTACACACACCTTTCACAGTAGACTTTTTTAGTAGACAAAAATACACATTAATCGTCTCATCAAATTTATATTTCCTCCCGCCATTGATGCACGCCACGAAACCAAACATTCACGTGCACATTTAATTGGGACAGAACCAATGCCCCCCAGCGAAATTCCAGAAGGGCAGCTGCCTCCCTGCCCCCCCTCCCCCCCCCCCGTTCCCGAGCCTATGGTATCTACCAGTATCTAGGAATACAGGCAAATTTCACGAATAACACCACGAGAGACGTGATGAAGTTCCGACGAGCACCCCTCCCCGTCTTCCGATGTCAAGATCTGAGACAGCGCGATACGGGAAGCGTGCTGAGCTGCTGATGAATCTCCCGGAACTCATTTCTCACAAGCACACTACTGAGCCTAAACTACCATGCAGGTGTGAAAAACGTCCTGATGTATTTGAACTTGAGCCACTAATTAACTGTCCACCAAGCAGTAGCAGAGCAGTTTTATAATAATAATCCACAAGTTAAGTGGAGTTATCTTTTTTTTCTCATTTATGTGATGTTTATTGTGAGCAGGGCGGACAAATGGTTATCATACGTAGACAGGTACAGAAAGAAACTAACGTTTTCTATAAAAAGAACACGTTTGCCTATCAATGGCATGTATTTCCTATTGTTGCCGTTTCTGCCTGGCAGAAAGCAAACAACCCTGTAGGTTGTTAACCAAATGTTTTTTTGGTGAATCATAGTTACAGACCATAAAGGGTTATGATGGAAATAAAATGTTGACATGTTTACTTTTCACTTATTGCCCCATGTCTTGCATTTAGAGGAATAATTATAATAGAAAATAAAATGTTGTTTTTAAATACATGCATTGATGAGAAACTGGGAATTACTTTTCTGTGGCCTAAGAATAACTAATTTCACAAACTTCCTGCTTATATAATACAACTGCATAAAACTAGATTTCCCTGCAAGACACAGACCCCGCATGTGACAGATGTTTTGGGAAGGGGAATAGCTTCCCAGCCAGCACCCACTAGACCCCTGGACAGTTGGGCATACATTTTAAGGAGTCATCCTGAAACAACCAAATGTCAACCATTAGAAGATTTGACATAGTTCCGCTATACACAAGAAATCTGTATTTGATTGAATCATTCTAGTATCATCAGCATATAGAACATACATTTTCAAGAAAATGTCTACATCACATCACTAAGGTTCAATCATTCAGGTAAATAGCAAATAACAAAGGAGACAAGTTTTCTCCTTGTGGTAACTCTACATCACATGAGAAGAAGGCTGGCACAGCCCCCCAAAATACACTGTACACTATCTGGTGATGTGGTTTTGAGAAGGGCCCTTGAGACTATCCCCTAGCAGTAGATTTTGTCTATTGTGCCAGAAAAGGAACCTGGAAGCCTCTGCCAGTGACCAATTACAGATTAATCAGTTTCCATCAGGCAGCCCCGCCCTCCACAGTGAGGTGTGACAGATGTTGTAGGAAAAGGGATTAGCCAGATACAGCTGCTCCTGCAGTAGACAATTTAGTTAGCAAATTTAGCATTTTAGGGGGCCTTTTGTGCCATTAGAATGATTCAATCAAATACAGATTTCTTGTATATGGTGACACTACCACATAAAATGTCTATGCAAAATTTGAGAAAAAGTTACACAAGTTTTTTTTTAAATACACAAAATGTGAAAATGTACCAGTTTTGGGGGGGTCATTAGGTGCCCTTAGAATGATTCAAATACATATTTCTTGTGTACAGTGACAAATGTATATGCAAAATTAGAGAAAAAGTTGCTGAACAGTTTAAAAAAAAATAGGCAGTGTAATTTTTTTTATCAGTTTTAGGGTCCCTGGAGGCCCTAGGGAATCCTTAGAGTGATTCAATCAAATACACATTTCTCGGGCATAGTGGTAAAATATGTCTATGCAAAATTAGAGAAAAAGTTGCTGAACGGTTTCTGAGATACGGCAGCTAATGACGGACGGTGGACGCAGAGTGATGGCAATAGTCCGTTGGAACAAAACAAAACATGGTGTCATGCAAAATTGTAAAAAAAATTGTGGCGGACAACTTTGACTATTACATGTATGGTACTAAATCAAATAAATCTGTTTCAAAACAGACAATCATAGCAATTTGATTCCAACCACCAAACTGCCTATTGTAAAGTACAAATTTTGCATGGCACCGAACAGTGAAGACAGTGAAAAGCAGGACGAAAAATGCCTAGAGCTGCAATTGTTCAGTGTAGCTGGCAGATATATCAGTGCTTACAAAATTTATGATGCAAACAGTTCATTCTTGCTGTAAATTATCTTATAGAGTTCAAAGTGTCCCACACACTTTTCTATTTGGGAATAATATAAATCCGAAACCAGCAACAACTGTATGTGTATGATAAGTTTTAATTATGACTGATCAAGTCAAACTACCAACAGTGTCTCTGCATTTCAAATATCCATATGACTTTGGCTAATTTATGTATCACTTCACGCTCACATGATTATCTTCAGTCAGACAATGCAAGAAATAGTAGTCTATGTCAATTACTGACGAAAGCGAATTAGATGACAGCATCAAAGTGTACAGCTCCTGGAACTTGGTATCCAACAAGTGATCGCTTCCCGATGCATTCGCCAATGTAAAACCAGCAGAGGATCTCAAATCCAACCAGTGAGTTCAGAAACCCTTCCTGCAACAAAGAGTAAACTTGTGTTATAATATATCATATGCATTGGTAATGGGTGGCTTGGGGTGGCTGAGCCCCCAATATGTTTGGTGGAGAGGCTGGAGATAGGATTACCCCTAATATTTAGGGAGAGGGTGTGCATTTTTTAGGGTTGATATTGTTTGGTGGGGGACTGGAGATAGGATTACCCTCTCAATAGTTAGGGAAAGGGTGCATTCAATTCAATGTTTTTGGTGAGTCTGAAGGTGTTTTTGGTGAGCCTCAGTGGGGGTGCAAATTGAGGTGTTTGAAGAGCGTGAAGATGTTATTTTTGCGAGCCTCAAGGGCGGTACAAATCAAGGTTGTCCGTGAGCAAATCTTCAACAGCACACATCTCCCCCCGTTTTCCATTGTATTGACCGACATCATGATGGCGAGACAGCAGAGAGGTGCTAAATATGTAGTACACACACTTGTGGAGCTGCAGAGGCAGATACAGCCGACTGCAAGTTCCTGGAAATCCTATTTAAGTTGGCTGTGACCGACTTTGTCTCCACAACCAAGACTGCAACTGGAACTAAGCACAGTTGATTCAGCAAACTTCCTTCTAAATCTATCATCATCCCTGACTGGAGATTGATTCAGAGTAATGGAGCAGACAACGTCTCTTTATTTACCCAGACCTGTACAATGAATTGGGATAAAAAATCAGTTAAATCACAATTACATATGTAACAATGATTACAGATCAAGTGTGTGGTAATCTGAGCTATCAAGACATGCGTACCCTCACTGTTAGAGCCTTCCATTTCTTGGTTTTGGCAGCTGTCATAAGGTTGCTGAAGCCTTTCTGTATGGCGGGCAGGTCACCAGCAGTGGGAGGTGCAAGTTCAACCCGCGCATACTTCATGAACTCCTTCAGTCTTGGTTCCGCGCAGGTCTGGCAAGCTGCACAACAAATAAACAAGTTACCACAGCTTTTAACTAGTCATAGCTCATATTCATTATCATCAGTCATCAGACCTGCATGTCTCATGGTGGTAATACATTATCAAAGTATTTGCTTGAGAAGAATTTCAATGTGCATTTGAAATGTCACACTTTCCAAACTATGTATATGAATGGCCAAAAGATCAGCATTCATGACAATGGTGGGTCATCGGTTTGTTACAGGTCAATTTGTTTCAATTAATGGTTGACTTTGATATATTATTTGAAAACTATGACTACAGTTAACAGTACAAACATATCAACATATGATACAGGCCTCGACAGTAACACTGGCCCGCTGCCTTTTCCTAAGCTGTCGTGTTTCCGGTAACCTGACCTTTCATACAAAAATGGGACAACCCTAATCTTTTTATTTGATATTTCAATTAATGTTCATTTTGTTAAATTTTTGCTATAACTATATGTATACGATGACATGCATGCACTGCCGAACTCTTGTGTCCGCCTACATGACTGGCGAATGGCGGGTATGATTAATTATTCACCCAATAAACAGTCTTGTTACACGTAGGCTGGAGAAGGCAAGCAATCTCAACAGCAGTCTGCATGATAAAGTATTAATGTCGGTCGCTTGTTAGCTTTGTGAAAGACCATGCCTGCAGCGGTGGATCTTGTAATACAGCCTTGGCGGAACGAGAGCGAGGATGTTGTCACACACTGACGCATTATTTACATCGCCAGTCATGAAGTGATTGATACACGTGGTATCAGCGTTCAGATGCAAATTTACCATGGTATCATGTATGTCTGATCCTGGCAATTCTTGCCTTAGTATTGAGCCTCAGGCACAACCAAAACCAATAAATGCTTTTGATGTGCTGACACTGCTGAGGAGAGCCAATTGAAGTTTCAGATCTGCCCAACATTGCTCTTTGCGAACCTTTGTGGACTTCTTGTGAAGTGATGGGCACCTTGGTATCGACATACTTTTTTTTACAATATTCAGGCCAGTAATTTTTAAAATATACTGGTCTGGGGTAAAAAACCTTAATGTCAAGGCCTGTGATATACCCAATATCAGTTACATTTTTATCAGGTCTAACAAAATATATTGCTGTGATGATTTTCTTGGTCATTGCTACAGTATAAGTCTATAAGAGAATGGGACACTTATCTAGAATCCGGGCCCCAGCCCTCTAAGTTAACTTTTTAGTGTAGGAGCCAAGTGGCTCCTACCTACATTTTTTAGGAGCCAAATTAAAAAAGTAGGAGCCAAGTAATTGTGTGTGCGTATATGTGTAATTGTGTTTTCAGTACAAATTTAATCCAAATTAATCACACACGTCCGTTTGAAATATAAATAAATTTAAAACCTATGAATATGTGGCCAGATACTAACTTTATGCATTATAACATGGTACACTGGCAAATTAATAACAGTCATATGTGAAATCTCTGAAATTACAAATAATTACTGTAAATATACATGTATGTATAGGGACACTGATTTTTTTTCTTCAGAAAAAGGCAGTCTGTTTCAGAAAAAGGCAAATTCCATTTCAAATGACGTATTTTCTGTTTCAGAAAAAGCCAAATTCTGTGTCAAATGACGCATTTTCTATATTAAATGATGCATTTCCTGATTTAAGTGAAAAAGAAGCCTATTTCTGTTCAGAAAAAGTAATATTTTGTTTCAAAGTTAACTTTGAGAAATAAAACATTCTGTCAAATATTTAAAATATCACAATACTGTTTTATTGTGGGGTTAACTTTTCTAACAACATTTATTTGTACAATATTTGCAACACAGTAACAACCGGACATAATTAATTTAGATAATAAAATAATTCCTCTCACACAATAACATAAATGACTGGTTGTTTCTAATGCAGCAGTGATTAATATATAAGTTAACAAATATAAATTACACAAGCAGTCATATTAACAATTATGAATGTTTAAATCACTGATGCTGTTTCATTGACAATTTTGTTAAACTATTATGACACCATCCAACGGAATTTGTGAGAACTACGAAATGCGGACTAAATCACTTTGAGCCAGCGTAACCTAGGCTGTTGTTATTCCTTCAAGTTTTGTATTCGAAACCAGAATACGTACACTTATGTGTATTCTAATGATGTGACAACTAAATTTAATTAGCAACATATCTTCAATGCACTTAGCGGAGACCCAGACAACGATCGCAAAACGGTTTACGTTAACGCCTTCCGCTCGCGTCGCTGGGCGTTTACGTCGGTTGACACGAGGTACCATGGCACGTGGTATGACTAAAAATGCCAAATTTCAGATATGTTCTTCACGTTGGAGTAAAAAATTTGCTACTTTTATCATCGCTTGTGTTAACTCGCCAGTTCCATTCGCCAGGTGGCGTTACTGTGCCAAGACAATACTCGTCCGGAAGATCGGATAAAATGCCTGAATTGTGTAACTCCTGGGTGAAATATACTCAAAATTTGTAATAATGCACACACAAACCATATATATATATATCATCAACGGCCAAACTACCTACCAACATATTATATTACATGATCGTGCGTGGTCATTTGTTAACATCGTGGTCGTGCGCCTTTTAGTCAAACCCACGGCACGGGTGCCATAACACTTCGTAGCAATTTGCCTTGCGCGTTTAAAAAAATCCTGTGTTATAAATCCACCAAAATAAATTAATACTGTTGCAGAGTAATCATGTTTGTTTCAAAATTTTGCCAATATAGTCAGTATCATTTACGGTGTTTCCAAGAAACGACAACACATGGTTTATAAAACAGCAAATGACAATGCATAATCTGTTACTACAGACTTGTCGCGGTCGCCAGCGGGCGACCATACATAATGTGTCAGTCGCCAAACAGAAAAACGGTCGCACATGCGACCAATTCAGTCGCAATTTAGAGGGCTGCCGGGCCCACTTTCATTCTGCCATTATAACTAAATGTATGCCTAAATTTGATACTTGGTGTCATCATTTTACATAAACCCAGGCTTACTTATTTCTCGAAAATATTGCATCTTACTCTTAGACTTAGTGTAGGGAGGTCAGACCGATTTACCTCCCCTTCTGACAACATGGGAGACAGGGGTCCGAGTTTAGTGGCAGTAGTTTATTATCATGCATTCTACCTGTTGGTTTGTGAATTTTCTTATGTTGTAATAATGTCAATATGTGTACCTGCGCTGAAAAAATATTTGTTGGCGGTGTTTATTAGCGGTAATGATTTTTTTAATTCTCAGTGTCGTATTTTGGTTTTCTTGATTTATGCGTGCGGCCATCTTGGATCACGTTGACAGGCCTCACCTATCAAAATGATTTGCGAGATTATGTTAATGAGTACATCCATATTGAAATGTGATTAAGAAAGAGGAAATTCAGAGGAAAATGAATCTGAAAATATAATTGTAATCCGTCGATAAAAAATTATAGTAATTATGGATTTTAAATGGCCTATGTTTGACGATGTTTTGTGAGTATTTAGTTAGTCGGTTTCAACGGAAAGCATATGCAGAAGGATAAAGAATTGTGTCAACGATAACGTGATTACAGCGACGGCTTACCAATTGATAGCACAAACATGCACAACGTCCGTTTATGGAACCCCCATCTCAAAAGAAATCGCCATTTTGCCTTCTTCCCTGTACGTGTGCAGTGCATCATGGTATACAATGCATTCGTGACTCGGATAGCGATGTGATTGTCAGCGGGTGACTTTGATTAATACTGCCAAGTACCTATGACTACATCTGAGTAATTCATTGCTGCCATGTTTAATGTAACTGATTGATGTTTATATTAATATATTATTAGTTTATTTATTGGTATTCTTGGTATTACTTTAGTTCAATTATACCATTTTTGAGCTACTTAGCATATACATAATATTGTGTTTTGGTTACATTATTACAATTTATGATAATTTATGTTTCAATTCATTTATTGTATTATTATTTGTTTATAAAATGTTGTATTGTTATAAATGATTTTGATGTAGGGCCTACTATTTTTGTATTTGATATGTATGTACCAGTTTTCTTTTTTATATTTAAAATTACAGAATAAGATTATATCTTTGTATTTGTCACTATATTGTATACATAAAATAATATACATTAAATAAACATTATGATTTATTGTATCTATTAATTGTATATAATCATAGACAAATAAGTATAATAGTAGACCATATTGTTGATGATAACAATGGGTTTAACCACAGTATATTACAAGTGAATTGGTTTGGCAATCATAGTATGTAGTTATGGGCTTTGTCCAATATAACAAGTGTTGTGTAATGGGGGACTATTATTGGCATTTTGTGTCACAGTGTATTATAGGTTAATTGGCTTGTCAATCATAGCAGTTATTGGCTTTGCCCAATATAACAAGTGTTGTGTAATGGGAGACTAGTATTGTAATTTTGTGGTTCTACTCCACAGCCCAATCAACAAAGCCTTTCATGTGGTTGCAACTTCATACAGTTGTTTTAATGTTATGAAGATGGAACCACACTGATCATCTTTGCTCAGTTGCTGTGTCGTGTTCATGATTTAATGCTATTGTAATGCATGGTGTGTGTGTATATTTACTTTTTTATGTGTGTATTTATTGTTACATGTAATTTTGTATTGGCCTTCTTTATAGATTGCAGAAGACTGAAGATGATCAAAAGTAATTTTCTTGTGATTTATGTACAAATTCAGATCCGTCAGAAAACATTTGGAAAAATTCATGAAATTTTGAATTTTGCAAAACTGTAGTTTTATTAATGTTGTACTTAGCTATATGAAATGAATACCATTGTACTTCTTATAGTGACCACTATGTGGGAACATTTTTTAGAAAAATTGTCCTTGTGATTTATATGCAAAATCAAATCCACCGGAAAATTGTCGGAAAATGCATGAAATTAGAAACTTTACAAAACTGCAGTTTCTTTCATATTTCATTTATGTACATGAAACAAGCACTATTGCACTTCTAGTAGTGGCTATTATCAGGATAAATAAATTATAACAAAAATTCTTGTGATTTATATGCAAAATTAGATCTTTCCGAAAACCGTCAGAAAATGTCATGAAATTCGAAACTTTACCAAGCTGTAGTTTTTTTACTATTTCACTTAGATACATGAAAGAACTACCATTGTACTTCTTATAGTGACTACTATGAGGGAAAAATTAGAAAAACATTTTTTTTCCTAAAAAAATTTTGGTCCGACCACCCTACTAACTTAGTGCACTTTTGAGGTCTAAATAGCTAGTCAGTTTGTACCGCTTGTGGTCGGGATTCTAGACATGACCATAAGAACAAAACGTAATTTTTTTAAATTGAAATGTGCACATTGCCATTATGTCGGGTAGTAACTGTATGGAGTTGTCATGATAATATCGCCCAGTGTCAGTGATACTGACAGTATAACTTTAAAGTTAAACATATTTATTTGTATTGGCCCTAATTAATAATGTCGGGCTATCTGAGTTCGATTATTACACAGGAATTGACAGTTTAAAAATAGGGGGTCTAAGAGTACTGTTTCTTAACATGTAAGATTACCGGTATTGCTATGGCTGGGCGGTTGGGCAGGACTGGATTCACCGACACCGGTCGAGAAGGTCATACGAGTTTCAAGTTTGACCAGACAAAGCGTTTGATTGAGGTGAATATTTAGAGAAGAAATTTTTTTATTGGACAATCAATGAATCGACGAAACATTGCAATGTGTAAAATTTCAAAATAACATCCCATAGATTAAATATACCTTTTAACAGCTCTGGAACCTTGGTCGCCAACCTCTGCACAGCCTGCGCCATTTTGACGATGGTGACACCCAGACCTAGCCGTGGTATGGCGCCACCGTTCGTGGTTGCGTCTGTGCTACAGAAGGTGGCGCTGTTGCAGCTGCTGTTTTGGCGTCTGACGTTTCTAAACGCTTTCAACGCATCGTAAAAGTAGTTATTATCGACATAGCATTGAAGTTTGACTAAATTGAATAAACGTCTTGATATACAATTTAAAACTGAACATGGAACCAAATCAACCTTACCACAGAAACAACAGTGGAATTGATGGTAAGTGAACTTTTTCGAACACCAGCGAAGGCCAAGACAGCAACAACGTCAACACTTGACAACAGAACAGACAACACTCTGACAACAGAGTTAACAGTGCAAGAGTCAAGACCAGTCTAGTCAGAATCTACTGTCTAGTCTATGCTGGTCTGCGCTTGTCGACGAGCGTTATATTAATATAAGCATGCCGTTTTCAGTCCACCTTACCAGACTATAGATAGGGAGGTCGGTGAAAATGTAATAATTTATCAGGCCCGTATCACTATCACTAGTATCAGCGTATGCATGTAGACCGGATAACTCCCTTATCCGCGTTTAGCGGCTATCCGGCGGATAAACGTAATAAATCGGTATGCACAAAGCGCGGATAGGTCTATCCAGTGACGTAAACGCGGATAAAGTTATGCATATATTTTTCTATGTTTAGTGGCCTATCCGCCGAATAAAAATGGCTGCGATTATTCTACAACATTACCGGCAGCGACGAATGTTGAAAAGAAATATAATTTTTAGAGATCGAAGCCATCCTTTTGAAGTGTTCGATGAATATGAAATCTTGCAAAAGTTCCGCTTCGAACGACAAGAAATCGTGGCGATAACAGACGGGATTGCGAGAAACAAACATCTCAAATAGATTGGGCTCGCTGACGCCGCTGCAACAAGTCCTAGTAACGCTGCGATACTATGCCAGCGGCAGTTTCCAGGATGTGTGTGGGGAACTCATCGGCGTTGACCAATCCACCATCAGCCGGACAGTGACACGGGTCACGGAGGCATTACTACGTAGAGCGCCTGATCACATCAAGTTGCCGAATCAGCGCCAAGCGGACAAGACAAAGGCGACATTTTACCATGTGAATGGGATTCCCAATGTGGTTGGGTGTATCGATGGAACTCAAATTCGTATTCAAGCTCCGTCAGCGAATGAGCACGAATTTGTTAACAGGAAGGGGTATCATTCCATCAATGTGCAGGTAAGTGTATCATTATCCTCTACACTAGTGCTACGTAATTTTAAAAAGTGAAGCCTGCCTTACACAAGACGCAGTCAATGAATGTGTGCCATCTGTAAATCGAGCACCACACATTTATGTTAGGTGCAGTTGCTGGACCTGTGGCTGTGCAATGACAATGAATAATATGGATGCGCAATCTGCAGATTTTTTTATCTAGCAGCTGCGTCAAACACAAATACGACATTGTTAGTAAAAACAGGCTGACATAAACAAAACAAAACCTTAGTATAACGGATTTATGTCCATCCACTATATGTTATGTATGTTTTATCCCATTCTTTTATCGCTAGCTGTGGGATATTGCCCAGTTTTGGGCTTACCACAGTATTCGAGATAAGAATAAGTTACGGGACAATGGGTATGAATGTTTTATTTTTCGTACTGTGTGTGTTCGTATATATGTACGTATGTATGTGTCATTGTCGGTACAACTACGACGTTTTTAGTATAAACAGCCAAACAAAAACAACACCAAACATTGGTATAACGGATTTATGTCCAGTACATGTACTGGGTCAGTGGGCTTTGATGAATTTACTTCATAACATTTATAAGTCAATGCGTCATTCAAACACTCGTTGTTCGTGTTGCGCAGTACAGAATGTTATAAATTCTGAAAGACTAAATACGTGTACTGTATTAAAGGTTATTTTAAAACACTATCCGACTGGTCGTTGGTTTTGACGTTACGTACTGTGGTGCGTGTCAAAGTAATGCATGTGCAGACACGATTATTATAGAATATTTTATTAAATACCAATGTATAATTTGTATGTAATTAATTAATCATGTAGCATGTAAAACAATCAAAGGTGTGTGCATGTAAGCACTTTTTGTGTTTCTTACATTTAATTTTTAAACATTGCTTGTTTCCCAGGTTGTATGTGATGCGGACCTTGTCTTCATTAATTGCATTGCCAAATGGCCAGGAAGTGTTCACGATTCTCGGATCCTACGCGAGTCATCTATCTTCGATGCATTTGAGAACAACCAAAGAAAGCCCCTCAGAGGAGTCATCCTGCCAAGGCGTGCAAGATTATTACAGTGTGTGTTACGCTTCATAACCGTGCTAGGAGGCTGAGAGTGGAGGTTTCATCAGGCTCTGACAGTGACAGTGACCCTGACCCCTCCTCGGGGAGTTCAGATGCCGATTCCGAAGTGGATGAACCGCGTCCTGCAAACAACAACCCTGTGTCAGAACGATCCCGTGTTGCTGCTGGAAGAGGTGCCCGAGACCGAGTAATCAACAATTATTGTTGATAACGGTGTGATTGAACCTCGTCCTGCAACAACCCTTTTTCGCAGCGGACCCGGGTTGCTGTTGGGAAAGCTGCCCGAGACTGAGAAAACAACAATAACTGTTGATGACGATGTATCAGTGTTTGATCACTCATCATTTTTATAGGATGTTTTATTATTGCATTATCGTTATAAAAAATGAATTAATTTTACATATGGACACTGCATTTCTCAATTATTAACTGTTGAACAGTTGGAATAAGACTGAATTTCTTAACATTTTAGACTACAACAATCAATTGTACAACAGACAGTAACACTTGACTACATGCTAATGCAACAACAAATGTAGGCCACATACATACAACACTGGCGGAGGTATGCTCAGACACACAGGTAAACAGAGTCCCACAATCTTTAACAAATAGTGTATCAAATAAGGTGTGGGCAGCAACACTACTGTCATTTTGCAATCTAAGCCAGTTCACTCATTTCACTTGCAGAAGTCTTGTTCAAGCTTTTCAATCTCAAGCAAGACTTTTCTGTTTTTGTTATCCATCAAAACAGTCATCATCTTGTTTTTTTCTATTTCGCTGCGCAGGTAGAGGCCAGTTTCATCTTCCAGCCCTTTTTCCAAGGACTTCCACTTGGATTTTGGTGAAATTTGCCTTTTTTACTTTTTGTCTTTAGCGACACTCCTGTGCCACTGACACATGCTGCTCCTGGTGCTTCTTGTGTTGCACAGGTAATGGATGCAGCTGCAACAAGGCGTTATGTAGAATGGATGATTGTATAATTTCTAGTATACAGTGATAACATTGTCTGATTGGATTATTGTTGTTTGGGAGGAGGAGGGAGATCATGCCTACACGTATACATCAGGCATGTATAATATGGAGCGCCCATGAAGAATTTAAGGACATTTGTTGAAGTCATGAAACCGGCTGAATATAGTATGTTTCTCATCTTGGGATGCCTATAGACAGTGGCTATAGCTACATCATTTATGAAGGCAGTTTATCAAGGCCTCGGTCCCACTTACTGTATATATGAGCCTGTTATCTGTTTTTAATAGCAAGATATTAGGTTCTTAACATGGGCAAAGAATTGTAATGTGATTAATGAGTGCAAAAATGGGACATGATGCTCTGTTTTCAGTTGCGAGGGACATTTGATTTGCCAGTAGGGTGAATCACGTGACAACTTACAAGTACTCAGACTTCCGTCACAATCTTCTATTGGCTGGAAACCTGTCTCTTGCACTGAAATATATAAAACATAACAGATCTGCAATTTCTTCATAAATAATTAATATTAATTTACATAACATTAAAGTTATTTTCATTTATTATTGTTAATGTAATCATTAGTCTCATACAATGTGCTGTCTTTTAACTGTTCTTGTCTGCACGGTTCCCCACCCAAGATCAGTGAGGATTTTTCAGTTATGATTATTTTACAATAATCGCCACAGAATTCCATTATCCAAATATTTCACTTTCTAAGCCACATAAACACATGTTCTTGATATCATGATTGGCGAGGCAAAGCTGACAGTTGAGAAACGCAGCGGTGACAAAAATTTTCAACAGAACCCATTTAAAAAAATCCCACAAAACCACATGCCACAGTATGGATGCGAATAATACCATGGTCCCTGCATTCAAACAACCATACCATTTTTAAACAACTACAATTTGCCACTGACTTATACATTGCTTGCAAACATCATTTACTTAGATGCACACATGAGTAAAATTTAATTAAAAAAAGATATGTTTACCCGGAGACCTGGCTGGGTTGGCATTAAATTACCCTATTGCTCATTGTTAACATTTTGTAAATACTGCATTTTTTTTCAAAAAGTGCTCAAATATGGCCACTTATGCATTGGATGAAATATAACAAAAACCTTAGACACCAACTTGTTTAGTATTTATTAATTTTACATGGCATCATGATTTCCCTGTTTATTATTTTGAATCACATGAGAACTTACAAGTATTCAGACTGGTGTCCAAGATTTGTATACATTCAAATTCCGTGTAGGTGTCTGTCCCTTGCACTGAAATATAGAAAACATAAAATATGTGCAATTTCTTCATAAAACAGTTAATAATGTTTTTAATAATAATAACTTATTATTATTACATAATGTCCAATACAGTACAGTGGTATTTATTGAACAACTGGAATTAAGCAAAACATTAAGCAAAACAACAGCTTCCATTCCTTATTCATGTGCTCAAATTGTACACAGCAATTTTTTTGGAAATTGAGTTTCCACTGTGAAATAATCCGTAGCCAATATCTAGAGTGAACATTTTTAAAGTAGTTTTTTTCAAAACCATATTTTTTGCATTTTTGACATTCAAATTGCTGCATCTCTGGAAATAATGCGATTATATGTAACACTGAGGTATCCTTTTTCTGTCTCTCTGAATGTGCGCTATTCAAACATGCAATAAAAGCAATAAGCATGTTTTTCGAGAAGCGTCTCATTTTGGCATGATGGTTCACATATAAGGACACTTTCACAGTAACCTAGGTTTACAGAGTGCCTTAAACCATTCGTCTCTCGTAATAAACTTCGCTGCACCAAATTTAGCAGTGGTGTGTTTGTTAATCAAAGTAAGAAAAGCAGTGTGTGCTTACCACCAATTCCAGTCAGCAGACTAGAATTATCCCCGATTATTGCAAAGATAATATCTTCATACGGCAAAGTCTTCTCTGCCGGCCCACCGCCTGTTTTTTGCTGGCCCCTCTGCCGGTTCAAGACAGTCCCTTTGAGGGCCCGCCACTTATCTTTTGCCTCTTACAGCGACCGCTCGGCTATACCGCAAGCACTAACTTTCGATGTTATCTTTCTCCAAACTTCATTTTTTGTTTTGTTTGTCACTGATTGATTGTGTGAACTAAACAGGATATAGTGGTCGACTCCTATCTCTTCCAGAAGTACTATGATTTCGGCGTCTGTGAAATTTGGTTTCCTCGGCCTTTTTGTCGTCTGCATGTTTTCCATTTTCGCGGAAGTGAGATCGACAGTTCCAGAATCCCATACGTGGCCGGGAATTCCCCAGTCTAAACTTAAACGTGACCGGATAGCTATCCGCGACCTATTCATGACTTGTGCATACGAAATGGGAACAGAAGTTAAACGCGAATAGCTAACCGCAGATAGCGGCTATCCGCGTTTAACTTTATCCGGTCTACATGCATACAGGCCCAGATTGGCAAATGTGATACACCATCGGAAAGGTCTATTTAACTTTAAGTTTAAGAGAAAGACAACCATACCTGTTTTAACACTCTGGCGAAGTTATGGACAATTATGTAAAGGCCATTGAATAAATTTGTGTGACAGTTTTTTACCTGAAAGAAATGTGAAAACATAATCTTGTACAATACCAAAACCTTAACTAAAACTTGATATTTTGTGTATTTCCTTTAAATATAATTTACAAAAGGAATTTTACATAAAATTAAGTGAATTAACTAAGCAACTAACCTTTCGGAAAAGCTTACAAAAGTATTTCCAGGTCGAATACCCTCCAGGTCCCTACTTTCAAATCGTCATCCAGCATATATATACATGTACACAATATATCTGGTTCATTGTCGTACACCACACTGAATCTGCTTGGGAAGACTGCTACCCATAGGTTGGAGGATTTGCTTTAATGGTTTCCATTATGTGGATATCAACAAAATCTGACATGTTTTAGAAGTGGCAGGTATACCAGCAAAATCATGTGGACGTTATTGAGTACGTGCATGTTGTGTATGCAAAGTTAGTAAAGTGTGTATGAGAGTATAAGCATAGCAAAATATTGCATGCATTGATGTAAACATTCTGCTTTGGCCTTGCACCATATAATTATGTAAACATAATTTATATGTAGGTTTGTGTGTGTGTCCGCATGTGTGTGTGAAATTAGTAAAGTGAGAAGGATAGCCAACTACTGCAAGCAACAATAAGCATTCTGCTACACAGCATGCATGTACAACATTATATATATATAAATATACATACATATATATATATATATAATATAAAATATTGCTATGCAACTTTGAATTATCTGATGTAATGTTGTATCTACAAAGATCCGTTTGCAGAGAACAGCGATGGCTGGAAGTAGGATAAGAAGAATCACTTCCACATCTGCATCTACATCAAAAAGGGTTGTCAGTATTCCAAACACCTTGTCCTTCTTGATGCGAGTAGAGTCTCCAAAGATAGGCGTACTCGTCCCACTCATTAACTCATTGATGTTTCTGCATGACACATGGCAGAATGTTGTTGGTAGTGAGTGTTCATGTCCAAGATGTGAACACTCTTGTCTTCGATCATGCATCAGAGGTGACCAGCTTGCTGATGAGTCCAAGTGCTTTACATCCAGAGAGAAACTGTGGCGTTTCTAAGTCGTTTAGAACAGATTTCAACAACCTGTTTGAGGCACCTTGTTTATTGAGAAAGCTCCGCATTTCATTGCTTAGGAAGAATGTCCTTGCAGCATTCGAAAATAAAATGTTGAAAAAGCATGCATACCCATCATGGCTGAAGCAAAATGTTGCACCGTACCACCACCACGAAATGTTAAATCATGTTATATATTCATATACAAATAGTTCTAGGAAGATACAGTAAAAAACAACAACAAAAAACAACCACCAAGCCAATGTTTATACATGCAGTGAGTTACAGCAAGATCAATGCAGTGTAATTAGAAGTACATCAGATGTCTGATTTACGGAGGGTGTTGTCATTTATTTGTTGTTATTTGTCATTTATTTTTGCATGATTATAACATGAAAATAAACATAAAATATTCATATAAAGTCCACCATTTAATATGTGAAGCATGTCTGGGCATATGTAAACACGAATACCAAATGCATTAGGCCTACAACTTCAGAATACAAGATTGTAATAATATGTACACCGGGTATGTGAGCGATAATAGAAGAAATTCGTTGCCAGACATGGGGTACCTCTATGTTCGAGCTTGGGACAAAAATGGGCAAAGGTGTATATCCACCAAATTTGCATTAATATAACGTTTGTACATTACTAAATACCATATATGTAGTTTGCCAGAGTTTCCACAAGTTGTTCATACCTTAAATCCTCTCTAAATATGGTAAATTTTCAACATATCATATTTCTCTTAATTTTATTTCAGTTTGTACAAGAAACACGCCAAAAGAAAGAATATAATTTTGCGATTTCAACCTTACTGCCAAACATAGCATGGCTGGTAATAACGCGACAACGTGATTTTATTAAAACACCACCCTTCCGCGAGATTAAATGTGGCTGCATCCGCAACGAAATGAAATTTCTGCGGGTGTCGTTGTTTCATCACGAATATCTGTATGATGCATTACGAGTTCGCAAAAGCAGGCATTTTATCACAAAGATTACATATTTATGGTTCTTTTGATATAAAATATATGAAATATATAAATCAAAGGACTTAACATTTTTTTAAACATAAGCGATTTAACATTACGATCCAATGCAAATGCGTTTGCGTGATTTCTTCCGACCTCCCTACTATAGATAAAGACAGAGTGTGTTTTTAATCTGCACAAATTATTCCACTTGTTTTACATAATTATTTGTTTTATTTTTCTTTAAAAATCTTTTTGTTAAATTAAGTTTCATGCACCCTTCGCAATGCGCACTGCACAACTCCTAGGTTAGCCCCAGAAGGGGCAGTATGGAGAAACCACAACTAAGACCATAAAAATCTGAAGAAACTTTTGCGAAAGATATCCACTACCTACCACTTTTTGTGTCATGTTAATTGTTATGTAAATAAATTGTCAGAAAAGTTGGATTGTAAATTTAGTGAAATACTTGCCGTTGCACAGTCTATCACATACCCACTGTTTGCATAATTTCACAGTCACACCAGTTCAGTTCCAATGACAACGTACACCTGTATTTATAAAATGTCATCAAACTTGGAGGAAGTCAAGACAATTTTGACTTTTTCTTGGTTGATTTCATATGATATCATAGAGATATATATAATACAGAGTGTTGTATTGTTATAGATGATGATGACAGTGTTGGCGAAGATGGTGATATGGACTTCACAAAGAAAAAGAAAGGTAGTAGGGATAGTGTCAAAAGTGAGGTACTTTAGGTAAAAGGGATAGTGTCAAAAGTTAGGTGTTTTAATGTACCTAGTATCGTAATCTTCTTTTTGGAAATGGCCACGTCAGATTTGCCTCCACCATGATATCCTGTTCAACCACTTCTACCAAGTCTCAGGTCTCACCATGTTTTCAATGATTTGACTCTTATGGCAGTCTCCAAACCTTCTTGACTTGAACCACCTCCAGTTTTCATTTTGGGGTTCACAATTGATAGGTATTCCTGAAAGACTACTGGTACAAATGTTTGTATAGAACAGAACAGAAATGGATTTATTTATCCAGACTGTACATCCAATAATAGTATGACAAATTAATATAAAAAGTGTACAATGAGGATGATGGAGACTCCCACTAACACTTAAAAAGAAGTTGCTACCATGGCAGCCGCACATAGTATAATTATAATTCAGTTTCTGTTGAAAGAAAAACCATATAAGCAGTAACATAAAATAAGATACATCGTCAGTGAAAAAACCAGGATAGATTATTTTATTATAAGATATATGTTCATAGAATGTGGTGAGGTAAGCAGGTAAAAGTATTTTATGGTGTTTGGGTGTGGGTGACATCATTGTGGCTGATTGCGTGTATACATGCAGGCATAACAGTTAATATTTGTGCACATGTTGTTGTAATTTTGAGTGAAATGGTTCTTAGCGTAGTTTAAAAATCCATGTAAACTGTGTGTATACCGTTTAGCTGTCACACTAAGGGAAGTGTTGTTAATTGTGTTTGGTAAACTCTATTTAAGATATAGTTTTTGCAAATGGATGATCTGTACAGTAAATGTGAATTTTGTGTTGGTTGCGTGTATTGTGACCATGAATCATGGTATTTGTAGGTATTTTCCAATGTAGAAGGTGAGCAGGTAATTTGTTATGTATAAATTTATATTAAATTGTAATTCTTGAAGGGCTAAAATATAATTCACTTTTTTCACTTAGAAGTATTCCATCCATCATTGTTCCTATGTCAACACAATCCTTATGTTTTATTACTTGCACCATTTGGCCAATTGTGAGTACAGGTAGACATTTAAACATGTGCATCTGTTAGCCCCTATGTAATTATTGTTTTAAAAAAGGTTAGTTGTTTTTATAGTTTTAAAATTATAATTTATATTGACCCTGTGTTCACTGGCACTCACTGTTCACTTATTATTCTACCGTGGCAATAACTTTTTGAGTTATCGGTCCATGTGACTGCCATCGTTTCTGTGAAGATAACATTTTACAGCATTTTTTATCATCTAGTCGTCAACACTGGGCACGCAAAGTACACTGTTTATGAAAATGTGTTTTTACACTCGGAGTAGGATGTTGCCATGAAATTGTTATTTTAAAACATGATATTTGCAAGGAGTGTGTGTTAATGATTTTTATAGTAAAAAAGCACCCGAACCATATGTTAGCATGGCTGAGGATGTCAGTGGTTACTGTTATTAGGTCTCTTAACTGTTGATAATCCTCATATACAGAGTATATTCAAGAAGAAAAGATCAATAAGGGTACTGCCGGAGAATTGAGTCATGCAGTGCCGTCAAAGGAGGCAGTTGGCTGCTGTGGAAAGATCTTGGGTACTCTCAGAAGTAAGTTCTACACAGCACAAGTAAGTCTTGTACTTGTTCAGTAAATAGCTCAGATTTTATGTTTATTAAATGTGTTATATTGTGATAGCATGCTGACAAAACCTTGTAAATGAAAAAGATAGTTTTGCAGGAGACCAAAACAACTGTTTCTTTTGCGTATATCAATATTGTAGGTATCGTTGTGTAACTTGCTTGGAATATCACATGGTTTCGTGCGAACAAGCATAGTATTGCCCTCTGCAGTTCTGAATCAAAAGTAATTTGCCCAAACAATTAGTTTAGTTACACGATTTTAATTATCAGCATGCCATCAATAGCTGTACTTGTAATATAATCATAAGTTTACATTTATATGATACTTTGACATGTTTATGCATACTGTTATTTAGACCTGTCATATTTAAATTTATTTATGTTTTATTGTGTCTCATTCATGTGTAGTATAGTAGTCCTGTAGACTTATTGAACAGCTTAAAAATGTAATATCATTATGAAGATATATTTAACATTTTACAGAACTTTGGGCCACATCTATGACAGAAGATATCGATGATCGTGACACGAAAAAGCGATATAGAATCACCTTGCGACAATTTATTATTTATCTCGGCTTCCTCGCCATTCTTTGTGCAGGTGTGTATATGACTGCTATATGTATGTCTGTATAAATGTATGTATGAATGTATGTATGGGCTGTGTTGAAATGTTCTAGAATCTAAGTCATCCTACAGGCATCATGTCATCCAAATTTCCAGATTCAGACATAAGACTATGTTCTGCAGTTGGAGCAGGTGACATCCAGCTGAGAGAAGGGGGCAAAAAAAATTTGCAAGAAACCAAAAAATTGTATTTTATTATTCTCACATTATAACCCAATTTGTCATGTAGATAACTGTACACTTATTCTGTAACTGCTCTCATGAAAGGGCAAGCACTTTTTAAAATTGTAAACCAATGCATATCGCCGTCGTTAGAAACCCTAGCTATTGTTATAGATGCACTGTATAAATCACCCACTTTATAACATAATGAGAACTCATTAATTGATTAAAATTAGAATCATTCCACACCACTAATTATAATCATGTATTACCTAGGCGTGACTTACAGTACATAGGATTGTTGTACGATGAACGTTTCCTACTTTATTTAAAACTCTCAAATACTAAGGTAATTAAATCAAAGCAGTTCAGTGTTTCATATGCTTATGTCAATACTACTGGAGAAAAGGTTTTCTTATTATGATCCCTATGGTTTTTCTCAACCAGTTTCAGTGTATAATTTGTATCCTGATAATATTAATTTCTAAGAATATGTTATAACCATTGTTTGGTTGCAGTGGCATTTGGAATGATGAGCCCAAAGATGTATTACTACACAAAAGTGATGAGCAATTTGTTCATCGATACAGAAATCAACAGAACAAGACACAACTTTCGTAACCTTGCCACAAAGCAAGATTTGTGGCAGGTAGGTATTTTAGCAATATTTGTCATTCATAGTAACTGTTGCATTGTTAATTAATTTGTGTTCTAATTCTTCTATTTACATGGTTAATTTAGTGACATTGACAAGTTTTGATAGAATTTATGCTGTAGCTAAATTTATATAATTTGTTTTGGACCTAGTAAATTAAAACTAAGTCTGCATGACTGCATGAGGCAATCTTGTGAACTAAGATACCATGACTTGAATAGGGACACAGTGAACAAAGTATTGTATTAATCTCTGGATTATAAAGTTATAAATATTATGTCTATGAAAATTAATGATCGTATGGAATGCCCCACTGTTGAATTATGCATTAGTAAATTATATACTGAAAATGCGCAAGAAGCCAAAACATTATATTTAATTATTCTCACATTATTATGTTATTATAACTCAACTTGTCATGTAGATAACTGTACGTATATTCTGTAACTGCTGTCATGAAAGGGGCAAGCTCTTTTTAAGTATTTAACTTCTGCTTTCTCCTTTTCCACAATAATTGTGAATACTTAGAAATTGTGTATGTATTATAGTGATATTTGGGAAATAAAATGTACAGTGTATTGTATTGTGCTGATGATGACAGTTCCTTGAAGTGACACTGCTGGATGGCTTGTACTGGGAGAAAGCCAACAGCAACCGAAACGTGACAGAGGACGAAACCTACATCTACAATGAGAATAAGCTCCTCGGTGTGCCTCGCTTGCGCCAGCTCAAAGTACGCAAGGACTCGTGCTCCGTACATGAAGACTTCAAATCTGAGATCAGCGAATGCTACGATGTGTACTCAGAGAAAGAAGAACAGCAGGACCAGTTTGGTCTGGAGAATGGAACTGCGTATGTTACTAGTGTGTCCAAAAATATGACAACCAGTCGGACTATGTTATTAGAATGAAGCATTATGTGCCAGTGTTGGAACTTGTTTTTCCTATAGTTATAATAGATAGCTGTGCTATTCATGATAAATGTTGCTACTATTTTGTGTGTGTGTGTGTGTGCGCGCGCATGCATGCATGGTGTGTGCATGCGTAGTGTGTTGTGGCATGGCATGGCGTGGCGTTACATGTGTGTGAGACCATTACTTCAAATTTCCAAGCTATCAAAAAGTGTCTGCTTCCATTTCTAGACGTTCTAAAATTAAAGTACAGTTAACCATTCCATTTTATAGGTGGATTTACCAAAGTTCCAAAGAACTGTCTGGCTCCACCCACTGGGGCTTGATTGCCACATACGGTGGGGGTGGCTACGTACAGAATCTGGCTAAAAACAAGGCAAAAGCAGCACGCATTATTAATGAACTGAGAGTCAATCGCTGGATTGATCGTGGCACTCGTGTTGTCTTCATCGACTTCACAGTCTACAACGCCAATGTCAACTTGTTCTGTGTCATCAGGTAACTGACTGTCATCCCAACTATGAAGAGAATGGGGGATGGTTTCACTAAGACCATGAGCTTGTAAGGAAATCTGTAATTAGACAGAATCCATTGTTAAATTTATACACTAAGTGAAATGAAATTTTAAATTTTTTGGAAACTTCTTATAAGTAAACATAATGCTCTTGTCAAGTGATGTGCCAAATATGAAGTTTTGTTTATTTTGCGAACTCATATTACTAAGACCATTAAAACATGGTCATTTGCATGTTGCAAGACAACTAGCAGTCAGATGTTGCCAACATCAGTGAAGGAAGCACCATTGAGAACACCCTATTATTTTCAATGGTATGTGGCTGTACGGATTGGTGTTTCAGGCTGTACATGAAATTGCAATCGCAAATTTGTTTATATCACCATAAAGATAATATTCTTACATACAAATTTGTCACTGAATAATTAAATGATCCCCTAGTGCCACCGGAGTGTCACTATAATACTCTAACTGAGAACGTACAGGTGTATACACGTGTCTGTGATCATGATGTAGTATGTTAATGTCATTTATGGATTAGTTTTTATGTATGTGTCTATGCTGCCCATGTGTACATTAGTACAATCATTGAGGACAGTTCTGGTAATTTTGTGTTGGTATTGTGTGACGTGTCAAATATTTTTATAAAGGACCATATGAAGATTTGCTAATTAGACTGCATGTTTCTCTAGAATGGTGGCAGAGTTCCCTGCCACTGGTGGTGTGATACCTTCGTGGAAGTTCCACACAGTGAAGCTTATTCGCTACACCAATGTGTCGGACTATGTGGTGCTTGCATGCGAGGTTATCTTTATCCTGTATCTCTTGTACTACACAATTGAAGAGTGTATTGAGGCAAGTCTCCCTCAGTACTTTGTCTTTGACCATTTATTGCATTTGTCACACATCATAAAATATTTATATATGTAATTTATTATTGTTTCTACAAAATCTTGTATCAGTACTTTTAACCAACTTTTTTATTCTGATAATACTAATAGTTTTTGTATGCATGTATTAGTACGTCTATGATGTAAATTAAGTCACTAGTAGTCACCGGTAGTCATTCGTTGTCGGTGCCACGCAGTGACCAAACATTGTTGAGCTCATGAGTTGCATGGCAGCCAATCATGTTACGGTCGAGAGAACACCTCTCTCATGCCTTCTATCCTCACTTTCTTTGCTAGTGGCACTCATGGTCGTTGTCAGTGCCATGCAGTGACCAAACATTGTTGACCTCATGAGTTGCATGGCAGCCAGTCATGTTACGGTCGAGAGAACACCTCTCTCATGCCTTCTATCCTCACTTTCTTTGCTAGTGGCACTCATGGTCGTTGTCAGTGCCATGCAGTGACCAAACATTGTTGACCTCATGAGTTGCATGGCAGCCAGTCATGTTACGGTCGAGAGAACACCTCTCTCATGCCTTCTATCCTCACTTTCTTTGCTAGTGGCACTCATGGTCGTTGTCAGTGCCATGCAGTGACCAAACATTGTTGACCTTATGAGTTGCATGGCAGCCAGTCATGTTACGGTCGAGAGAACACCTCTCTCATGCCTTCTATCCTCACTTTCTTTGCTAGTGGCACTCATGGTCGTTGTCAGTGCCATACAGTGACCAAACATTGTTGAGCTTATGAGTTGCATGGCAGCCAATCATGTTACGGTCGAGAGAACACCTCTCTCATGCCTTCTATCCTCACTTTCTTTGCTAGTGGCACTCATGGTCGTTGTCAGTGCCATGCAGTGACCAAACATTGTTAACCTCATGAGTTGCATGGCAGCCAGTCATGTTACGGTCGAGAGAACACCTCTCTCATGCCTTCTATCCTCACTTTCTTTGCTAGTGGCACTCATGGTCGTTGTCAGTGCCATGCAGTGACCAAACATTGTTGACCTCATGAGTTGCATGGCAGCCAGTCATGTTACGGTCGAGAGAACACCTCTCTCATGCCTTCTATCCTCACTTTCTTTGCTAGTGGCACTCATGGTCGTTGTCAGTGCCATGCAGTGACCAAACATTGTTGACCTCATGAGTTGCATGGCAGCCAGTCATGTTACGGTCGAGAGAACACCTCTCTCATGCCTTCTATCCTCACTTTCTTTGCTAGTGGCACTCATGGTCATTGTCAGTGCCATGCAGTGACCAAACATTGTTGACCTTATGAGTTGCATGGCAGCCAGTCATGTTACAGTCGAGAGAACACCTCTCTCATGCCTTCTATCCTCACTTTCTTTGCTAGTGGCACTCATGGTCGTTGTCAGTGCCATGCAGTGACCAAACATTGTTGACCTTATGAGTTGCATGGCAGCCAGTCATGTTACGGTCGAGAGAACACCTCTCTCATGCCTTCTATCCTCACTTTCTTTGCTAGTGGCACTCATGGAAGTAGAACAATCATACTGTAGCAGTCATCAGCAGGAAAATAAAAAATGCAACTACCGCGGTATACTGCAGATTTGTAATTAAATTAACGTAGTAGAAAAAAGTACCTAATTATTATTCCATAGAATAAATATGACAACTAATTACTATAATTTTTTACAACATTATGGTGCAATTGTTTTCTTGCAGATAAACAAACATCAGTTCTCATACTTCAAACATTTCTGGAGCATCCTTGACTTTGTGATGATCATGTTTGGCTATGGCTGTGTCATCTTCAATGTATACCGATACATACGCGCCAACAGCAAGATGGAGACCCTGCTAGAAGACCCGTACGCCTACCCGGACTTTGAGTTCCTGGCCTACTGGCAGGTCGTCTTTAACAATGCCTGCGCTGTTCTTGTCTTCATGGCTTGGCTCAAGGTAAAGAATTTGTATGTAACATGAATTGTTTACTCTGTATTGTATTGTTATATATATTATAATGAGTAACCAAAATAGATTGTTTGGTTGACATAGACATTCTGCAGTATATTGTATAATATTATACATGTAACAAGGGATTTACTATGAAGACAGATCAACACATATTAATGATGAGTATCTTTTATTGTGTGAAATCTAAAATACGAAATAAACCTGCAACATAATAACATATGATTACTACATGTGCAAGAATGGATACAAAGGATCATTCAACAACAGCATTAAATATAATATTCCTTGCATAACATTTATATAGTTAAATTGCTTGTAGATCATCTCAGATACCAATTAGCAGGCTAGCACCTGTGATATTTGTAACTAGATATCTAAACGGCAATACTGCTTGATGGACTTACTATCAATAACAGATAGGTCTATATTAGTTGAAACATTATTATCCCCAAATCGAGAAATACATCCAAATGCATCCTAAGTATCATTAACACAGTATCAAATCAGTGTACAGCGTCCATAACGTATAAACTCGTAATACTGTAATACTTCTACAATTAAACACATGTATATGAGGCACTCCTCTGTGCATAATAAAGCATCGGTACATATACATGACATCCATTATCAACATGTAACGGCTTATCATCCACATAGAATACGAGTCCATTAATCAGTACTAAACACATGACTAATTGCACTGTCTCCAATTCCTTAATACAGTTGTGTTTTATTGTCAGACTAACTGTTTCTAACCAACTAGTAATACACCATGACATTAAAGGTAACAATGCTCACCCCTACTGGGAACTGCAGTCTAAAGCTAGGAGCATACCAACCGATTTTCGGCGCACATCAACTGACTAGTTGGCGTTAAAACCGTCAGCCGACGTCAGTCAGTTGGTATGCAGCAGATTTTAACCCGACGGTCAGCCTTATTCCACCGATTAACTCTGATTTGAATTTTGAATCGGTGGTTGACGTTAGATAAGCTGGTATCCGGTAACAAGTCGGCGCATATCCGATGATGAGTCGGCTGGTGTGCACAGGTTTTTTGTCATAACGGTAACTTGGCCAATAAGAAATCATAACACGCACGACATAAGCGCGGCGTCTTTTTTTAGTTTTTAAGCCAATTCAGACCACAATTTTTCATTTTGTACTTTCATATTTTACTGGCCTGGTGGGTAACAAACATTTCAGATAGTGGTAGATCGTCTTTATCCTATTGCAATTGACCATCATCGTTTTTTATTGCTTGTCCTTAAAACTGGCACCACAAATAAACCTAATATCCGTCTGACTTTGGTTGCCGACTGCTTCCAAAAACAATCGCCATCTTGTCTTGTGAAAAACGCTACCGCTGGTGGTGTCGCTACCGGGTGCATATATAAGCATTAAAAATCCGCAAAGCGACGCTAGCAGTGAAAAGCATTTTTGAGGAATTCGTTGGGTGCGACTAATTAAGGTTTCAACATACTGTTAACTAGACCGTTTAAATATAAGGTTCTTTGTACTGATATAAAACATAGCTTGACGCTATGCATTTCTTTGCTGGAGGATTTGCTAAACGCTCAAGCCATATCGTTGTGAAGGCCGATGGCGAGGTTCCGACTATGTAGGAAATTTTTTTTTTTCTGATATCCATTCTCGGGTATAAATTCTCGAGTAAACACAGAAGGGGCAAACATGCGTATTTATAGTGGATTTATTTTCCACAAGGATCACGCCGATGGTCTGGTCGAGTCGGTAGATGTGTGCTGGCTGGTGTGTGCGGACAGAAGTTGGGGCTAGTCAGCAGAACTAATTGGCGTTTAGCCCCCCCGGTTATATACACAAAAAATGGAAAAGCTTGGTCAGCATTTGCAAATCTACAACTGCTATGGAGATCCTCAGAGTACTCCTGAAAGACCAAACTCAGAATCTACCAGTGCAATGTCAATGTCCAAGGCCAGACTCAACCAAACAACAAAATAACAAGTCAGCCTCATCCTGAAAAAGAGAAGGTGAAGTCATGGCTTGGCCATGTCTACAGGATGAACAGTGACCTGCCAGGAAAAACTAATCTGGACACCAGAAGGAAACAGAAAAAGAGCTAGACCAAAAAACACACACGCATACACGCACACACACACACACACACACACACACACACACACACACACATATTATCACACATTTCAAATTATGGGTTACCTTATGCCAAGGAATAGTGTTTGTGCTGTATTTGCAGCGTAATTGAAAGCTTCCCAGAGCAGTTGTGTTGGTGTTGGAATGAACAAGTGTAATTAAATATAGCACACTGCACAAATATTTCAACTGTGCCAAAGTCACAAGATCCAATTAATTCAAGTTTGCTCGGTGATGTCTGAGCATGTGTGGCAAACATTTGAATGTATATACTGGTGGCTGTATGTATACCTGTTAATAAAAGCCTTGTCCAAAATTATAAGGAATGTCTCCTATTCTGGTACCTTATGTTTTGCAACTGTAATGTATACTTACTCAAATTGCCAATTATTCGTTGATCTGAATCAGAACGGACTAGCTTGACCTTACAGCTAAAACAAACTGAGAAAATAACTGACAGAAATTATACTTTATATACGATTATTAAAAAAATTGCCTGGATGATGAATTCTTGATAAAACAGGTCTACAGTGAAAGCAGTAATACAAATGTACGATATTTTATCTCCTATTATATATCAAATTTGCTATTTTAAAAGCTTTACACCAAATCTATAACTCTTATAGTTGAATGTGTTGAATTAGTTTCCTTTTCTAAGAGCTTGTATTTCTAATCTGGTGGAACACCCAATCTAGGTATATGTGCTGACATATCTTGTTAAATATATCCACACAGTTTTACTGAATGAAAATGTATTTGTAGATGTTCAAAGTGATTAATTTCAACCGAACAATGACACAGCTGTCAACTACGGTAGCACGTTGTGCCAAGGACTTGGTTGGCTTTGCTATCATGTTTATCATCATCTTCCTTGCGTTTGCCCAGCTTGGATATCTTATATTTGGTACCCAGGTTGAAGATTTCAAGACTTTCAGTGCCACCATGTGAGTATTTGTACCAGTATGATCAAAAGAGAACAGTACTTTTAATTTGTTTTACCCCTGATAGATCCAAAAACAAAAAATTAAAAAATGTGCCCATCAATGGCTGATGTACACTCGCTTCTATCCATGTTCATTTACTTCATTGGACCATTGGCCTCTGATCTTAGTTATTTCATCCAGTGAACAATTTGAGTGGTCAGGCATTCACCAGGTGGTGCCACAAGTTCAAAATACTGTAATGGTGTTAACTGCTGCCCTTGGTGTATTACTCAATGGATGGGTGTAACCTGGTAGACAACTACACTGTATGTTGGAATAAGGCCTCGACTACAGGGTATAATTCTGACCAATTCGGATGGCTGGTGAAGGAATAATGGCACAGTGCTGAACAAGTGTCAAACTTCTATCATAAAATGTTTTGTTTATTCTTTTTATGTATGTGTCAACAACATGATTTTATGGTGACAATGGATATGATTGATGTATTTCAGAAATAAAATAAAAAATCCACAGTGGCATCAGAAGTGTTTATTTGAACCATATTTAAAACAAAACAGTATTATTTTCAAAACAGAAATATCTACAGCTCATTTATGAAATAATACGTGTTAAAAATAGCAGATAATACGTACATGTATTATTAACAAAAGTGTATAACATAAAAGTAGAACAATTGATGGACAGTATAACAAATTGACAATATCCTAACCATGGACTATCAGGTTGCTGTAGATAAGCTAGAAAGAGGTCAGGGAGACTGCCAGTAAGACCATTGTTCGTAGCCTAGCTAAGACCAATGTTGTCATTCACAGTAATTACAAGTGCTATTTCATAAGTAAGTTGCTGTGTTGCAGGTTTACTCTGTTCCGCATTCTGCTGGGAGACTTTGACTTCCATAGTCTGGAGACATCAAACCGTATTCTTGGTCCGGCTTACTTTGTCCTTTATGTATTCTTCATCTTCTTTGTTCTTCTCAACATGTTCCTAGCCATTATCAATGACAGCTACTCAGAGGCAAAGGACCTCATTCCGGACACCAAGATTACATTTGGCATGGGCGACTACATCAGGATGGTAATCTAGCTAGTTGCTATATAAAAAGTTTTTCTGTACATTTGAACATGTGCCTGTTGGTTTCGTGTATATGTGGCTGAAATTATTTAGATGTCGGGGTTGTTTATAGATATTTATTCTAATTTCTCCAGAGGGTATGGGGAGATCTTTGGATATATAACATTTCAAAAGTTCCAATCATGGAATTATTTTTTTTCTATGTCGTCATAAAGATAATGATACCATTTAAAAATTCCTTTGTAGAATGTATGCAGAAATTGTTATTACTTTTTAAATTATTGCAGTTTGTATGTGAGAATGGCGTGGTGA
Source organism: Paraescarpia echinospica (assembly GCA_020002185.1). Lineage (NCBI taxonomy): Eukaryota > Metazoa > Annelida > Polychaeta > Sabellida > Siboglinidae > Paraescarpia > Paraescarpia echinospica. The sequence continues at coordinate 22,892,977 of CM034540.1, forward strand.
TTTAGCTAGCTGTGGCAGTTCACTTGTCGTTTTTATGGTTGTTTGTGTGACGACCTCGATAGAGTGTCATGATAGTAAACAGAATTCAATATGTTATTATATATAGTAACACCAGTGCCATGGTCATGATTTATTAGGGGTGGTCGGAGGAATTGGGGATGGGCTCATGTACCTACAGTTGTCAGTGCACAGAATTTGGCGGTGAACCAGATTTCAGTGTTAGAAATTTGAGGGTTAGTAAATTTGCAGTGTTCAGAATTATGCCAGCTGATATTTTTTCTATGAAATGGGACTCGCATTGTAGTGCACCTGACCCTTTGTATATTGATCATTATATAACATGACTTTAGAATAAAAATGTGATTGGCTGCTGACAGGGTTACAAAGCTATCCTAACAAAGCTGAAGTTCAAGCGAGACAAGCTGGGTGACATGAAGATGGCTCTGGAGGCAGCTCATGTGAGACACGACAGAGTTCTCACACTGGGAGACTGGAAGCAAGACCTTATCAGGTACAGGGCATATGGGGTCAGATCACTATTGTACTCTGGCGAGACGAATAATATGTCAGTGATTTTGAGATCATTTTGGTAATTTTTATTAACTTAGAAAACATTGGACAGGGAAACTTGCATATTTCAGGACAATAACACTTATACTATAAGCGCAATGCAGTAGCGCAGTGGTAAGACCTTCAGACTCTCGACTGAGAGAACCCAGGTTCGAATCCTGTGTGGCGGTGTCGAACCTTGAGCAAGTTTGTTTACTCTACATTGCTTCAGTTCACTCATCCATATGAATGAGTACCTGGCTATAGACAGTGGTGGATATTTGTGTACGAATAGTTTTCGCGCATTAATTTCAGTGTGGCTGAATGCTTCCCAGAGAAGTCGAGATGGTGTTCGATTGAACAGGGCTGCCAGGGAGTAAAGTGTAAAATGCTTTGCACAGTCCTGAGGACTGGATACTGCGCTATATAAAAACTTACCTTTTTTTCTAAAAACAAAACAAATTTTCTTGGGGTTGTTTGGGAACATATTAATGTGTCCATGATGGTAAGATCCCCTGCATAGGTAAACAGAATCAGCTTGTTTCAGACTACAGTTTATGGGTGAGCATCCTCGTATCTTAAGAAAAATGACACATTTTTCATAGCAATTTAATGACATAATAAATATTGATATATACAATTTCCAGATAATCAAGACAGTTCTACAAATGGCAAATGGTTTGTGGGTTTGTGGGCAGAGCTAGTGTAACGTAGTTGGTGCCTATTGACTATATATATCTGAGAGTTTGTTGTAAGTTGTGCGTTATTGTGTGTATTTCAGTCGTGGCTACAAGACTGAAGAGATCACTGCAGTGTTTGAGAAGTATGACAGTGACCATGACGGCAAGCTGAATGAGGTGGAGCAAAAACAGATGGAGATAGACTTGCAGAAACAGGAGGTTTGTCAAATCTATATATTAATGTGCAAACATTGCAGAAGTCACTTGCACAAAAGTCATGTATGATGCTTGAATTTTGGTGAGATAAACCTGAAAGTAATGTGTGTGTGTGTCAGCTTTCAGCTATATAAAAGTCGAGCATCCAGAACTTGTGTGCTAAGGCTGCTGAATATTGTAGTTTTAGTAGTATTTCAAAAGTAACCAGCTGTAACAAACTTTGACTTGAGTCACAAACAGTCGAAGGTTATTTCAACTTTTTATTTGGTAGTTTATGTTTGGCATTCAATTAACCCTTTGTGCGTGCACCATGGAAGTTATCATATGAAAATACCATCATTACTATTTTTTTAAAGATGGTGCATCATAGCTATTCAATGGTTTGAAATTGGAGATTGCAGGCTTTATCATGCTTTAGCATACTTTCTACCAGGACATTTTATTGTTTACATCTTTGTGTTTGCTGTGCACAGGAAACACTGGCTTCCGAGTTCCGGGACTTGGATGCCATGGAAGCTGAGGATGATGACATTGACATGTCGATTCACGGCACTGATCTCGCAGGCGTGTCATCACAGGAGTTCCTTGTCCTCTCTAATGAAGTCGAGACAATCTCCAACCGCATGGAGGTACTCGAAGTAGAGGTGACAAAGGTGCGCAATAGCATCAAGAAGATCCTCAAGCATCTAGGCAGGGTAAGGCATTATTAAATATTTGTAGTTCCATACGTAGTTTTTTCAATGCATTATGTCCATAACAAAAGAAGTTCAAATATGACATAATAATCAGTTTGCATGGTGGTTGCCAAGGTAACAAGATAATTCTTGGAAATACTGACGGGTGTTTTTTTTAAAACATCCCATAGAAAATAATTGAGTTCACGTATCTATCAAAGCAGCTTTGCCTCACGCCAACTAAACTGTTGTCGTCATCTGAAAGGTGTATTCCTGATGGTATTATCATAGTTCATTATTTGCTATTATCTATCCAGCTATAGATATATTTAGTTTACCATGGCTAATGCTTATTTGTAACTAAGATTCACTATTTCAGAGGCTAAGATAATAAATCCTATACTAATCGTATACACATTGCTAAGTTTCCATATGCTTTCTTTCAGGAGGAAATCTGGGCCTAGGATGTTGCTTACAGAATGGTGCAGATTCAAGATTTGTCGCTCGATTGAATTTCCATAATATGTTGCTATACCTTTAGCAACACAGGAATTTTTTTTGAAATGCTTGTTACAGAATATGTTACCAACCGGTCTGTTATTCTGTTAGCATATTTTATGAAACTGGTGAATAATGTCTCATGGTTTATATGTTATTGTTCTGATCAAATATTGTTGTTTTTAATCTTTGATTTTCACAAGTGGCATGGAAACAAGAATGACTGAATATTGAGAAGTCACACTCATATTACTACAGAAACTGCAAATGCATCAAGAGAAAAACTTGAACGTTATAGATTGGGTTATGTTGTATTGTTGCATTTGTTCAGTGTTTAATTGTTTTCTGTTCTGCCATTAATGTTAAAAAGTTCATACATGAAACTCATTGTCTATACCAATGTATCTGCGTTTAATATCTAACAAAATAAATAATATATTCAATATCTACTATTTAGTATTTACATAACAGTTGTTCATAATAGAATCCTCATGTTAAGATGTTATTCAACTTAGCAGCATATCTGCATGTTGTCATTTACAAGTCTCATTGTCAGCATTACTCTAGACTGCAGGACAGTCAAGATGAAGTTTGTTTTCACATTTCTTCACTCTTCTGACCTTCACTGTCTTCTCACCACCGCATGAGCATTTGTTACAATATATAGAACATTGTTGACTGTTGCTTCAATAACTTTGAGCAAGCACTAAATATGTACTAATTTAATTGATGTAGAATGCCAGTATAGACTGTAATAAATGTTTCCAATAAATTACAACTGGTGTTAAAACTTGATAGTCTTGTATTTTCTGACTTGTTTGTAAAACTTTTTAATAAGGATGTAAGATCTTATCATAGAAGAAACAAGCAGACCCCGTGATCAGAATCATGCTAAGGTAGGGTATTTGATTTTTTTTTTAATTTAGATTAGATGTTTTTTAACTTCAAAGAAAACTCACTATTAAGATCATCTTTGGGACTGGACAAAGGTAACCTGAATAGCGAAGTGACCATATTAGCGGGACTAATATCTTATACTTTACTGTAGAAATAATTTGGGACTATTTTATGGTGACCTTAATTGCATATTACAGACAGATGTTTTTATTTGGCCCAAATAATTATACAATTGCAAAAAAAGAAATGAGTATATAAGTATAAATAATAATGTATTAATATAAATAAATAATCAGTGCAAGGGGCCAGGACACTCCCGTTACGATTAAGACTAGCTGCACTCACAGGAGCCACCATAACAACAGGTTACAGCATTCTTTGCAATCTTTTTATTAGATGCTTCATGTTTATGCTACTAATTTACTTTTAAAATATAAAACCTCCACGTTGCATATAAGTTTGATAAAAGAAAGAAAATACGATCATCAGGTCGCAGCTTTCTGCATATATGGGACAGCTTAATAAAAGTTGGTCAAAGTTATGTTACATATATCACTAAAAGTTTAGTGAAGTCAAGAGAAAAAAATTATTGGCAAACAAATCTTGACAGTTGTCTGCAGTTGTTTGTTAGGCCTGCCGCCTACGTATGGTGTTTTCAAGTTAACAATAAATAACTGCGTGAATTTTTGTATGTCACATAAACAGTATGGTTCACGTGAGATGACGTCTCAGAGCCAAGTGCAACATGTACAGTGTGGTTGTAATATGGTATCTTGTCTCTCTACTACTACAAACAATTATATACATTTGAAGAGCTCTCCAGCTACGTCTACGATCAGTCAAAACATCGCCAATTTAAGTAGTACATTAGGTCAAGTATAGCATACGTTGTTTGTCGCTAAATGTTCTGGCTTGTCGCTGTTAAGTGTAAACAACCTCGTCTGATTGGGAGCCGATTCGGTGCAATGTTATTTAAATTACTTTGTTGCTAGATGTTTGAATCCCTATATAGGGACTTCAGCTAAAAACAATTAAACGTTGAATGTTCAATGTAACTACAATATTAAGTGTGTGTATGCGTGCGTGCGTGCGTATATAATAATAGAGTATTCAACAGATTCCGATTAGCCCGTAGGCGGTATGCATTGACCTTAAATGCACTTTAATTTCATAGAAAGGAGAATATAAATAGGTCTATATGGGAGGGGCAGTAAGGTTAGTCCGCATGCGTGTGGCGCCGATACTGCTACCATAACAATAGCGCATGTAGACTATATAATTCAACTTGGTAGGCTAGTATATTTAGGAATTCAAAACACACACAGACCAGAGTGCACCCCGGTCCAGAAATCCCAGAATACAGCTAGTAAGCTTCCAAGTGGTATATTTTACGTCTACAAGACATATTTTGACGTCTTTTAAAAGACGTCACATTTAGGTAGCAGTGAAAGTCTAAATTGCGTCTCATTTGTTACGTAATGTGTAAACGTCTTTTAGACGTCATCAAAATACATAATTGACTAATTTAATATGTATGTCGTTTTTACATCATTTTGATACGTGGCAGTTTTGACAGCAGACGTATATCCTAGATAACATATCAAAAGTCTACGCCTGTAAAAATTGGGGAACATTGTTAAAATTACGCAAATGTTGGGGCCCCTTCTTTAGCTTTTTCCTGGGCGATTTCGTAACGATTTTACTTTCTGGACAAAGAATGAGCAAGAAAATATTTCTCTAAATCTCAAATAATTCAAATGCGTGGGCAGAAACACGCATATATTATATTCAGAGAACAAAGCAACATACATAGACATTAAACTATTTTAATGTTGCCTTAGTTTTTCAATGAAAATGCTTATTGATATCAAACATGCACGATTAGCTGGAATTACCAATTCGTAACATGTTTATGCTCAGCATAATTATAAGCATGTTACTCTCATGAGCATATATCGTACATGTAACATAGCGCAAGTACATTTAACATGGGAACATTGTGTATAATAGTTATTATGAAACCTTGATATAAGGTCAACATACACAAATACACAAAGCTAGCTAATAAGCTTAACTGATTAATAATTGCCATATTCTCTCCCATTTAACATGATTATAATATGCATTAGCATATGCGTATGCTACTGTCATGAGCATTGACCGTATGCGTAACATAACGCAAATGCATTTTAGCATAACGCATAGTAATTATAATAAACACTTTCGTGATGTAAGGTCAACACATGTAGACATGAAGCTGGAGAGCCCAAACGGTATGTTCCTGTTCAACTGAATATCATCGAGACTTATCTGGGAAGCATTCAGCCACGCTGCAGTTAATGCACGAAGACTATTCGTACACAACTATCCATCATTGTATATAGCCATGTATTCAGTCATATAGCTGAGTTGAACTGGAGCAACGTAGAGTGAACGAACTTGCTCAAGGTACGATACGGCAGCAAACGTTTCGAAAATGTCGTAAGTAAGGTCTTAGGGTGAATGTGCGAACTGTTGACTGTCACCTTCCCACAAAACGATCTGCACCTAAAATAATCCACATTGTGTGCCAGTTTCCGTTATAAAGGCATACAAGCACCAGCTCACCTTATGCTACAACACGCTCTGTTGAAGCATCGTGCGTCCCAAACTGTTCAACTTGCCTCTGGTGCTGGCTGGAGCCCATTTTCTTCAGAGATGCTCCTTTTCCAAGGCCGCGTAGCTGGGAAATGGTGTTACATCCTAATATAGCATGGGTGAAAATTATATTGTTACACATATATTTGCCTAGCTGGTTCATTACGGTACCTATGTTTCCCACACAGTCCTTCTTTGTGGTTGACGTTGCCTCACTATCTATGAACAAGTTGTGGACATGTGGGCCAGTATGAACGCAGAGGAGGACAACCAGATATGAGTCACCCCCACCAGAACAGTGTTTATCGACGTTGCAGACTTGGCTGCTGCCTGCAAAATCACCTGATCTGCGTCACACTGGACAGGTTTTGTTTGACATCCTGTGCTAGAAGTATTTCCTCAACAAACTGATGAAATTGAGCTTGTTGTGTTGGTTTGCAAGGAAGACACTCTTATTTTCCGTAATCCTCATATGATTGGTGAACGTGACGTCAGCATTAGCTTTTCCTTCCATTCGTCTCTTATATGTGCGTGTGGTTGGTGAATGGATTGTGCCATCCATCAAAAACAATGATAGATTGATCAAACTTCCGATACTCGAAACAAGCATGGTAGCAGTGAATGAGATGGCAGCGAGACATGAAATTGGGACGTATTGTGTAATTAATCTTATTACTTGGAAATTGTTAATGTTGGTTACCAGTATGCAGTAGTCATGTTGCAAGAGTCATATCACCAGTAGTCATGTCACCAGTACTCAAGTCACATGTAGTTACCAATATTAATTCCACCAGTAGTTATGTACCCAATAACTATGTCAGTAGAAGTCATGTCGACAGTATAGTCACTATAATCACGACATGGGTATAATTGTCACAAGTAGTATTTTAACCAGTACTCAAGTCTCCAGTAATCATGTCACCTGAATGCGTGTGTCCAGTTGTCATTTCACAAATAGTCAATTCACCAGTAATATATATCCAGTAGTCATATCACCAATAGTAAAAAAACACTAATAATTTCGTCAGTAATCATGTGACCAGTTTTCATTTCATTATAGTAGTCATGTGTCCAGTAGTCAGTGGCGTAGGCAGGATTTTGTATTGGAGGGGGCCATCCGGCATTCACGCAAGCAATGAGTAGCGAGATATGACACACGCACGCACGCACGCACGCACACACACACCTATGTATGTATATATACATGTGTGTGTGTGTGTGTGTGTGTGTGTGTGTGTGTGTGTGTGTGTGTGTGTGTGTGTGTGTGTGTGTGTGTGTGTGTGTGTGTGTGTGTGTGTGTGTGTGTGTGTGCGTGCGTGCAATGTGTGTGTGATGAGGCGCTGGCGTTCAACCAGTGACTTCATAACAAACCCCTACCGCGGCGGCGGCGTCGAGTGAGCTTCACAAAAATGTCCATGTCATGTGTAACGTTGTCGCTTATTAAAATTAATTAATTCACGATATGAAGTTCCGACTACCCAGTAGAAAATCTAGATAAATTGCTTTGGCCGTAACGTGCAACTTTATCTTAGTCCAGTAACTAATCATCTTGCCGGGCAACTATCATTTTGCATCCTTGTGTTGATATATAAATAGGCATTAGCCATCACGCACATTGTGAATGATGACATTTTCGTTGCCCTGTCACCTCTTGGGCTGCAGCCTGCTGGATGCTTATCACCTACCGCAGAAGCATCGGATTCCTCCACTATGGGTAACTCAATCCCATCTGAATGATGACAAATTTTTCTGCCAAAGATTTGGGAGTCATACACAGGCACCCCTATAACCTCTGCACCTTGTCACTCTATAAATCAGGCAACTAGTTATATATCTTCAGTCCCCTACCCTCATAATTTTCCGGGATTGGGGGGGCCATGGCCCCCTTGGCCCCCCCCTCGGGCTACGCCACTGCCAGTAGTAACGCATCAGAGTGTCTCCAATAGTCACATTACAAGTAGTCATATCACCGGTAGGCAATTCATGTCAGGTAGTATTTAACATAGGGGTATATAATGATAGAAAATGCTGATTCCTAGTTTTGAGTAACTTCCCCAATTTTCATCGCTGTAGACTTTTAATATGTTTTATAGATAACTTAAATGTAACCAAAACAGTCGAAATTGCTTCTGTTGCAATGTGTTCCAGGTTCAACCATAAAAGTATTGGACGTACTATATTGGGTTGTACATATTATACTCTATGAAAGCGTAATGTGTACATGTATTGGTGGACCGGAGGCTGCACAGAGTGCGTATGTGAACCTCCCACTGGGGAAGCCTAGTTATAAGGGTGTTTTTTTGGAGCGTGAACTAGTTATAAGGGGCGCAGTGGTGGGGTTTGGGAGCCTCGGTTAGGGGGGTCCAGTTGGAGGTTTCAATAGGGTGCAGTTGGAGGTTTTTGGGAGCGTCAGTTAATTTTAGGGAGCGAGGTCAGCTGGAAGTGTCATTGAGAGCATTGCATAAGGTTGAAAATCTCAGCCCATCCCCCAAAAATCACCCACACTGTCTATGGCCGTACGGGCCTGGTGTAACACGACGTTTCATAATACCAGTACCATGCATGACTAACAAATCCTGATCAAGCATGCGACAAGACCTATTCCAGGTAAGGTCAATGGGTCGTCTGCATCGCGCTCCTGCGGATTCTGTCTCTGACTTAATAGCACTCGATAAAATTGTTCCGCGTGACCCGACGTCACTCTACGTCCCGCGGGGAAACGCGTGGTCGATTCGACAAACTTTAGGCCAGTTTACTTTAGTCCGTGCGCCTGACGCCTTACAGCGCGTACCTCAAATGACCCTGCAGGACCGACGAGAACAATGTGCCTAACTTCCGGATATTTACTCGCTCGCGCTGCCGCGGCAACGCTCGTGGCATTGACTCTACGCGGCGCAGTTTCGCGGTCAAGGTTGCGAGCGTACTCCCGGCGACGCAGCGGCATGTTTATAAACACGGCGTGATAATCACGTTGTTGGGGGGTCACTGCCTTTTAGTTGTCGCTTGGTAAGCTGTGTTAGTGAATGGCGCCAGTCTGTCTATGACTGGTTTTATCTGCATAAATCATTGAGGTCGGGGAGTAATGGCTTTGTAATTTTAAGTGCAATTTTTTCCACATCACCTCCATCCATAGAAATTTAGACAAAAGGGGTGCACCAACGGAAAACTGGGTTAATTATACATAGACTACATATTTAGGTGGTACAACAGGATATTCCCAGGTTACACTTGTGGTCATTGTTGCCATATGAAAGTGTTACTATTTGTGTGTTGCTATTATGCAATCGTGACATAAATTATTTGGAATGTATAGATTAGGCAACTTACACTGCACTATAATTATGTTTCTAGCAATGGTGGTCACAGTGACATAACATGGTGACCTATTGATTAAATTAATTCCTAACCCCTGGGTCGCGAAAAAATAGGGTCGCCAAGCCATTTTAAGCGGGTCACCAAGAGTCTCCACTCTCCAGTGACACTCCCAACTTCCCTTTATTGTCTTTGTCGTACCAGATGCATGCGAAACAAATGAATACGTTAGGCCAAGTATTAAAATTAATTAATTTGTTATATAACACGGATTTCAAATTCATGTGTTACCAGGCTTATGTGGTTCGTGTTGCATGCATCTGGGTCGTGCGTGTACTGGGTGTAAATAATAATAATAAAGTAACTTCTTTTGCGCCCAAATCCTCTGAAACCAAGCTCAGAGACGCATCAATACAAAAGGGTTAGTCAATATCAGAATCGCATGGTTATAAAGGTAAGTTTTTAAATGACGGCGAAATTGTATAATATTTTCAACTGATCTAACACTAATCTAACTCCATATTCCAGAGAGTTGGTGCAGCAACAGAAAATACCCTAGTTCCAATATTAGTATTGACTCTAGGAACAAAAGTCAATCAGAACTAGATGATCGCTGGATAGGCTTTTTACAGAAGTAAGTAATGAATGTAAATATGCTGTTTGCTTACACGACAGTGCCTGGTAGGTACAGCTCTTAAAAACAATATGATATCATACAGGAAACCAATGCAAGGACTTCAGAAGAGGCACCGAGTGAAGAAACCGCAGAGACCGAGTCGCAACTGTAACTAAGCAATTCTGTACACGTTGTATCCTAGTGATATCCTTAAGAGCAATATTGTGAAAAAGGGGATTACAGTAGTCAAGCCTACTAGTAACAAGTGCAGTTGCGATAGCTTTTGCAGCATGCTCAGGCACATTATATTGTCAATCGGATTGTTTGCCTCCATGCTATCAACAGGATGAAGTAAATTCGCGTAAATATCTTTGAAGCATTGTCGAAATCCTACGATCTTTCCGACTCCGTCTGCAATCTCTGTGTTTGATTTTAAATGGTTGTCTTCTTTCTGTGTTGATAAACCACCAACGAACGGCCCTCATTGTATACTTATTTTATGATCAGCAATTTTAGGCAAGTGTAATGCATTAATATTCTCGTTCATAATAATTGTTAATTTAGACCTATGTTGTGTGTCTATTGATTTTGTGTTATCATTATTTTTCATTTTGTCACAAATTAACTGTTCGAATGGACGGGTCGCCAAATAAATTCCGCTACATAAATTTAGGTTGCAGCTAAAAAAAGATTCAGAATCGCAGGCTTAGATTGTCTGAATCTCAATCGACGATGTAGGCCCTAATCAGGATGTGTCCGTCACATAAACATACCAGGGGGTTGTTACCTATTCTAAACATTATTTTCCCGACCACTTGCCTCAGATTCGCGTGGCTAATGCACACACACAGGCGTACTTTAATGTGGATAATGTGTGTATTGTGACGTTTCTAGTTTCTGCTCTAATAGCGTTAATTTAACACTTCCAACAGCATCCCTTTGAGACTCAACAAAAACAGCTAATATGAGAGGCCAAAATGGGGGTGTACACACCCTGGATTAACAAAATAATACGTCAAACGACTTCCCCCATTGACTGTTGTACAAGCACACCGCCCTACCCCGGAACCACGCCTACCAACGGTGAATAATTATCTTAATGCTGGTTGATGCTTGCAACTGCCGATTGCAAAACAACAGTGTGACGAGTGTAACAATTATTAGTGTACTGTCGTAAAGTGTTTCTCATCAATTAAACAGGATGCAGTTCTAATTTATGTTCTTTACTAAACGGAATCGGGCAGCGGGCTTGCCAGGCGGTGGGCGTGTCAAGCAGTGGGCGTGCCAGATGTTAGACGTGCGAGGCGGTGGGCGTGTCACACGGTGGGCGTGTTAGGCGATGTGAGTGTCAAGTACATGCATGTCTCTGAAAAAAACTCCTGCAGGCGTTTCTGTGCAATGCAGAGGCATGGCAGACAGTGGTGTGCGCAACAACACGCTCTAAATAAAAGTTAATTTTCACAAGTAGCAAACGATTTGTTGTGACAAGTTATGATATATCATATTTCAGTACCTTTCCGTATATACAATGGTGATTTTAATTGACAGGATCAGACATTTAGCGTTTCAGGCCTACAATACCTGACTCTTGGTTGGTGACCTTCCGGGAAATAGCCGAGTTAACCACACTAAGAAAGGTTTCGATTTTGGTTGATATTGAACGCATGTCATACGTTTAAATTATCAAAATAGCGCATTTCCTTTACTCACTTTCCAGATAAAACAGCATTTTGGAATTAAACTAATTTTATATTGATTTTTAGACTTGAATATTGCATTGATGTTAATATAATTCGCGTCGGAACGTGGTGGATATTCGGGGATGGGGGGCTGAGGCTCTAAAAAAAACCTCCATTTTCACCCCCCCTCGGGCTCACCAAAACTCCAATTTGAAGCTCTCCGTAAACTTTCAATTGCAGCCCCCGAGGCTCGCAAATAAACCACCCTGAGGCTCTCCAATAAAAACTACATTTGCACACCGCCCCCCCCGAGTTTCACTAAAACACCACTTTGAGGTTCTCCAAAGACCTCCACCCCCCAGTCGAGTTTCACCAAAACAACCCCACTTTCAGAATCTAACAAAACCCTCCATTTGCACACCCTTGAAGCTCACCAAAACAAATCCATCTAGAGGCTTCCCAAGACGTCCATTTGCACCCTTCCGGCTCGCCAAAAATCTCATTGATACTCTCCAAAAACCTCAATTTGCACCACCCCTTGACGCTCACCAAAAACGTCAAATTGCACCCTAAAATCAACCCCCTTCCCTAAATATTGGGGGGTTAATCCTATCTCCAGCCCCCGTCTCCAAAAAAAATTGGGAGAGGTTCGATTCCGATGCCTATGAATATATTACATAGGATAATAATTTTACTGCTGCAATTTTGATAAAATAATTTTGAATCAGAACATTTAGTCGATATCGTATTTTGTTAACGTTACACTGATGTAGGCCTATATGTACAGCAGCGTGGACTGATAAAAAGTTCCACTTCCTTATAATAGGTCCTATCATAGAAAATGTATAATAAACCTATTTTGTTTGTATATGAAATAAACAATGCGTCTGTAATACTGTGTTGTTGTTGTTGTTATTTTATACAATAGAAAAAAAAAAAAACATGTAAGCTAGTATAGGCCTACATTATGATAAAACATTTACAAGTGTTTTGAATGATATTACAAGTAGACTGTTTTGCGATAGCTACTTTCAAGAAATACTATATTGCAAAGAAACTTTATTTGCAATAGTTTTAACTCCTCCCGATACTGAACTCCTTACGCACGCTAGCACGCCCGTGCGCTCCCACACGTGTACAACGATTGATGACGTTCATAATGTCTGCAGTGACCCCCTCCCCACCTGCCGCGTACAGAGGGTCTCCAGAAGGCAATCACGTGCCGGCTGCTCTAATTCCTGGCGGCGCAGTTGATTCGCTGCCGCGTCGACGTAGGTCAATACCATGTGCCTGTTGGATGGCATCGGCCGCGGACGATTATAGTCTCATTGCCAAATTCGCATATCGACGGACAGCCACGCGCATCCACTCTTAAAGCAGCTATTTAAGTTGAAACACGCATTCGTCCCGCATTTCTCTGCCGTATCCGTGCTGGTTTTGTGCGTTCCGTGCCGTTGGAATTACCATTTTGCAATCCGCTAAATATAGCGAGGCGCTGTTGTCGACTGGCGCTCGGGTTTCGTGCTTCGGATTGCGGTCAATGAAAACGGGAGTAGTAGAATTTTTGCAGGCGATTTTAGCCGACGAGGGCACCGAGACGGATTGCGTCACCTCTGTCCTGCCCGACAGGCTGGCGGCGAGCAGGTGGCGTTGGCTGCGAGAACGGACCAAGGGTCAATTCAGACAGTCACCAAGACCAGGGTGACAAAGACATGCGGACACATAGACAACGTTTCCACACGCGAACACCCGTCTTGACCATAATACGAGTATTGAGCCTATTAAAGTGAGTATCGTCTAAAAAAAATAATTGTTTTATATTGTTTAAAATGTAAACAATTATATAAATATACATATTAATTAATATGTGCCTACTCTGTACCGACTGCATGCAACTGCTTTAGAATTATCATTTTAATAAACCTTGGTTATTTAAAGCATTTTTGTGTATTCTCGGCAAAACGTAGTCGACTTGTAGGCACATTCGCATTCATTGTTTTGAATAAATTTGATTCATGTGGAACGGTAAGATAACTGCTTGTTCCTCTATGATGACTAGTGTTTGTATTTCATCGGAATATTGCACAATAACTCATTCTGACGCTCGTTTCGACCCAAAAGCTATACTTGTAAACATGCTCTGAATGTATGGAAAGGGTCGGCCTGATGCGAGTGTGGGTCATAAGTGACGTCACATCTTGGCATCCTGAAAAGCGCGCCAAAAATATGCATATTCGAAAATGTCCAGATGTACAGCATTAAATGTGGAATTTCTAATTCATTGATTTTTTGCTTTGTTTTTGGCTTGGTGGACATGGAAATAGATAGCAGGATGTAATATAACATGAATTCAAGCCATAGATGTTTTTATTCCCTTTAACCTGCCTCTTTCTATATTCATTCGCATTCTTGGACCATTGGCATCCTACCTACCAATTGGTGATGCATTTAAAGAAACACAAAGATAGTTATTTATATTTTTTCCTGTGCAAAATATAGTGGTTAGCCATTCCCCTGGTGGCATCATTGTCTGCAATGCCGAACTGTAATGAAGTGTTGCCTTGTCTGCCCCAGGGACGTGTGACAAAGACAAAGACAATGAAGCGGAGTCGCAGCGACATTCCAACTGGAGCAAGTCTCTTCCGTGAACTCAAACTGAAGAGGCAACGTCTCAGGTCAGTCTCACTGCTTCTGATTGGCTGTAGTGTCTCTGGTTAGTCTCATAATTGCTGACTGGCTGCAGCTCACTGGCGCATGCATGAAATGACATACTCTCACATTATTGGTCGTAGATCATTTATTGTTTTGTCAAAGCTTCAAAATGCCACACTAGATGTCAATATGGTTTGCTTTGTAAAACCCCCACAGAAATCTGATAAATATAATATTAATATGTAATGCTATAGCTAAGTATAACCATTTAAAAGTTTTCTTGTTGGTAGACAAGGATCAACATTGGATGGATTTAGTGCACTTTTGTACATAATAGATGTTAGGCTTTGTCTTGTTTTGTCTGTCCCTTACAAAGTTTGTCCAATATACTTTCAACATATCTAAATCAGCCAAAGGGGAAAAATTATATTTATTATATTATTTCAATATGGAATACTGCGTGTTTCAGTATGCTCCTGAACCGAGACATCAATGACGTACTGAGCAGCACCAGCAGTAGTGAAACAGGTGACCATGGTAGTGATGTCGATGCTGGCCCCCCTCTCATGTTACGGGAAGACTCGGCCTGCTTCGAGAGTCGACGTCATGACGCAGTCGACAGTGGCGCCAGCAGCGATGGTGACTGGTCATTCTGTGGCAGTGGCTACTCCACCAGACACCCCCTGATGTTGATACCCGACCACACCCGTCTAATGTCCAGTCATGCCGGTCAGTCAAGTCTGTTCAGTGGTCATCCTCCAAGTAGTGACCGAAAGACTTTCGCTACAGGAAAACCAGATGCTGAATCTATGATGACTCGTGTTTCCACACAAAGAGTTGACTTCAGTGAAACAAATATCTCGGCCTTTGCTACACTGTCTGAGACAGACAAAACCTCCCTGTCTAGGTTCAGGTCTGGTGCAAGTATTTGGCTCCATCACGACACATTCAGGCGACAAGAGAATGGTGATGAGGAGAAACATAGCAACCAGTCAAAGGATGTCACATCAGGGTTGACCTTTGCCAAGGATGGGGCTGAGATGGAGGCAATTCCTTCAACAGATAGCATCAGTGATGTCCAAGAGAGTGACCACGTCAAAGAGGTCCAAGCCGGTGACCAGTCATCACAGGACTGCTACAGTCCAGCAGTTGATCAGTTGGTCACTACACCGTCAATGTCCTCAACATTGCAGTCAGTGACCATTGATGACCAGTCCTGTGTACAGACTAATCATGTCCACTGTGAACGGTCAACTCGGCTTGAGACGAGGTCGGTCATCAGATGTGGCAGTGACCTTGTGGTCAGTGTGAAGATGGAGGACCCGCCACGTGACAGCCCTGCACCAGTGACATCTGGTGGACTGGCCAGGGGTGACAAGCCAGTGCTGGACTGGAGACAGCTTGAACAGCTGAAACAGACTCAGGAGGTAGAGTCTATTATCACACAGTCACATCTTGTCTAACTTATACAGATTCAGGAGGTAGAGTCAACATTCACACCTTTACAATGCTCATTTACATACTAAAGAAATGTTTATGTCTTTGACTCTTTGTCAACAATTGCAACATTTTAGTGGTCCCTTGTTATGTTTCTATAATAACTTTTGCATGTCCCTGTTCATGGTATTACCTGTGTTTGCCTAATAATTCTTGTTTGTTGCACTTCTTATTAAGAGTATACTCACTGTAGAAGTCTATTGTTATAGCTATGTTGTTAACAATTATTAGTACTTGTTTATTTTTGTTTTTTATTGGTGTGGTTATAAGCTGCCTCATTCTGCTATTGTTTGCTGATACAGACAAGCTTCAGCCCAGTGAAGCCAGACAAGGCTGATCCAAACAAACAGCAACTGGTCTGTGAAATCTGCACTGACCGTGCATCAGGACTCCACTACGGCATCATCAGCTGTGAGGGGTGAGTTTTAGCTAAGAAACAGCAAGTTTATTTGAAGGAAACTTAATATTGTTGTGTTAGCGTATAATTATTAATAGATATATGTGAATTTCGAATAATTGTAAGTGTACCTCCTCCAAAGCACCAAGCGAGGTCCACTCACTTCTTTCTCACTTCGTTCATTTGCTTCCTTCACTTCCTGGACCATTGGCCTTTAATCTACCAATTAGCCGTGTATTTATTTAAGAAATCATAAAGTGAGTGGTCATTGTTCCCGCCGGAAGCGCATTGGTGTGTTGCCCTGCCAGTGGGTGTATGCTGGTATTAAAATAATTTTTTGTAGAATAACTAGATGAAATGGGAGACTACCTGTAATGTGCCAGATGGGGCCAGATCTGCAGTTGGCTTAAAGATTAACCTGTGTTGACAACTTGACACAAGTCTACACAAGTCAGTGCATTATGTGTTTCTGTGTTGCAGTTGTAAGGGCTTCTTTAAGCGGACCGTACAGAACAAACGGGTATATTCGTGCATCGCCGACGGCGACTGTCAGGTGACCAAATTGCGAAGGAATCGCTGCCAATACTGTCGTTTCAAGAAGTGTCTGCTCAAAGGAATGATTCTTGCAGGTAACTTAATTAAGGTGACATTTTATTATTCTAAAGATATGGTCTGTTTGCTAATCTCTTTAAATGCTGCTGTATCGCTAATCTCGCTCCTACTTTCTATAACTTTCGTACTTTCTTTTATATTAACCAGTGCTTTGCAAATATTCAATGCTTTTGGTTACTGTTTATGAATTTATACTTTTTCATGATTTAGAAAATGTAATTGCGTCATGACCAGTTTGGTTAAACAATGTTTCAAAAGTGCACAAAGAGAACAACTTGCCTGAGTATGGGGAAAAAGACGAAACAAAGATGATTAATGTAGGTATGGAGACAAATATGGTACACCAAGTGCATGGTAGGAAGTGTGATACCTAGCAATATTTATATTTATTCTTTGGAGGTATTTGATGATGTTTGGTTTTGATGTTGACAGCTGTGAGAGATGATAGAATGCCGGGCGGACGCAACTCAGGCGCCGTGTACAGCTTGTACAAGGTATGTACTAGAATATAGCTGAAAGAGGGTGCCACTTAACTTAATATATGGTTCTTGTATTAACATACAAAGCATCTTGTTCAAGAATAGTAATATTTTAAAGGTTGGTTTTGCATTCGTTTTTAGTCCTTTATGCCGAAGATCCAACGGATTTATGCCATCACTCTGCGTCTGCTGTCCGCTGTTATCTCAGAAACCGTTCAGCAACTTTTTGCCTAATTTTGCATAGACATATTTTAGGGTACTGCCACTATGCACAATAAATCTGTATTTGTTTGAATCATTCTAACAGTCCCCCAGGTCCCCCAAACTGGTTTATTTTTTATTGTGAAATGTTACACAGTATAAACTATTTTATTCCAATATGCTGTGACCAATATACTGACCACCCAAATATGTTTTTATGGAGCAGAAACAACTTTTGAATTCAGCAGTTCAGTGTTTAGTTCAATGTTGACAAAAATTGTAGATTTAGGGCATATTGTATAACATTGTGTTTACAATAAACACGAACAAAAACAATCTCCCTTCAATTGTATTACAATTATCCACTATAATGATTTTACCAAGTTTTTCAGTTGACAATTTAATTATCCATCTTCTTTGTTTATAAACACCATTATGGACATAAATGCTGGGTTTTGTTACACTATAGTGATCTTCTCTGCACAGGTGAAATATCGGAAGCCAGGGAGAAGCGCAGATAACAACACTCGTAAAACGACTGCTCCAAGACGCCTCAAGTCGGCACCTCAAATCAGCGGCAACAAATGCACCCAGTCAGGGGCGAAGTCTGACAGCACTAGGCAGGCACTGTGGCTACAGCAGGACTTGGCTCAGGGCAGACAGGACACACACAGTGACACTTGTTTGTGTCACCTACAACAGTCAGCTGCCTTCTGCGGCCAACTCATACATTGTGCGAATCACGACAGTAACATGAGTGCTGACGGCCTCACAGTGAGTCATGACAGAAATATGACTCCTGACATGAGTGCTGACATGAGTCAAGACAGAAACATGAGTGCTGATGGCGTAACAGTGAGTGATGGCACAAATATGAGCAGTGATCATCACTTTAGTGTGAGTCTTGACAGAAATATGAGTCATGACAGTCCTAGTGTAAGCCATAATCCACACATGAATGCTGACAATCCTAATGTGAGTCACTATAGCAACATGAATGTTGACAATCCCAATGTCTGTTATAACAGAAACATACACTCTGACAGTCCCACTGTGAATCGGTATCTGAATGCTGACAGTCCCATTGTGAGTCGGTATTTGAGTGCTGACAGTCCTACTCTGAATCAATATCTGAGTGCTGACAGTCCCACAGTGAGTCGATATCTAAGTGCTGACAGTCCCATTGTGAGTCGATATCTCAGTGCTGACAGTCCCACTGTGAGTCGATATCTCGGTGCTGACAGTCTCGCTGTGCATCAGTACCCAAGTGCTGATAGTTCCACTGTGACTCATTACATTGCTGACAGTCTTAATGTGAGTGCCATTAATGGCAGTGTCAGGTATTCTGATAGTGCTGACATGAACTGTAACAGACGGTCAGTGATTGCTGACAGCCGTGAGATAGCTGAACGGCAAAGTGAGTCAAACTATGACCAAGTGAGCTACAGAGACACCACCGACAGTCGTCATAGCAACCAGAACAATATGGAGGACCCTGACCTTGGACGCAGCAACCATCTTGCACACATAGAGCAGTTGCTTCAATGTGAACATGCCCATGACCTAGCTGCGGCTACACAACCTTACAGTGGGGCAGCTCTTAGCACCCTCCTGCGTCACCTCAGCGATAATGTCGTCCGGGAGCTGGTGAAGTGGATGAAGACCCTGCCTTTCTATGGCCGCCTGCCCTTGAGTATCCACAGACAGTGCCTGGCTGAAAAGTGGTACGACCTGCTGCTGCTGACCATGCTGGCCCACCAGGCCTGCACTGGAAACCCCCACGACGGCTCGCCAGACGACGTCAACTCACACGTCGCACGCAATGTCTTGCGGCTGCAGGTCAGTTGGAGTCCTAGTCCAGTTTACACAGTTTACGATGTTCCTAAATTTGGGTCCCGTGCAATTTGTTTGTCGAAAGCAATTTTTTTGCATGAATGTCATCTACAATGTCTCGGTCAACAGAAAATCTTAGGTGGCAATTTTACCTTTTGTTTTTAAAGAAATGGCAGCCATTTTACAAAATGGCCACCAAATCACATTTCTGCATGTCTTAACAACTGCTTTACCTAGAACCATAATTTTGATGTCAAAACAAGGGTTTTAGCAGTCATTGATTTCAAATATTTTACACTTGATCTTCTCCGACTTTCAGATCCGGCATTTTTAAAGATGGCGGTCGTCAAAACACAATTTTGCATTATCTTAACAATTATATTACACAGAGCCACCATGTCTATGTCAATGTGTAGAATTGTGGTCAGCGATTTCAAGTATGTTACAAATGACCGTTGCCGACATTTATATATCCACCATTTTTAAAGATGGCGTCAAAACCAATTATCGCTATAACTAAAGAACTGCATCACTTAGAGCCATTATGTTGATGCCAAGATATAGATTTTCAGTTGTTATGATTTCAAATATATTACTTTTGCCCTTTGCGGACAAATATCAAATTTTTTTAACGATGGCACCCGTTACAACTATTTGTCGCTATATCTAAACAACTACATCATGTTGAATGTTGGCGAAAGTCAAAAGTACTATATTTGAAATCATCGCACCTGAAAATCTGTATTTTGGCATAATTGGTTTTGGACGGGCGCCATCTTTAAAAATTGCGTATATATGAATGTCGACAAAGGTCATGTGTAACATATTTGAAATCGTAGACATAATGACTCCATGTTACGTAGTTGTTAAGATATTGTGAAATTTGTTTTGGTGACTGCCATCTTTAAAAATGGCGGATCTGAAAGTCGGAGAAGGTCAAATGAAACCATTGATGTCTAAAACCCATGTTTTTATACAAAATTTATGTTTCTAGGAGAAGCAGTTGTTAAGATTCCGGAAACGTGATTTGGTGGCCATTTTGTAAAATGGCTGCCATTTCTTCAAAAAATAAAATTGCCACCTCAGATTTCCTATTGACTGAGACACTGTAGATGACATTCATGCCAAAAAATTCCTTTTGGCAAGCAAATTGCACGGGAAGACATGGTACACCTCACTATCCAGTCATGTGGTCAATTCTGTTTCGTCAATTTAAAAAATCATTTCCATGTCTGCCTTTAAAAAATTATTTCCAACTAGAAAATATCCTAAAGATATGAAAAATCCAATTCGTTTTAACAGTGTTTTGTTTGTACTTGTAAACATTTCCACAGTCATATTTAATCAGATCTGTATGATTAAAAAAACAGAAGGTTGAGGTCTAGCTCCTGTATTCACATCACACATAAATTATTACACCCAGAATCTGACTGTATGGTAATGATTCAGGGAAATTTTAGTTAACGTTGGATGCAGCCACCCCGGGATATTAATTTTTTTGCACAGTGTAAAAACCAACAATTTATTATAATATTTAAAGCGTCCACCATGATACAGTGACAATTTTTTATAATCCCCAGAAGTTAACTTTGAGGTGACAATGATTTTGTTTGTGACATTGTGCCTGTTGTCCCACAGCACGGCCTACGACACGTGCTGGAGCACGAGATGCCAGTCGACGAGCTGTATCGAGAGGTGGGGGACATCGTACAGAAACTTACAGACATTGTTCTCAACTTCCGTAAGCTTGGTCTGACGCAAGAAGAGTACGTCTGTCTCAAGGTCATTCTGCTCCTCACTCACGGTTAGTGTTGCAATCATCCACCCGGGCACTAGGTGGCCGTCTGTAAAGTATGTCATGCTATTTGTGGATATTTTGAGACCCCCACCCTCTTGTCAGGCTTCGTAATGCTGGTATGTCCACCCTCCTAAATTATGTTCATTTTGACCAAAAACCTATGATGCATGCGTCTATGAGAATGACTGTATTCATTGTTTTGTTTGGTTCGTTGTTTACATGTAAAATATAAGTCTGTAACTTATAAAAAGTAGTATATTGCTGGTATTTTGTTGGTATGCTGTTGAAATGTACATAAAAAGTGGCTGAACAATTATTGCTACCTGCCTGACATCAACAGCTCGACAAGCCAACATTATATAATACTTACCAGCCCGTTTTCTTTTACCTCGGTAGCCCATAGACCCCCCCCCCAGTAACTATCAGTTACTATTATCAGATCATTATAGAATCATCATAACGTTTCTCAAAATCAATAACTATTATAAAATTAATAACGTAAATAATCTAAAATAATTTTTGTAAATAGTATAAAAACAACATCACAACATTTTCTAAACTCATCACAAATATTCCAAAAAGAACATGTACCCACTGTACAGCAAGTGTCAGAGAATACCTGTAGAAATATGTCGATCTTGGGAGATGACCCCTAAACGACAGTGCTGCCCTCTGTTGATAGAAAGTGCGACAGAAGTGAACAAGACGGCCGAACACATCCAGGGCGTCTACAGAGACGTCTTACGGCAGCTTGTCGCCGACGTATTCCCTCATGAGCCGATGCGTCTCACAGAACTACTGCTTCAGCTGCCTCATATACAGACCGCATCGGCCCTGCTCATGAAGACCGACACTATCTACATTCCATCCATGCTCAACGCACCAGTGCAATAGAGGCCAACTTGTTCATTCTATATTCCTTTGATGCTGTAATAGAAGCCAACTTTATTCTATATTCCCGTGGTGTGGTAATAGAAGCTGATATGTTCATTCTATATTCAATTTGCTGCTGTAATGTAAGAAGCCAGTTTGTTCCTTCTGTATTACATTGATGGCGGCAATAGAAGCCAACTTTTTCATTCTGTATTACATTGATGCTGTAATAGAATCCATCTTGTTCATTCTGTATTACATTGATGGTGTAATAGAAGCCATCTTGTTCATTCTGTATTACATTGATGCTGCAACAGAAGCCAACTTTTTCATTCTGTATTACATTGATGCTGTAATAGAAGCCATCTTGTTCATTCTGTATTACATTGATGCTGTAATAGAAGCCATCTTGTTCATTCTGTACTACATTGATGCTGTAATAGAAGCCATCTTGTTCATTCTGTATTACATTGATGCTGCAACAGAAGCCAACTTTTTCATTCTGTATTACATTGATGCTGTAATAGAAGCCATCTTGTTCATTATTTATTATATTGATGCTGTAATAGAAACCAACTTGTTCATTCTGTATTACAAAGTTCATTCTGTATTACATTGATGGCGGCAATAGAAGCCATCCTGTTCATTCTGTGTTACATTGACGCTTTAATAGAAGCCATCTTGTTCATTCTATAGTCCATTGATGCTGTAATAGAAGCCAATTTAATTCTATATCCTATTGATGCTGCTGTAGAAGCCAACTTGTTCATTCATATATATTAATACAAGCCAACTTGTTCATTCTATAGTCCATTGATACTTAATACAAGCCAACTTGTTCATTCTATAGTCCATAGATACTTAATACAAGCCAACTTGTTCATTCTATAGTCCATTGATACTTAATACAAACTAACTTGTTCATTCTATAGTCCATTGATGTTGTAATAGAAAAAAATTGTTCATTCTATATTCCATCAGTGCTTTGAAACAAATTACTGCAGCCTCTTTAGTCAGTTTAGTGTACCGTCAGCAGTGTAGAATGTTGCCTGTTGCATTCTGTGACAGCAACTAAAGACACCACTAAACAAGCCTAACACCATTGTTTATTGGGCTTTTTAAAGCTACGTAAAGTTTGCCTGGTAGTTTAGCTTTGGCCTTGTGTATCAGAACAACGTGGATCACCAAAGTGATATAAATTTGCAATTACATAGGAACTGTTGAAGGTATTTCTAGAAAGCTCACACCAGCACAAAACAAGCACATCGCACACACACAAGCACACAAATTCAGTGGTTGTTGGACGTTGTGGTGGTGGAAACATTTGTCTCGTATTTAAGACTAAAATTTGAATATTACGACATTTTTCTTAATAAAAATGATTGTAGCTAGCTGTTGACACATCTCTGTAAATGCTACTTTTTCATATTGACAAACTTGCATGTTTACTGTATACATAATGTTTTTGATGTATTAAAATGTGCACAATTTAATAGAAAGCATTTGTTAGTTTGACATTTTGTTTGAGCCGTGGAGGAGACAAACAATAAATAAATAGTTACTTTGAATATCATTGATCATCTTTAGTTCCAGTAGTGTCCCCATCGTGGTGCCCTCTGTAGTCTGTAGAAACAAACTTGCGTTGTCAGACTTCAATAATTTACTGCTAAAAAGTTATATTTCACTGTTCTGCAGTTCGTAACGTCATTGTGGGCTAAAACAATAAATAAATAAGTTAATAAAATAAGTAAAACTAAATAAAAACAGGCAGTCCGTGGTTAAAACAAAAACAGGTATCTATAAATAGTATAATGTCAATGACTAGATGACTGATGATCGAACACCACTGCCGTAGACCCTGAAACTGCTTCCTGTGTGATTGAGTTACACAGTGGGATAGAGCGTTGTCGCGCTTACAGTTATCCAGGCGTTAAATAATATTCGGGTGACGTTTCTGCGCGTGCGCTTATCTAGGGGAATGTATTTAGTGCCAGCTACGTCTACGACCGTCGCACTTTCATTTATCCAGGCATTATGTATGTTTATATATATATATACATAAATTATAAAATATTTGCTTCCCACAGACTTAAACAATTTCTGTAGTAAAACACTTTCCTCTCCACGCACATGTCACGTGACTTACTCTTATATACTTGGTCACAAATCTGAAACAGCAAATTATTATTATGTACTCTAACTATAATGCTCGTACGTATTACGACAACAAACGAAACATATTTAACTACTGGATATTATTTATCACGACGTGATCTACTGGTGCCAAATATGATGCCTTACATATGCACATAAACATCACCCGGATACAATTTAACGCCCGGATAAATGTAAGCGCGACAACGTACATAGAACGAGTGCTGGTTGGTTGTGCAGGAATGAACATAGAAACTTGACCTCACCCGTTTTTTTTACCAAAAACATGAACATGTGAGGTCCGTACATTAACACGTAATTATTTCTAATGGGTTTTCAAAACTTCACACTAGATGGCGCCACTTCACTATACCGCATTACGTTGTTATTGTGGGCTCTGTTAAAGTATATCAATAAGCTATTGATATTCTTTGGCTGTGTTTAATTAGTAAAGAGAAAACTGCAGGAAAATCTATATTGAATGGACAAAATTATCTTATTGCAAAAAGTGTCTTTGGACTTTTCTCTGGAGACTACAAAACTGATTAGCTGTGTTTGGACATTTCATGATGCTGTTGTTGAAATAATCACACACACACGCGCGCGCGCGCGCGCTCATACACACACGCGCGCACACAAATGCAGTGGTTGTTAATTTTATTGTACTTGGTTGGTCCAACTGTTCCCGCACCCGGCCCAGTGTCACTGTTTTAGAACCACCTGATCGTGCCCTTTTTTGGACATCGTGGTGTTGGAAACAATATGCAGAAGGTACAGGAGCTTCACGATGGATCATCAAACTATAGAGTCAACACACCCCAAAGGGCTGTATGTTAGCATGGATCCTTTAATATTACAGGGAAATTTATATCTTGTTCGGCGCGGGGTATTTCGGGAATTGTGAGCTATGAACAGCGTGTGGGTGTATATTATCTAGTACAGTGTATACACTTCCTTTGTATGAATATTGCCATAGCGAAGTAACGCGTTTCGATCGTTTATATTATCTACACCCCCCCCTTGTCTGCACAACTGTGTGAAACAAACAATACAATTAACAGTTCTTTTGTTTTCAGTTTTATTTTTTACGAAAGGCTTCATCGAATGACAAAAAAGGCACCGTCATCAACCAACCAGTCATTTACTTTTGATTAAAACAATATCCGGTTAAAATGACTGACAGTTGAAGACGGCGGGTAAGCCATGGAATGACTCTGCAAGCCGGCCACCCAACTTCAAACCCATGTCTGGGAGGAGGAGTTGTGATTTGCCAGGTGCTTCAACAGCGAAAGGAGTTTAGTCTCCACCGAACCATGCATGGTTACCAAAAATAAATTACAACGATCCAAATCTGCCAAAACTTTAATTAATATTTAACGTTCGATAATGGTGAATAATGTAATTAACGATCCTAAGGCTTCGCAGCCGCTTCTTCAACTTGAGAGGTATCTGGCGTCTCGTCTCTTACAGTCGACGTTTGCGAACGATCCTTCCCCAAGTTCCTGTCGCCATGCTCCACGCGTTGTGGGGCTTGTAGTCCACATCTCAAAGTCATCATGGTCGTTTACTGCAACACCATTTAACCGATGTAATAATAATGAAATTAATAATAATATGAAGAATACAAAGACGAATAAAATGAAGAAACATTTCCCGCCGGGGATCCTCTTCGACTTCGCAAGCTACTTACATACAACTGGTTGTCATGTGAACAAATGACGTAATAGATGCCTAGACGCGGCGGTCTTCGTCAACCCACAACTGTGCAGTGAGCAACTTCCTGGCAATGTTATGCCAGAATACGCATGCGCCAATTCCATGTTCACGACAATCCTCGTGAACAATGGGACGCCAGTAGCGTATTACGATAGGGACAACTGGGGCAGATGCCTCACGGCCCAGAGCTCCCGGGGCCCTGGAGAAAACTAATCAATGGTCCAAAGCACCCGGGAGCCCCACTCAGGTAAGAATACAATTATTGTGCCCTGAGCTCCGAGGGGAGGGGATTTAACTTTTAAGGGAGAAACCGGGAAAGAAATACATTCCAGAGCCCAGACCTTCCGGGGGCCATACCAGGGTAAAAACATTCCCAAACCCAAAAGCTCTCGGGGACTCCTCTCAAGGGAGAAGAACACTTCCAGGGTCTTGAGCTCCCGGGGCTTCACTCGAGTGGCCAACATGTGCACTGGAAATACCACGTACGGCAAATTGAGTGAAATGTATACAATTTTTTTTAATTCAATAGCGTGTCCGAACATTTCACCACACATATAGTAGGCCCAACCAGGGGGGGTTCGGGGGGTTCATCTTTTTATTTTAGCTGCTCAGTGAAATCTGTTCAGAATTAAATTAAAACCAAATATGATAACGTTTGTTTGGAAAATTCGGACTAATCCCATGCAAAAACAAACACCTCCCGTTCGAAGCCCTCATACCCACCTCATATCAGTTCTTCCGCTGAACTAGATGCACAGAAATCAATATTTACTTTTAGCTGTCCAGTGAAATTTGCACAGAATGAAAACTTGTAACTATGATAAGTTTTGGGGGATTCGGATTAATTCTACTTTTACGAACCACCTCCGAAAAACGAACCCCCCCTCCGGTCGGAACCCTCATACACACCTCGGTTTTCCCACTAAACCAGCTGCATAGCAATCAGTAATTACTTTTAGCTGTTCAATGACATTTGCACAGAATTGAAACCTGCAGATACGATCACGTTCTGGAGGGGGGATTTCAGCATTATCCCAGAGAAGTACTTCACTCCTAGGCCTGGTCCCAGCAGTGTTGTGCAAGCAGAAGCCTGAACTTGCAGAAGCAATCGCCATGTACAAAGGTGATCTCGCAGCAAAGAGCCAAACGACTGCCCAAACAGCGGTACAAAGGCAATCAAGGGATGTCAGCGAGAATTGTTCCCAACATCTATGTACGTGTTGCTGCAATTGGCCTGTGCAATCCCCGTAACGTCATGCGAAAGAAGTGCCAGCGCTCTACGACGCCTGAACATCTTGATGCGGACTAGTATGCAACGTGCCAGCATATAAAGAATGAGACCTCATGAGACCATTACATTGTAACCACAATAATACAGACTTGTCAGTTAATAGAACATTGCCAAACGCTGGAAACAACTAGAACTACAAAATATGAAAACAAATCCTAGGATACAAATTTTACAATAACAATTTACATAATGTCAACAAAATACAAAACAAACCACTGTGTGATGGGAGACTCCACACTATTATTATATTTATCTTTAAAGTTTAATAATATTCACTTAAAAACAGCCTCCCCATTCATGACATAGACGCTCACGCTTCATAGACGAGACTGGCTGCACTGACCGTTTTATATACATATTAGATGGATGTATATGTTGCTTTCACTGAATTGTACACGTTATAGTACGAATACATATTATTATTATTGACAGTTTACGAAACATCATGAATTATCGCTCACACACAGTACCAACCTACCTGACAATCAATTCGCGTTTTCTGCCAGACTGCTTGGCACTTCGTTTCTTCCGTTCATCTTTGAGTTCTTTTAAACTCCAACTTTGATTTAAAAAAAACAGCTCATAACGTGGGTGTAAAATGCTCGATATAAGTATTCTGTACACTACGTCGTGACGTTGGTGACTGACAGCGCAAGGCCTGACTTGCAAGGGATACTTCAGTATTTGCAAGTTGGTGTAGTTCGCTAGGGGGCAGCACAGCTTAGCTAAGGTCATGGAGCACAATTTGTGCCAGATTATATTTTGGAGAACTTCTTTTGGAGAAAATATTTTGGAGAAATATTTGACCAAACGCCATTCTAGTGAATTATTTGACAAAAATCTTGCACAATGACAGCGTAAATGGATAATCGAAAGTCAGAATTCGACAATGTCAGCATAAACGGATAATCGAAAGTCAGAATTCGACAATCTCGGCGTTAATGGATAATCGAAAGTCAGAAATCAACAATGTAGCATTGTGGAATTATGGCCCTAATATCGTTCCATTAATACTCTCCCCAATTTGAAGACGGATAAACGACTTCTGGGAATCCCAATATATTATAATGACCCGTTCGCCCATTAGCACGAGCAGCTGAGCGGTATTGTGTATTCGAATAATTGCTTCTACTTCCTAAACATTGCATGTAACACGAGCCACGGTTGGTTGGAATTAGTTTTATTATGATCTGACCTGCTGCCAACCACGATCTAGTGAGCGATTTCATAGGCTGAGCTTAAATTCAGAGTTTCGCAAAGCGATCAGCCGGGGGTACCGCTGGCTGGCACTGACGCTATCGCACTTATCACATTTATCCGGGCGTTAACTTTTATCCGGGTGATGTTTATGTGTATATATAAGGCATAATATTTAGAACCAGTAGATCACGTAATGATAAATAATATCCAATAGTTAAATATGTTTATTGTCGTAATACGAGCGTTATGGTTAGAGTACATAGTTATAATTTGCTGTTTTAGATTTGTGACCAAGTATAAGAGTAAGTCACGTGACGTGTGCGTGGAGATGAAACTGTTTTATAACAGAAATTGTTTGTGTCTGTGGGAAGCAAACATTTTATAAGTTATGTATATATATAGACATATACGTAAACATATATACGTGTAAACATACATAACACCCGCATAAATGAAAACGCGACAGTCGTAGTTGGTGCTAAATGCATTCCCCTAGATACGTGCACGCGCAGAAACGTCACCCGGATGTTATTTAACGCCCGGATAAATGTAAGCGCGACAACGTAATCAGCAGCAGCGACCC
The DNA here is from genome assembly GCA_020002185.1 of Paraescarpia echinospica. NCBI lineage: Eukaryota > Metazoa > Annelida > Polychaeta > Sabellida > Siboglinidae > Paraescarpia > Paraescarpia echinospica. The sequence goes on from CM034540.1 coordinate 22,922,021, forward strand.
CTGGCGCGAGGATGTTTTTGACTGCTCACTGCCAGTTGGCACGTCTATCCCCCAGGATGGGGAATTACGAAATAGTACTATACAAAGTAAAATTAATCTTAAACTAAATGAACACAAACAACAGTTTCGAGTACTCTACGGGATTCTAACCGAGGGCCCTAAGAATAGTTGCTCGACACGCTACCGACTTAGCCACCAAGATCAGCACTGTTTGGTTGTACTTTGGTGACTGCATCAATACATGTTTGACAGCCACGAGAGCTGCCACCTAGTGATAAAAAGACACTAAACTACGAAAAAAAGATTAGGGGCGAAAATGTGCTGCCACCTCTCGGCGGCTGGATAATCTAGGCTACATTATTGACTACACGTGTGTCCTTGTTCATTGATGGGGTCATGCGTCAGTTAGACTTCCTTTTTCAGTTCAATGCTTTATTTCATATACAAATACATATAGTGATACATATATCGGTCCATATACCCCTACCACTGTTAAAATGATAGTAGAAGTACGTTATATAATACATATATATAAGAAAAAAAATATGAAAATACATCTACACAGTACAACTGGCTCTGCTCCTACAGAAGGTCGTTGTGTACATACAGGGACTTAACCCATCGCCTTCTAATCCTGGAGATCCACCTGATATCCGTACCTAGTACGGCTACTACCAGAGAGTTTTCTGATTTGTCTAAACGATTCATAAATTTATAAACAAGATTTCGAATGACTGCTTTACAGTCCAGAACATGTCTTTCTGCAAACACGCCTGAAGCGCTGCAATATCTCGGTAATTGAAGTAGTCTTCTGAACACATTTTTATAACAAACATGTAATTTGTGTATACTGTAAGCATGTGATTCCACCATAGTTGAGATGTGTACATGCATGTCAATGAGATGATGATAACAGCAGGTGAGAAGTTTAAGCATTTTTGTAGGTCACTTTTTCTTATAATCCTACAAAACACTAACATCACCACCAATAGGAAAACTAACAGTGTGCTGACCCCTGATGTAAATCACGATACACTACAACACTAAGCTACACTTCAACACTAAGCTACACTTCAACACTAAGCTACACTACAACACTAAGCTACACTACAACACTAAGCTACACTTCAACACGATATTCACAACATCTCCAATGAAGCCAATAAGAACCTCCCAACAAAACTCTCAACAGTGCCAGTGGTCAGCTAACAAACTACTGAATATATATATATATATATATATACATATATATATATATATATATATATATACATATATATATATGTAGCGGGGAATTTACCATGAAGACAGGCAACACGGTTAAATGATGACTACCATTTATTGTGTTAATAATCTAAAATACAAAAAATATAAACCTGCAACATAATAACACATGAATATTACAAGTGCAACAATGGATACAAAGGATCATTCAAAAAGCAGCATTAAACATAATATTTCTTGCATAACTTTGATACAGTTAAATTGCATAGAGATCATCTCAGATACCAAATAGCAAGCTAGCACCTGTGATATTTGTAACTAGATATCCAAACGGCAATACTCCTTGACGGACTTACTATCAATAACACATAGGTCTATATTAGTTTAAACATGGTATTCCCAAATCAAGAAATACATTCAAATGCATCCTAAGTATCATTAACACAGTGTCAAATCAGTGTAAAATGTCCTTAAAGTATAAGTTGTACTCAGTTGTAATACTTCTACAATTAAACACATGTATATGAGGCACTCCTCTATGCATAATAAAGCATCAGTACGTATACATGGCCATTATCATCATGCAACGGCTCATCATCCACATAGAATAGTCCATTAATCAATACTAAACGCATGTCTAACTGCATTGTCTCTCATTCCTTAATACAGTTGTATATTACTGTCAGACTAATAGTTTCTAACCAATTAGTAATACACCATGACATTGAAGGTAACAATGCTCACCCCAACTGGGAACTGCAGTATAACACAGTGCCTGAGCACTGCTCAGTGCAATCACACCATGCACTGTCTGTAAATAAACAAGCAAGTGAAATATAATACTGCACAGCATTGCACTAACTAACAAGACTCAGTAACTGATACACAACCAATTATCAGTTGTAAATGAATAAACCAAATAATGACTAACACGATATCATTATATGTATGCTGACAGAATGGTTCCCTTAAAATGCACTAAAATAGCATACTTCTGCTGTTAGAACAGCTGCTAAATGTCACATATATAAGCTTAACTTGTCTAGATTTGCAAGTACATGTAAGTGTAATTGCTAAGAACAATTAGAAATCAACTTAATTAAACACACCTATCTTATCAATATATAAGTTACGTACTACACATGGGCGTTAATAGCCCTTCAGTAGGAACTACCCTGCTAAACTCAATGGGCAGTCGGTCTATCCACTGACAGTCAACATGCTGTCCCTACTCCCTAAGGAATAGCCATACAGGACACCACTGCAGACACATCACACAGCCTACTGTGCCAGCATCTCAGCAGGGAACACATCAATACAATGATCTCCTATTGAGTATTAAAGACTCACGCTAATTACTAGATTAGGAACCATGCAATTGTGTACATAGTGCTTCCTTATCCCAAACAGTGGAATTTAACCTGTGTATACCATAATACACAACATCTGTAAGTGCTGAAGGAATTCCGCTCACACTGTCAACACAGACCAATTAACTGACCTTCACACGGGGAACTTAACAATAACATTAATAGCAAGTATTGGGAGATAATTACATAAATCTGCTGTTAGTTATATCCTGGTGCAATCCACCCACCTTACATCTTCATTTGTGTTTTTCTCTCTGTTAAAACACGAAATCTCGTGGAAAAACACTGGAGCGCTATGTCTGTCCAGCTTCTCTCGGAAACTCTGTGATGGCATCTCTTAATTAATCCTGGCTTAGTGACCGGGGTATGACCTTCACTTGGTGACCGCTGGGGAAACTGACACCGCCTTGGATGAGAACCTAATGGCTTTCCCAGGCAGCGTCTACAGACTTAACACATTAAAAGTAATGAGAACAAAAAGAGTACTTGGACTTTTGGAATAATAAAAGTAAATAATTAACTAATTCGTCAGTAACCCTGCCGGTTACACACACACACACACACACACACACACACACACACACACACACACACACACACACACACACACACACACACACACACACACACACACACACACACACACACACACACACACAAACACACATATATATATATATCACCGGGGGGGCATTGCCTATACTAGCTTGGATGTGCCGACTACAAGGGTCGTTTTTACCGAGGCTTCCTAGATCAAGGGTCTGTTTTTCACATCTTCTCCCTGGAACAAGGGCCAACAGTATACAGAAGTTCCCTAGACAAGGGTATCATTTTGGAGGACCTCTCCCTAGAACAAGGCTTGGTTTTTATCACAGCATCCACGGCCCGGGGGGGCACTGCCTATACTAGCAGTACTGTGGATGTGCCGACCTCAAGTCGTTTTTTTACCGAGGCTCCCTAGATCAATGGTCTGTTTTTCACATCTTCTCCCTAGAACAAGGGTAGACTTCTAGATATTGGATGCCCTTATCAAGGATAAGGGTATGTGACCTTCGGCTGCACCCCCTACCCACATGTAAGGGTGTGCTCCCCCCGGTCTCACACAAGGACACGCTCACGCACATAGTGCATGAGCAAAGTCCTAATGCTAGGCACACACCAACCGACTAACGCCGACTTGCGTTGCCAGTCAGCCCAAAAAGCAGTCGGTGCTAAACGCCAACTAGTTCCGCCGACTAGCGCCGACTTCTGCCCGCACACACCAGCCAGCACACACCACCCGACTCGCGCCGACCGTCGGTGCTCGGCTTGATCCTTGTGGAAAAAATCCACTATAAATACGCGTGTTTGCTACAGAGTTAACAATGTGTTTCGATACACCTACAATAAACACTTGAAACATTTGTAAAAATTAGGCCAAGACGGCTATCAGAAAAACGAAACTTGTTACATAGTAAGTCGGAACTTCGCCGTCAGCCTTCACGACGATATGGCTTGAGCATTTAGCATATCCTCCAGCAAAGAAACGCATAGCGTCGAGCTACGTTTTATAACAGTACGCAGAATGTTATATTTAGCCGTTTCAGTTAACAGTTATGTTGAAACTTGAAGTGTAATCAGTCGCACCCAACGAATTCCTCAAAAACGTTTTCCACCGCTAGCGCCGCTTTGCGGATTTTTAAGGCTTAATATATGCGCCGGTAGCGGCGCCACCAGAGGTAGCGTTTTTCACAAAACAAAATGGCGATTCCTGTCTGAAGAGTGAAACAAAGTTACAAAGTCAGGTGGAAATTAGGTTTATGTGTGGCGCCTGTTTTATGAACAAGCGAAAAAAATGATGATGGTCAATGGCAATAGGATAACAAATAATCTATCACTTTCTGAAAAGTTGGTTACACGCCAGGTCAATAAAATATGAAATTACAAAATTAAAGCATGTGGCCCGAAAGCGAAATGGTTTGAAAACTCAAAAAAGACGCCGGGCATAGCCTTGACGTGTATCGAGGACTATCACATGATCGCGCTATGATTTCTTATTGGCCAAGTTACCGCCTGCACACACCAGCCGACTCGTCATCGGATATGCGCCGACATGTCACCGGATACATCCTTATTTAACGCCGACTGCCGATTAACGCCGACCGCCGATTCAACATTTGATTCGGCGTTAGTTGGCGCTATAAGGCCGACCGTCGGGCGTAAATTCGGCACACACCAACCGACTGCCGTCGGCCGACGGTTTTTACGCCGACTAGTCGGTTGGTGTGTGCCGAAAATCGGCTGGTGTGTGCCTAGCAAAAGAGACACGAGCAGACTCGGGAACGATGTCTCTTGTCCCCATTTCATTACCAATTTAAGGATATCGAATGCATTCCAGTTTCTAGCCATCTCGATCTCCTGTTTGCCGTTCGTAACTATGGAGGTGACGTTGCACACGGTGTTCCCCTTCATCTTCATCATTGGGTGAGTCCATCAGGCGCTCTATATATTGGTAAGAAACCCGAATTAATGTGTCGTTCACATCCATCGTGTGATTTGTCCTGTTTCTTATTTCCCCGCGGAGTCGATCGATGATCTGCTGCTGCTATAGCCTCATCTCCACTTATAGTGACAAGTCGGCATCCTCAGCGTGTTCTTCCGCCATTCGTCTTCTCCGCCACACCTTTCTTTCTGTTGCTACCTCTATTTCCTCGCAGAACGCCGTGACCTTCGCCTTTATCTCTTCAACGACGTTTTCGCGTTCCTCTTCGCAAAAGAGAACAAGAACCCCGAGTTTGATCGCGCAACTGTCAGGCCCGAGCCCCGGCTTTTGCAAGAATATCTGAACATCGTTGATCTCTCTCTGGACTGGACGCCAGAAAGCCAGGTAGGCAATGAATGTGTAAGACATCACACATGACAGGAGGATGGCGGCATCAGAGCGCGTGCCAGCCGTCTCGTGGTCACCGTCGCTGAGTGAGACTCGACGCCTACCGCATGGCATCATGTCTCGAGCTCCATCGGGTCTCGCAGGTCCTTTTAATGGTCTTTCCCGTAACGTGTTGCTTGACCAGTTCGGCCGTCAATAGGCCTAGATATGTATTGTAGACCAGTTCAGACGACTGTGCGTTATGTACACCAGTACTGGCTAATACTAATTGAGTTACATTTTATGTAAACCCCCCACCCCGTCGTTATGTCAGTGCATGCATACCAAGATATAACAGTTCGGCTGTAACCGTTCATATAAATAGGTCCTAAACATAAAACTATAAAGACGCAATGAAACAGCTGTGTAGGTCTGATCTAAGTCTATAAAACGAAGTAGGCCTACTAGTGCAGGAACGAAATTAATATTGGGTGGGCAGAGCCGGAGCTTTAGTGCTCAACACACGTTGTCGAATCATGACATCAGAAGACGGCTGTTGAATAATCTTCGCGGCGACGTTCAAAATGTTTGAAGCTCACCAGAAACTTCGATTTGCACCCCACCTTAAGTCTCTCCAAAAACCTCAATTTGAAACCCCCCTTCCCGACGGTCGCCACAAAATCCCACCTTCACGCTCTTCGAAAACCTCCATTCCATTTTTTATTCCCAATCTGAATGAAATATACTCTTAAAATAGTGTCCCCCATATTCAACTAATTGTTTAACCTTCTCCGTCACCCTGTTCGAGGCTCCTTTTGGTCGCGGTTTTCATATACATTTTCCACATAGTTTGTTGTGACACCTAGCGGTCGTTGGTGCATGACGTCACCGCAAGTAGTACCGCTAGGATTTAGCATGACGCGCATCTATGCGGGTTGGTGTTTCAGGCCGTACCTAAAATTGCAGTCGCGAAATTTAATATTTTAATATTACCGTAAAGAAAATAATCTTACCTACAAATTTGCTGTTGCATGCACACAAGAGTTTTGTTAACTTTTTGAGTTATTACCGTTTGAACATTGCGAATGCTCAAACTTGCAACGGGATTTAATATTTTTTGATATCACAGTATAGATTATAATCATTTCTACAAATCATGTTTGTGGATGTTTGCAGGATTTGTTTTTAGTTTTTGAGTTATTGCCGTTTCAACGTCGCGAATGCTTAATTTATTCCTGCATTGTATAAGTGGCAGCGGATATAATGCAAGGTTGAACAATCGCCATGTTCAAATGGCAACAACTCTAAAATCTACACATTCCATTCCAGCGACAAACTTGTAGATAAATTATTATCTTTACAGTGATATAAACAAATATTAAATTCCGCGATTGCAATTTCATGTAGGGGAAGTACACCGATATTGGACCTGTACTTAAATTGGACCACCGTCCGTTCTGCGTCCTATATATAGTAATTAGATCGCAGTGACGCCCAGCGGATGCTTCACACAACATACCATCTATACGCAGAGCGAAAAATGGCGGCCAGCGCGGAGACGCACAAAAGGTGATAAAAATGTATTTTTATCCATCTCGTAATATTGAACCAACTTTGAAGGCGTGATGCAAAACCTGTTACAGAGTAGATTGTACACGATTACAATAGAGTGTCGTAGGAGGTCTGTATAGCGTGCATGAGGGGAATGAAGACGGAAAACTGTACAGTTTCCGAGAATCACATCGAAGAAGTTAATTATGCCTTGGACCAGTCGGGGTATCCTGTGTTGGACCACTGGTCCAATATAAGACACCCGTGGTCCACTATACGTGCCATCCCAACACATGAGATATGCAAATGTGTCATATTGAAGTTTCTGCTTGTGTACATTAGACTCCTACTTATGGCTCGGGGCCTTGTTGAGTAACAGGGGAGGCCTACATTTTTAAACACGGGGTATATTATTTTCTGAAATATTCATTTTGTTAGACAGTTTTGCTGGAATATGCGGGAAAGTAAAAAACAAATAATATTTGTTTCTTCAAAACGCCTCATTATTTCATTGATAATATAATCATCACACGTTGCTTAAAGTTTGATAGGCATGACTCTTATTTTCACAGACAAGCAATAATGTGGAACTGTCTCTTACTTGTTTCATCAATGGTCAATAATTGCATTACCGTGGCAACATTTGTATTTATTTTTTTAAGCGAAATCTCACAACATATACAAAAATTTGATTGGTAAGTTTATGAGCTTTGTAAAATGTATAGGTTTGCATATGTGGCACGTATACTTAACCCATAGCAAGCATCATAAGTCGATCACCCTCATTTGGGCAAAACATCCCGTATTCAAACCTAGCCCCTCCTGCCAGAACGACCAAAACTAAAACATGAGAATGGGTTTATTTAGTTTTAGATACGAAATACAATTATTATTAAATTAAATCAAGGAAATACTTGGGAATGTCGCATCTGTTTGATTGATTGATTGATTGAGGCTAAACATTTTATTTCCCCGAGGCAAATACGGAAAGTGGACCCAAGAGGAACTGGATAGAGCGGTCATGTCATTCAGAAATGGAGACGCCGGCCTCAACGCAACTAGCAGGACCTATGGTATTCCGAAGGCTACCATAAAGCGGCACCTAAACAACAAAAACAAAAATCGCTAATGGTCTAAGAAAGTATTTTGGTCGCCCTTGCACTCTGCCGCCAGAGTTGGAGAAAATGCTGGTGGAGCATGTTTTAGAACTGGAGAATATGCTGATTGGTATGACCAGGAAAGATTTGATGGATATGGCATATCAGTTGGCTGTAGAGAATGGGATAAGGCATTGCATCAACTCTAAAAAACAAGCAGCTAGTAGACATTGGTACCGTGATTTTATGAGGAGACACCCTGAACTCTCCCTCCGTCAAGTCGAGGCAACCTCTATTATGAGAGCCAAAGGGTTCAATCGTGAGAGTGTGTGTGAGTTCTACGATAAACTAGAAACATTGGTTGACACGTACGGATTCGATGCTACAAACATCTTTAACATGGATGAATCGGGTATAACAACTGTGCAGAAGCCTGGCCGAGTCCTTGGAAAAAGAGGGGAAAAGCAAATCGGATCTCTTACTATTGGTGAGAGAGGCTTCACTACAACAGTGGTGTGTAGCATGAGTGCAGGGGGCAACTATGTTCCACCAATGATAATGTTCAGGCGTAAACGCATTATAGAATAACTGAAGGAAGGCGCCCCACCTGGAAGCGTCATAGTGAATAATGAAACAGGCTGGATGAACAAGGAACTCTTCGTTGTCTGGCTGAAGCATTTTGTATCTCATGTTGGCTGCACCAAAGACAAACATGTTCTGTTGATTCTTGACGGTAATTCGTCACACACGAAAAATACTGAAGCAATCCAATACGCCCGGGACCATGGAGTCGTCACATTATCTCTTCCTCCACACACAACGCACCGTCTCCAACCCATTGCTCGGGTTTTCTATAAACCTCTGATGACCCATTACAATGAGGAATGTGACACTTGGCTGAGGACCAACAAAACTACAGTCACCATCTCCTCAGTCTGCCGTATCTTCGAAAGGGCATACGTACGCTCTGCTTCCATGGCAAATGCTGCCAATAGTTTCAAGTGCACAGGCATTTGGCTTTGTGATCGGAACAAATGGACTGATGCAGATTTCGCCGCAGCTGGAAGGTTCAAGTTGTCCTACTCGGAAACTGGTATAGATGTTCCATCGAATTCTATCAGAGATGCCACTATTCATAATGACAACTCGTCAAATACAACAAACACGTCCGCGAGCGAGCAACGGTCCAACAACCGAAGCCTGTTCACGTGCGACCGACAGTACAATGATCCATGTCCGCCCACAAACAAGCAACAGCTCAATGAGCTGTGCTCATCCACAAGCACTTGGCAGAATAGTTTCAGGCATGTCACAACCAACCCATGCCCATCAATGAGCAATCAACAGTCGAACAAACCTAGCCTGTCCGCGAATGAGCAACAACAGTCTAATGACCCCAGCCCGTCTACAAGCGAGCAACAATCCAACAACCAAAGCCTGTCCACGAGCGAGCAACAGTCCAATGATCCATGCCCATCCACAAGCAGCAGACAGAATGGTTCCAGGTGTGTCGCCACCAATGTAGATGGACGTTGTTTCTTCCGAGCCATTGTTATTTGTCAAAATATCGATATGCAGCTTGCAGAAAGAGACAACGATGGCAATTTAAAGGACCTGCGAATGAGAATACGAGAAATGACTTCCGCTGATGCGCTACGATCCAACATGATTGCACATATGCTAGGCAAAGTTGGCCTTTGGGAAAATATTGATGAGAGGATGGTGAACGCAGATCTACCTCAGATACTGTGTTACGCATCTATCGAGGACAGAATCGCATCGATGGCGAATCCCAGTTAAATGATTGGGGAGATAGAGATCGTTGCGACGGCACTTTGTCTACCACGACCAGCGCATGTCTGCGTTGGAGAGAGTGTACTTGAATTTGGGACGGAATTTCATGAGTCTGGTGCAATTATGGTCAAATACCTAAATCTGAATGAAGATGCTGGTCATTATGAAGCATTAGTCCCAACCACGGGGCAGCTGACTGATCAACCAGAGCTGGGTAAAAAGGTCATCACTCCTGCAATGCTGTCTTCCATACCAAAACCAGCGATTTCTAGGGCCAAGAGAAGAACTATCAAGTCGGAAATCATAACCTCCAGTCCCTATAAAAATAACTCTTTAACAAGAAAAGTCAAAAGGCACAAAAGTAGACATAACTCAAAAGTTGGCAAAATAAACAGAAAGACACCAGATCCAATTAAGATAGGGAAAATAAAAAAACGGCAGCTTTCTCCTGGCAGCCAAAACGAAAAAAGCGGTCAATGTGACAACGAGTCTTGGTACTGTGAACTGTGTAACGAAGAGCGAAAAGAAACCATGGTGAAATGTGTACACTGTGGGACATGGATACATATGAGTTGTGCTGGTGGTCTGCCCTAAAACTATCGATGTGACATGTGTCAGTAAAAGATCGTATTCCTAATTTGGTGATCAGGGACCATCAATTACTGACTGGTATCTGTTTGCCATTATTAGACACTCTACTGACCATTATTTCGTTGGTTTGTTCGTTTTTCCGTGACAGATTCTATCACGACAATCACTTCATTGGCGTATTCTATTCGTGACAAAATATAATTGTTTCTTCTCAGTTCAGAATTAAATTGTGTCAAATCTATTTGGCGCTTAGTCGTCACATGTCATTTGTATGCTCACTGGAACGCCGTAATTTTCCTGATTTATGCATTAATTAAGCGACTATCTTCTTATACGTCTGAAGTGGGTGCTGGACCTTGGTTTCTTTCAAAGCATCAATAATAGACATATATGACATATATTGAACCAGAAGCACCTATATTGGACTACCTGGTCCAATATCAGGACCACTGTAGTCCAATATATGTCTCCCGTTACTCAAATTGGACCAATTACGAAAAACACTTTTTTGTATATTGTGGAAAAAATAACAAATGCATTGACTCTATCTCCTGCTTGCACACAGAGCTTGTAGTAACTCGTGGCCTGATCTTTAATAGTCCTCGATATAACGTACAGGAATGGAGAAAGAGGGCTCGGAAGTTAGGGGGTTCAATATCGGTGCACTTCCCCTACAGTATCATACAACAGACCGTTTTTGGGGAGACAATAATCACTGGCAGAGAAACGAAAATCAGCCACTAAATCAACCCGAAAATCAACGACACTACGAGTCCGCTGCATATGGCATATCTCGATTGACCTAGTTTGATTTCAGTCGGGGTAGACCTATGATGCCAACGGCGATAACCGGCCGATGTGGTGGTATGGCGGCTGCGACGGCGGTTGCTCCTGGACCTGTGACCTTCTCCAAAGCTGACGGCTCAGATCGGCTGATAGAGTCACTCGAATTACATGCGTCGTCGAGGCCGTTCTTAAGGGTCAGTCAGTCAGTCATCCGTCGGACTGCCAGACGACGCCCGCTGGTTCTGTCGCCGTTGGACTAACACCGACGCGTAGACCTCCACGGTGAAACGCAGCTGGGTCCGACCGCGGGAACCACAACAGGGTAGAGACTTGGCGACAGGGAGTGAGAGAGTGAGCCCCAGCACGTCGCCGCCGCGATGCCGTCTGACGATTGCTTTGCCCCGAGCTCGCCGTTTACGTGTCGACCTGTCGACGCCGACTTCGCCCGCACGGACGACCCGACACTCTTCGACTTTCTCAATGAACCAGGTGAGAAGTGGATTTTTTCAGGGCAATGTATATGTGACATAAACCGAATTGGCACGACTTAATCTCTTACCCGAGATTTATTGGTTATGTCGTAACCGTTGATAAAAATATTATATAAAACATTAGATTATAAAGACGCAAGACACGGCTGAGTAGGCCTAGGCCTAAATGAAGTAGGGCCTATTGACAATGACACAGAGTTAACTGCTAAATGGCTACGCTGTGTCGTCGGCACACAAGCCCGTAGGGTGGGTACGCACCCCAATCCTGCTAAAGCGCAGAGTTCCGCTTGGGGAAGTAGTTGTGGTTAATTTGTTGTGCCGTACATACATTTTTTAACAATGTCCAACATTATCCCCTCCACTACGAAAATTCTCCAACACTGATTACCCCTCCGATCAAACGCAAAAAATCTCCAACACTTTACGCGATCACGACTGCGAACAATCTCCAATATATTATTATACCCCATTTGGGGTAATTCGGTTGAAAATTAGATGTGAACACGGCCTAAGTTACGGCCATAAATGTTCTGTAACTGTCGACACACATCCCATGAGACGCCACTCGTTATATGGTTGTTGCATGCCGAATAATGTATAGGGCCTGTAAATCGTGAACATGTTGCTAAAAAGGAGCGTACGACAAAAGCTGACCTAAGTGTTTACGTTATCATTGCCATCTGGGGTTGCACACGTCGTAACAGTGTTTGTGTGTGTGCGTGCGTGCGTACGTGTGTGTGTGTACATGCGTGCGTGGTTGTGTGCGTGAGTGCGTGCGTGTTGTTATTTAATTGCTTATGCTCTCGACGCTTCTCATTTTTGTCTTCGTCAGAAACTCATGTTGACTGAGAGTTGAGAGCAGGGTCAACGAGAAGGTATAATGTTGCCACTAGGCGCCCTACTCCACGTGGTCGAGTGTTTTGAGGGTATGACGCATAACATTGACGACATCGGTCGATCATGAGTGAACTATGTTAATGGTCACCCTTCTGAACTGTGTGTTCATCATTTTGAGCTTCCCTCGCATATGTGACTGGAAACCAACGGTGTTCGGTACTGCTACAAGTAGGCCCCCATAACTGATAAGATCATAGTTCTAGGCCGGTCATGTGTCGCTCTTATCTTTTTGCATCTCTCGCGATTCACAGTTTGTGTATGTGAGTTGTGACATCGCCTTTTTGTGTTACTATTCTGCATCGGAGCATTGAATCATTGAACACTTCTGTACGGAAGATGATATCAAGGTTTTAGCATATCACATTATGCAATATTAGTTGTATGTGTTAGCATGCATAATATTCTATCTCATAAAATAATAAACGTCGAATTAATTCAAAACATATATCTATATAACGCAGTATAAGTGGTAGAGGATTTCATGATAAATTAAAAAGATAGATTTTGTTTAACTAATATCAAACACTCTCATTCGCGGATTCACCATTCTGAATAAACTGCCTGCAAGTTCACACGATGGCTCCACCCTTAAATCTGTCATATCTCAGAAACTGTTCAGCAACTTTTTCTCTCATTTTATATAGACGTATCTTAGGGTACTGCCACTATGCACGATAAATTTGTATTTGATTGAATAATTCTAAGGGCCTCCAGGGCCCCCGAAACTGGTAATTTTTCACATTTTGCCTATTTTTTTAAAAACTCTTCAATAACTCTTTCTCTGATTTTGCATCGAATTTTCATGTGGTAGTGCCACTATACACAAGAAATCTCTATTTGATTTAATAATTCTAAAGGCACCTCAGGCCCTCCAAAATGCTAAATTGTCCTACTATTTCCCTACTGCTGTAAGCCTCCTGCAATAGCCTATGCCACTGATCTATAATTATAACTGGATAGTGGATTTTGCCCTATCTCTGATCACTGGGGCGGATGAGTGACATAAGCCTGTGTATTGGACTAGACTGACCTCACTGCCTGCCATTGTCCCAGTGTCAAACAGGATGCCTCCATTTGGGCTGTAACTAATGTGTAATTTGATTCCCTATTGCACTGGCAGAACATGAGAAACTTTGAAACAGCAATAGACATAATTATCAATGCAATATAAATATATGATCTATGATTACAATAAAATAACTTAGGTATCAAATAATATATAAAATAACATTACTTAGGTATACTCGAAAAGGTTAAAGCATATTTAGCCAACATTATAAGGAGTATTATTAAGATGTTTTACTATACATGTTGCAACTATTACTTCACTCCAATACAATCAGTATTATGTAATTAACTGCTACTGTTTTAAGTCAAAATGCATGCTATGTGTATGTGAACAAATAAAGTGAGTTCACTTCTTTCTTCTTTACATTCTGGGGGAGGGTGGTAGGGGCAAAATGAGGGAGAACAGAAAATGTGTGCACATTTTCTTAAACAACCTTTAACTGTGCTACATGCGAGATTGCAGCTCACCAACTCTCCTGCAAGGTTTCTGTAACCACTGGAAATTGGCCTAAATAGCAAGGTATTGGGATAAAAGTCTACAGTATTTTTAATAACAGATTAACTAATAATACAATATTCACGAAACGGTATATTCGACTATTTTATTTCCAGGTGTATCTTCACTGGCATGCATATAGTGTCCATTAAACATGTCAACATTTTACTTCCATCATAACCCTTAATGATCTGTACCTATGATTCACCAAAAATATGTAATTAATAATTACAAACTCACAATATAGTCCAAAGAACTCCAAGGCCTCTTGGCCCATTTTTTGCTAGACCGGAGCTATTAGCTACTCAATGATATCCGGGCCTACTGACACGATATTGTCGCAATAATTGTGACAATCTCGCAATAATTTTGCAATAGTAATAACGCATTCACAGTAGCAAACTACTCCCCAACTTCATTAAAAAAATAATGTCAATAAGTATTTAACTATTAAACAAATTAACAATATAACTTTTTAAACTATTTAATATATTAACTTTGCAACGATCTAACTAGGTATATTTAAATGCAAGTGAATTCCTAGCGTAGATAAGTTTACATGCCTACAACCTATGTTTTAAATTAAACGTAGCATAATTTACATAAAACGGCCGAGTTCTGAGAATTAATAATTATTTTTTACTAGCAAAAGGTTTTCCGAAGTATTCGTACCTGACGTTTCAAGGTCAACGGAAACGTTATTCAAAAAGTCTAAGTACATGTAAATGCGACAACGTTTGACAAAAATGCACCATTACACATACTAATGATGATGAATAGTTTATTTTCAAAATATACTTTGTTACATGCATAAAAACCACTATGAGTAGGTGCTAGACGCTAATATTGTGAAATCGTTTGCGGCTAGGCACGCACAAAAAAGAGAAACGACCCACGCGCTCTTACGAGAACGTTTGATGTACAATGCATCCAGTTAAAGGCAACTCGGTATAATCGTAGAAGACACGTATAGTGTTGCAAACAATCATTCGTACGTACGGCTGCATTTAGGCCAAACGGATACTCAGGAACTGACCTTTTTAAACTCTGTACACTTCAAATTATTTTTTATGGTAAAAACAACTGCATTTATTAAAAAGAAATGATTATTTATGTTAATTTCACCAACATATTTGATCCAAATACTATCAAAGTTTGTTTAACAAACATGACATAACTTTGAAAATATATTCTCAACGCTGTGAGTTTTGTCAACATTAGCCCATGAGACATGTTGAGGAAAATGAAACACTCTATTTTAATCAATATAATATATTGGCTGAGCCCTCGAATAATTTTGGTGGGGGATATAGGTTTAGTTCCCCAGTATTTCTGCACGGAGTGGAGTTGGAGGTTTTTGGTGAGCTTGAAAGCGAATGCAGTTGGAGGTTTTGGTAAGCCTCAAGGGGGGTTCAGTTGAAGGGTTTTGGAGAGCCTCAATACGCCCCTTCCCATATTCACCAGGTGCGACGCCTATGCAGCTAAATAAAAAAAACTAGGAACAGACAATTTTGCATAGGCGCCGGAACAGGAAGGGGGGCAAGGGGGCAGAAATCCCGAATGTACGTCGCCGCGAAAAAAACAGACCCTTCCGCATCTTCCGATGTCATGATCCGACAGCGCAGCGGAGTGTTGCTGATGCTCCGATTCTCAGTTCCCCCGATATTAACTTCGTTCCCGCGCCAGTGCAATATCGGTATTTAAGTTATAGATGCGACAAATCTTTAATTGTCAAGTACGAACATTGCGAAGTGACTTTATGCCAACGAGAAGGTTGAACGCCCCAAAGACCGAGAGCCTTAATTGGACGTATCAGGGACTTCGCTCGAGTACAGGCCCTATGCAAGCCTACACTAATAACATGCAGGCAAGGGACTGGTGCATGGATTCGTAGCCTACATATCCGACGGATTAGTGACTAGCCGGACATCGTTTTCCATTTCGGAAAACACTTTGCACACATAGTCATATGACATCGCACACTGAAGTTCGCCTCCTATCCAGTATACATATCTCTAATACTCTGGCAGTCGTTGACCCGAGCGAGCAGCTGATTGATGACCCGGCCGAGTACGCGCGAATGAGACGGCCGAATGAGGTCGATCCAGGTGACGCATGCTCACTGGCAGCATAAACACGGAGCGTAATGTTACTAGAAGAAAATGTCGGCGTTTTCACTCGGATTTATGAACCGTTGTAACGGAGGACATTACATTCGGTCAAATTATGATTGAGGCACTCGAAGCATCTAGGGATCGGGAGAGATCGCTGCCAATGAGTCCCCTGGCCATGTGCGCCAACAGCTTTGCCTTTGCGGGAAAGAACGGTTAGTGAACCTGTTGTTTGCCGTATTTGCATGCGCAGCCGCAAGTGACCTATATTTCAGCTTTGATCTCTGATGTCGGAAAACGTCTGGATGCTCGCTCAGAAAAATCCTATTTATAATAATTTCACGATAGTTCACACCAGAACTTTTGTTACTATGATCATAGCGAAAAAGCAGAGCGTAAGTCCGCCCTAAATGATCGACTTGATCGTGTTGTGTAGTAACAAAAATACATACCACATTACCAGTAGAGTCACCCATGTGCCGTGGCCCCGATCCGGGATGGCTTGTTCAGTTTTTGTTGCCAGATTCGTACTACCAATAACTGCATCTAACCGGCTAGTTCATCAAAACGTGGGCACCTATACTATGTTATATAGTATTAGGCCTATTATTTTATTAGTTAACGAAAGCTGACACACTTATTACTTACAACTCAAGTAATAATTTAGCCAATAAAAACATTCGTGATTTTTGATAAGAGAATCATCCTCTTCACTGCCACTTTTAGTATTACACTCACTAATCTAAATAATACCTTATGTAGTTGTAACAAACTCGAACAAATGTCCTAGTACCATCCCATCACATAAACAACTGGACAGTGATATCCTTTGGGAAGAATTAGGCCTATCTATTTATAGGTCTACCTATTTATAGACGAATTATCACTGTAAGTCACTTATGAGAACTTTGTCTCATGTTACTTATGTCACAATTGCGGGACAATGTCTCAGATATTACTGTATGATTATCTCACAAAACAGCACGATATGTACCAATCACTTCAATTTACATATTTTTGATTTGTTGATATTGATAAAGTCAACTGTATGTGTGTTATTATTAACACAGTTTACTTGTTCTGTTTACACATTCTGCCTCCTGTGTGATTTGTGACATAACGTGCAGGACCCTTTATGCAGAATCAAATTTTTACCAGTCAAAAAATGTCCCAGTAAATACGCATGTCATGGTGAGGTCAGAAAGTATTTAAAAGATCACAGTGGTTTGTTTACATCGAACAAACAAAGTACCTTTAACTGATTAACACTACTATAGTACCAAGTACTACTAGTACTTTTGAGTAAAACATTGGTGTCTTTAGTAGTGATTTGGAAAGAAATAAGTGACAAATATCTATTCTGAAGACAACATGGAGTGCCACATGTTCAATGAAAATTGTGTGAGGACTGAGGATGGACTTCATCGACAGTGGAAATGACCAATTGGCAGGTAATTTAACAAAGGGCTTGGGATGGAGAATTCTAGTAACAGCCAATTAAATACATCCTCATGTAGTTAAAACTTAAAAATAAAAGGACATTGTCCCAGAACACTTAAAAGACATTGATATAGGTGCCAGGTGGAACTGTCTCCCGGTGTTTGCTGAACCGTGACACTCATAAAGAAGAAATTACAATGGTGTGTATCCCATAGTCAAATTGCAGATTTGGGGGAGGGTTGAGAACATTATTAAAACATATGGGTGCACACTTGTTAGCCGTGTTAGGGTGTGTACACTTAATAGATTGAATATGGTAAGCCACTGATAAGTGCTGGTTATAGAACTAATACATGTATCTGATCAACAGCATTGCCGAGCACCTGTTAACAAGTGTCACCTGTAGACATGTTAGCTGTAAATAACACCCATGTTACATGTATGTGAGTAGTGACACACAGCCTCATTGACACAAAGTCAAGTAACCAGAAATAATGTGCCTTTAAATGGTTTGGTTATAACAATCGCCTTATTCATGTCATAATTACAACTAATCACTCACTGTACATGTGTTGAATGATCACAGAAATTACATGAACCTTATGTTCAACGTCATGAGTCATGATATGTACATGTATGTGTCACACATTAACAATTTATAAGGTTGTGTCAACTTGTGTGGCAAGTGAGCAGTGGCTGGCTAAACATCCTCGTACATGGCCAAACAAAGTACAGGTCCACAAGTCTAGATAGAGATACCAGGTACAGGTTCAATTCTGCTTTGTCAATTCCATTTCTAGTTAATAAAACAATTCCAATTCTAATTCTGCCTTACAAAATAATCAATTCCAAATTATCAGTTCCAATTGTACGATAGCTTGGGCAAGTGGTGTTCTTGTTACTAATTTTTGTTGGAGGATAGAGAAAATGAATACTTTGTTTGAGGGATTCTCTGACTGTCAGATGAAATACAAACATTACAAACTGTTTTGATTCTGTTTAGGAGCATGGGGTACATTGTTTGATAATCGTAATAATTTTTTTTATCATATCAAAAATGTATGATGAGAAAAAAAATTCCTAAACGCGTACTGGAACAATTCTGCCTCGTTACTATGTAAACTATCAACACAGTGCACACATCATTAATGTTACATGTTGTCTGGGTTGACAGCGTAAGAATAACAGCTTTACATGTAGCAGTGGTTCCTCACGGTGTAATTATGTGTGAGGTCATCAGGGTGGGGGTTTGGACATGGGCAAAAAGCGAGCCTGAACACGTTAGGTGTGAAATACACCGATGTGGTTTGGACTTTGGAGGCATGCTCCCGTAACTTGTCTCAATGCTAATTTCAAAATATCGCATTATGGTGCATTCCAGTTGAAGTTAAAAAAAATGACACCTAAAATATGTGTTAACATGTAACAATGTTTTCATAGCAAAATGTAAGTAACAAAATGTTGCACAAACATTTAAAGTTTATCTTAAATTTCAAGGCATGCTAACATTAATTGGATTTGAATGTAGATTACAAATATACACACAGTTATCTATAATTTAATAAATAAATTGAAATGATTGAATTAATATACATATTTTATTTTTATATCACAGCTTACATTCAGGCAAATTAATTATTTATAAAACAAGCTAGCATGTTAAAAGACGTATGATATGTGTGGTTTATCTTATTAACTTACTTGTAATGTATACACCAATGTACAACCCCCCAGAACAATGATTTTGATGGGATGCTGTATGAGATATCATTATTATGTGTGTCATCAAGGCTAATCATCATCAGCAATCCCTCGTAGTGAGGATGATCTTTTTAGTTTGTTGGCATTGAATCACTCTGTGCCGTTTCAAGTAATCGACCGCCAATTCGTTCGTGGTATAGTCACATGCAGTTTACGTGTGTATGTTGTAGTTATCAGTGTCAGAAATAAGCCAGTATTTGTACTTGTCCGCCGAACAAGTGAGTTTTGAAATCTACTTGTCCGCCAAAATTTTCATTTGTCCGGATAAATGCTAACGGAAAGCAACAATACAAGCTTTACCCAAACAAAAACTAAGAAATTAGTACTTTTATGATGAAAACTAATCATTCAGCTGTTTATTATAATAAGAAACTAAAATTAATTTCTATAGTACACAATCCATAGATTGGTAAACAAATGATCGCAAAATTACGCCAGCGATTATCCGTGACCTCGTCATAAAGTTTGGAAAAAACATTACCGAAGTCTGTAAACAAGCATTGCAAAAGGGCAACAACTTAATTACTGTTTGAAAGGAAATGGTAGTGGCTATCTATGTTTATACACTTAAAGGGGGAATGAAGTGCTTGAACAACCACAGCCCAAACATAAGAACATACCATTTACAGTACATGTCACCATGATATGACAAGTACAGCGCCACGGTATATTTTAAATAATTTTTCAAACGTGGCTATTATCGGCACAGGGTGCCTCCATCATGCTCCAGGGGCGTGTGGTTGTACATCCGGTTTGATTGGCGAGATGTCTCCCAAAGCTGTGTACAGCAATTCGATAGGCGACGCAGCATAGCTCTCAGAAAAACTGACGAAACGCATACAATCACATAAAAACAGAACAATTTAATGCGCTGCGTGGCTACTGGATATACTATAAGTGTTAGTAAGCAACTTTTCATATACTTCCACAGAAGGATTCCTATAGAAAAAAACAAGTTATAGATGAATTTGGTGTGTTCGCCGGCGGCAAGTCTGCGGTGGTCACTTTCGAACGCCGAATGCAAGCCTAAATACAAAAGTGACGAGAATAAAAATACATTGAACGTCAAAACATAATTCTTGGTTAAAGCCACAGGTCCATCTTTGGTCGATTTGTTTACAAATAACTATGCACCGATGAAGTAAATGTCAGCGAAATCGACCTGGAAACTCGACATTATTGCCTTATTTGGAGCGTAAAGCGGCGCGTAGGAAATGACAAGCCGAAACCAGCGCTTGTTGTTGCCAAGGTGACTCCGCACTCACGAGTTCCGTCAGGTATCATTACGACTACAATATAGTCCCACAGTTCTATTTCAAAGTCTGCATATATACAAATATGACGTATGCGAAATTGAGATGTAATATGAAATGTTAATGTAATAAAGTACAAATACGAGTGAATACTATGATATAATTGCTTGTAATCCGCCGATTTAGTTTACAGCAAATCGTGCCGGCGTGTTGCTACGTCTGAATACCGCACCGTCTATGAGTCTATGTTATCGACTTAGTTGCTGGTGGGGGAAATAACCTTCAAAATAATTACAAAAATAAATGCCAGCTACCGTAGCCAGTATAACGTTTTGCGAAATAATGTCGTGATATATTAGTCAACATTAGTCACAGTCCGGAACAAGCCCTGTCAATCATGTATTGTAGGCATTGCCATTGGAATGTATTAATTTAAAATAGTTAAATACAAATATTATTGAAGTTGGACTGCTCAAATACTATACATGTACAATGTAACCGCATTTAAATAAATGATATTACAAGTATTTAAATCCTGAAAAATACTTGTTTTACGATACAGTCAATAGCATACAACAAAAACTATAGTCATATCTGATATAATTAGTTATTGGCATATTTAACAAGATTTAACAAGATTGCCATCCAGAGACTTAACTCTAGATGGCAGGTGGACAAGGAAGCCCTTTGGCTTATCGAGAGTCCAACCCTTTTATCTACATATATCCAGCCCTTCTGAGGTATGTGTCAATTTTATTTTTAAGTAGGTCAACTAAAGTAGGCCTAATACTAATTTATGTGTCTCACATAGTATTATTATTATTATTACTAGCATTTCTATAGCGCCATATCTCTGGGACCAGCCCGTTCATAGGCACGTACACACATTATAAGACGTACATGGAAACAAATGTAAAAATATATATGTATAAAGATGCCGGTAAATGTAATAATTATTAAGATTTACAAGATTGTATATATATAATGTGACCAACATACATGACATATTTGCATAAATATTAATATAATTAAGAAAGAGAATATACATTATGATATTTAAAATTGTATTAAAAGATAGATAATAATAAATTAATTAGAATACATTATATAATAGAATAAATTAATTGATTAAATACATATTCATAAAAAGTGTCCTACAGCACAGTTCCTCAGTCGATGTACGCCTGCTTAAATAGATACGTTTTAAGGCAAGTTTTGAATTTATCCAAAGTCTCTATTTGACGAACGTTTATTGGTAGAGCGTTCCAGAGCGTAGGTCCAGACATGGAGAAAGCTCGTCTGCCGTAGCCCTCTAAGTTGTACCGCGGGACTACAAGCAGATGTAGATCAGCAGATCGGAGGTTGCGGGTGGGCGTATACGGTATTATGAGATCTTGGATATACGCTGGAGCAAGACCATGTAAAGCCGCGAAAACAAGGACCAGCAGTTTGTACTGGATACGCCAGCGAACTGGAAAGCCAATGTAGTTCGACCAGCACAGGTGTTATGTGCTGGTGTTTTCGGTGTCTTGAAATTAGTCTTGCTGCCGAGTTCTGTACCATCTGCAATTTGTTTATATTGGCTTGTAACAATGGACCCCAAATTGATGCTCCAGTTTTGAGGCGACAGTTTAGCAAGCATGCTATCATACCAAGTGTTTTCCTAATATAGATTGCATGACTGCAAACACCAATGTATGCTTTTAATAACAAGGACATTGTATATAATTTATTGACTTTTGAATGTAAGCCTAACAAGAAAAAAAGGAAATAACGTCACAGGAAAAAGGCACAAAGATTAATAAATATATATTTTTTATTTACAAAGCTCAAATGTTAAACACATTTGAGTGCACATGCATTTTAATCATAAAAATTAAAGATAACACATATATCCATTAAAAATAAAACGTTGAAAAAGTCACTTATAAATCGCACTTGTGCTCCAATTTTAATGAATATTTGCAAGATTGTGTCTTTTTGTTCATAATATATGACGGAAGTATCCAAACAACCATAGGGCCTAATACCGAGCACAAGCTTCGAAGGATCCAGCGAAGAATTTAGCACGCGAGATTACATCGTCCCTCGTGGTAGTACAAATGTCACTTGTAGTGCTGCCACGCGATCGACTCGTAGTGTCGAAACATGGAAGCCAGTGGTCGTGTCGCCAGTGCGACACTTTGTCGATGCAGTAGTTAATACAGACAATACTGTTGTTCCATTGAACATTCACCATGACCATGGGTATGCAAAGTTGCCATCACAGTCCAGCACGCCTTCTCCGACTGACCATGGCAGTTCTGTCACTGTATGTTTGGTTTACTTTGTGCATGTTACAGCTATAGCCAGTTATTCTTCAGACATTTCTATTGTTATACTTATTTTATATTTATAATTTGTCCAATCAGCTGCAAATGATGAAAACAGCAGACAAAAAGCTACGGTATCAGCTGCAGTATTCAAAGTCTGCTTGGTATGAAGTGAAGAAAGTGATGGCGTCAAAGGACTACACCTTCCGAGGAGAAATTCTAGAGGGCATTGCAGCTAGATGCACGAGTGGCCCAAAGCTGCAAAGTGTGCTCCAAGTTGCGATATCGAGTAAGGAGGTAACTCTAGCAGAGCATGCTGGCATCGAAAAACCAGCAAAAGAGGAGGCTGTAGCAAAGCAAAGAACCCGCTTTACGGAAAACTAGTTGTATCCATATCAATTTGGTTTAGTGCCACCAAATTGATACGCCATCCAATTTCAAATGACAATAGATTTCTATGCTTAAATAACATTGTTTGAACATCACTGGCAGAAATAGAGAGTGTTAGGCAAAGTGGATTCTCAATACTGTATAGGGCTTCCCAATGTAAGGAACATCCACTTGAAAGCTTGTATCCTAGTTGTGGTATGCAATGTGTTTTATTAGACACTATTCGAGGTAGGGATCTTTGGGTATATGTAATTTACTGGAATAGTTTAACGAAGTCCAAACATGTTACTTATAGTGAGTTTATTTCAACAGACCACCATTTCTCAAACATCACACTGAACTGTACATGTATTTGTTCATATGACTCACTGTACACGTTTAATGTGGCTTCTAAGATGTGTCACAAAAATGATAAGGACCATTGCCATTAAAACTGGACTGTTACCATCAAGTTTAGTAAAACTAAAGTGCCATCTTACAAAAAAAAAAATATTTTTTGTTTAATTTGTATGTTTAGCCAGTATTATTAAAGTGTACTACAAACTAATAAAGCAGCAAAGTATTCAGCTCAACGTTGGCAAGTTTAACCCGCCCCCCGGGTTAAACCCGGGTTGGGCTAAACTGGGTTAAACCCGGGTTAAACTATTTTTCAGGCACATTTTATCACAATATGAAAGAATAAAGCAGGCAAAGTGTTTCATATAGCTTTATTATCAATATGAAACAGTTAACTAACATGGTACATAGAAATGCACATACAAATATTATTGTTTTCATGCTTCACAGCTTAGGCCTCACTCTGGACACTGTCACTCAGTGTTGTGTATTCTCTTAGTTGGTGAGTTGAGCTAATCAACTTAACAATGAATCAGTGGTGGCTCTGGTAACTTTAGAGGATGGAGGATGAATCCAGTTGTTGGCAGTGAACACAAGTGCTGAGAGGGTAGACTACCACCTGCCAGTCTCCAAGGCCCTATATCCTCCTGTTCCATAACCTGCAAGCTGATACCAGGCTGTACTGGTGTAGGTTGTCTGACTGGAATCATTGCACTTCTTCAGAAGACTCAGGTAGTAATTAATGGCAGTGTCCAGTGTGATAGAGACATTAATTTTATGGCTGTGGCACACTGATAAAAGACCCTTTTATTTGGGACTTTCTGGCCTGGTTTAAATACATAAAAGGATTATGGTCTGAACTGGTATCTAGTACAAGTTGTTTGCATAAGGTGGATATTAACTTGGGGTTTCTGGCTGGGGAAAATACTCACATCTGAAGGGAAACCTTTGTAACCTTTATGCAATCTGTGTGCATAAAAGTTATATCAGTCAGTAACAGAATACCCCAATAGCACGATTATCATCTGATTATCATAAAATGATACCTAGACACACTGACAGACTTATTTAAAGAGCAGTTGTCATCTTTCATTACATCAATAATATTACAACAGTTTTAAACCATCATCAATCTACATACCAACTGTGTTAATATTGAGAATATCCCTCTGATATCATCCTGAGATCTCAGATAGAGTAAAGCTTAGTTTAACCCAGGTTTAACCCGGGTTAAACTAGTAAAACCAGGGTTTAACCCAGGTTTAACCCGCCGGGCTGGGCAAAATCAGTTTAACCCGGGTTAAACCCCAACCCTGATTCAGCTAGAAGATTTTTTTATATATATATTCATCATTGTTAGTATTATATTTGACATTATCACAAAATAACGTCGCAAAAATTACTTAATAATAATAAGAACACTTATATAGTGCCATAAATCTAGATAAATCCATTTGGAGGCACTTGATAGATTTTGAAACTAGTACTACAAGTTTTGAATCTGTATCTTGAATAATAAGTACTTGTTTTCTTGACAGATACCCCTAGTGTTGAAACCCACAAATGCGTAAAACTGGAACTGTAATGGAATATTTTTTATGTATTAATTTTGTTGGTCACAATATTTGATCATGATGATGGCCCATATCATCAATAAACGTGTTACTTATTGATGTACTATATGTGCACAGGACTGACACAGACCCAAATTGTAATACAGTTAGATTAAAATATGTTAGTGAATCAACTGAAAGAAACATTGAAAACTGGTGTGAATTTGACTAATGCATTGGCACAGTCTGCCATGTAGTCTTATTTATTTGTGAATTGTTTCTCTATATGAATAAACTGTTGATATATTTCATGTTGGCTTCAGTATTACAAATCAAATTATGAACGGGGACATGCAAGACACTACAGATCACATTGTTGTTGCAAAAAATGGGATAAGAAGGCACCGAGTAATTCATTCTACCTTTTGGTCAATCTAATCTTACTTGTTCAGGGATTTTATTTTCAATGTACACTCACCTGTATAGTGCAATGTCAATAGCTGAAATTTTCATAAACCCCATTCGTTTCTGGATACAATGCAGGCTGGTATAACATGTCTGTTGCCTTTTCCAAATCTCCCCTTGACCACAACGTGAAGTGACAATATGCGGTTAATCGAATCAATCGATACGTTCTGAAAGTTAATTTATTTGCATTAGTTGATAATAAACAACCGTTATCTTCTAATTATTATTATACTGGCAAAACTGTGTTTTATCAATATCACATTATGAATTCAGTGAATTGGTTCATTTGTTTGTGAAGGGCTGTAATAATTATGATTGTAAGACTACATTTCATGATGTGGTCTTGATAACACACACACATAATGTAATATTTTTATTATATTAAAAACTCCACTTAAAATATTTTTGTATCAATAATACATTGCACAATGTCCTGATTATACATCTATTAGTGCATGGTAGTGTGCAATTTGTCTACATTTTTATATAAATTAAGCAAGTTGCTTGAACACTTTTAAATAGGGAATTAACTGTATAAAAAGAATGCACACGTCCTGTCAAGAATAAAAGTATGTTTATTAAGAAAATGAAAAAAAATGGTTTTATGAAAATCATAGACATAGTATTTTACGAAGATAGAATGAACCTGAACATTTGAGGTGGGAACAAATGTAATTGCTTTATTTAAGTTTGAAATAGTTATTGCTAGAATAATTATTCGATACCTGTTGAACTACATAGTACTTACCTACTAGATATTGTTCGAATCAACGAATCTGCACTCAAATCATACAATGACAACAGACCGACTTCCAAGTTCCAACACCGCCCTGTTGCCCGTGGCGTTGGTGCAAACCGTTTTGAAGTCGTCATAGACATAGTCGATAATGCAGGCATCTGTAAGGTCTGTCATACGGTGCTGTACGGCGGCTATCTCCCTACAGCACAGCGACTCGATGTGCGTCAACATTGGCACGCAGTGTCCACACAAACACCATGCGAAATTATTAAGTCGCGTAACGTCTTCGTCGTTGATAGACCAACTGTCACTGTCCGACTCCCACAACTGACCCGGGGCCGGACATATCAGACCGTGGATCGCACACTGGTGACTGGGTGAAACCCGTATGGCACAGGCCATTTGTGTGTGTCAACCGTACCAACCGTAATTTCCGAGTGACAAGTCAAACTAGAGTCTTCATCTGTCGTATCCATTTTCTCCAAAATGATACGGAAGTTTTAAAAATCACTTTTAATAACTCGTCGAGCTACCAAAATCATTCGACGTCTTTGTCAACAACAAATGAAAAATAGTCCCGGTATGCACGCGCATCCAATATTCTGACCTTTGCTTTGAAAGCCCCGCCCCCTTCTGGCAGCGAAAATCTTCGTTCGGGAAGTGCGATGTTAACAATGTTTTCATTGGTTATAAATCGTTGCCATTTAATTTCACCTTTTTATTTCGAACGCGTATACAACTTATTTGTTAACCTATAGAACACCTATCATGTATAATAGGGCACCATATCTTTGTTTTCGCACAGAAATGTCTACTAATGAAGTAAACCGAAAAAAAATGAAATTTAACATTGATTAGATAGGAGTAAATCAAACCACTCGCTTGGAACAAAGATGGTGATATGCAGTGCTCTACAGCGACGTTTTAGGTATCGAACAAAATCGTTTTTTCAGTTTGTCTTATAAATGAGTACGTTTCTGTTACCATGAATGTATACTTATAGAGTATATATTTAAATATGTAGCACGAAACAGCTGCATTTCATTTCCCCTTTAAAGACGCATGCATTCAGTTTCAAAAGAATCTAAATTACGTGGTGTGTGAGTTGCGGGTCCGAGGTTATATTTAGCGCAAACAGTGTCGGTGCTGCCGTCATGCGACCAAAAGGAATAACACCAGTCAAGTTTGTAACCCGGATACTTATAGCAATGCGTCATCGCTTGTAGAAAATGGTGGCATTTAAATGTTTGTTTTCATTAGCTTCGACGTATTTTCGAAATGAAATCGACAGCAGTAAAATACACTGTGGAATCTACTGTAAATTTTTTTCAAATATATTGTCAATTTTTACTTGTCCACCAAATAACCATCACTAGACATTCTACTTGTCTGGACAAATTTTTACTTGTCCCGGATAAATGGACAAGCGCTATTTCAAATGCTGGTTATAGATGTAATATGGATAATACTGGCTAGTCACAGCATTTATTATGTATTTATAATTACCATTGTTCCACATGTTACAGCATAAATTATTGAGTGTATGCCTAAAGTGAGTCGCCTTGGTCCTGGGCCTGTCAGTTGTCTTTCAAAATTGTTTCAAAATTGTAAACTTTCAGTGGCACAGCTATGCAAGAAATGTTTTGCCTGCTTTGTTGCATTTCGGTTTTACCAGAACCAGAATTAATCAAACTGTTTATCTGATGAATTCATCACAACTCATTTGGACAAATGAGCTCGCATGCCGTAGTTAGTGGTCCAAATGGTGTTTTTTGGTGAAATTAATCAGAAACGAGACAAGTGAAAATTGAACCACTATGGTAGCTTCGATTAACACTGAGCCCACATGCTGTATAAAACAGTTTCTTCTCTGTTTGTTTATATGTACCCACATCTCCGTTACGCTTGCATGTATCAGGCTGAAATTTTGCATGTGATCTAGCGGGTCTATTGAGATGGTTCGTATATTTAGACATTTTCGAAATTCATCCGGGGGGTGAATAACTTAGGGGGCACAATATTTCAAAAGGCTGTATGTGGAGTTCCAGCCGTGGAATTTAATGTTTATCTATATATCATCACAAAGATAATTATCCCATTTACAAATATGTCACTGGATGTATGCAGAAATTTTGAATAGTTTTTAGTCCTTTGGCCGAAGGTCCAAGGGACTATTGCCATCACTCTGCGTCCTCCGTCCACCGTTAGCTTCCGTATCTCAGAAACCGTTCAGCAACTTTTTCTCTCGTGCATAGTGGCAGTGCCGCTATGCACGAGAAATCTGTATTTGATTGAATCATTTTAAGGGTTCCCTAGGGCCTCCAAGGACCCCAAAACTGGTAAAAATGTAACATTTGGCCTATTTTTTTAAAAACTGTTCAGCAACTTTTTTTCTAATTTTGCATAGATGTATCTTAGGGTGCTGCCACTATATACAAGAAATCTGTATTTGATTGAATCGTTCTAAGGGCACCCAAGGGGCCCCCAAAGTGCAAAAGTTTTACATTATCTAGTGATGTGGTTTTGAGAAGGGCCCTTGAGACCACCCCAACAGTAGATTTTGTTTAATGTGCCACAAAGTCAGCAGTGTGACTAAACTCTGCAGCCTAGTGCTACTGTTCCATTGAGACCTTGACTAATCTTTAATTGGTCACAGCGCCCAGGCAGAGTAGACTCCCCCAACAGTAGATTTTGTTTAATGTGCCACAAAGTCAACACCATGACTAAACTCTGCAGCCTAGTGCTACTGTTCCATTGAGACCTTGACTAATCTTTAATTGGTCACAGCACCCAGGCAGAGTAGACTCCCCCAACAGTAGATTTTGTTTAATGTGCCACAAAGTCAACACCATGACTAAACTCTGCAGCCTAGTGCTACTGTTCCATTGAGACTTTGACTAATCTTTAATTGGTCACAGCGCCCAGGCAGAGTAGACACACTTGACTCCTGTTAGACTGAACAGTTGCCTAACACTTTTTATCTTCAAAACTATTGATTTTCTATAATTGCAAGTTGTGTTTATTTTGATGTTCATTTAATTATTATAAAATGGTGTGACTGTGGTGTCTATTGGTTAAAGATATATTGTCTGTAGAAACCTGTAGGTGACAAACATAGAAAATTAATATTTTGGACAACTATAGTACATGGTACTGTGTAAATCAATTGTATCAATATAGACTAATAATTACAGATTCACAATATAGTTGACACCTGAAACAACCAAATGTCAACCATTAGAAGAGTTGACATAGTTCCGCTATACACAAGCAAGAAATCTGTATTTGATTGAATCATTCTAGTGTCATCAGCATATAGTAGAACATACATTTTCTACATCATCATCCCTAAGGTTGTTGTAAATTTCACCAGCTGCCATGTCAAGTCCATTATAATTGTGACTAACAGTGTTCAAAATGATTCAGGTAAATAGCAAATAACAAAGGACACAAGTTTTCTCCTTGCCATACCTATACATCAGTTGAGAAGAAGGCTGACACAGCCTGGCCCTGATTTATACATGATTTAGCATTTGTGTATATGTTGTATACAACTTTCAACACAATACCATTAATAATGCATGAAATTATCTTAGACCACAGGGAGGACCGATCTACTAAATCAAATGTTTTCTTATAATCGATGAAGGCACAATAAAGCCTTTTGCGCCGAGACAAATACAATTAAATCGATACCCTTATTTGAACACTGCCTGTTCTTCACCTATTACATTCGCTTTGTTTAGGTATTTGGTCAGTCTGGTGTTCTGAACAATCACTAAGGATTAATGAACACTTGTGCAGAATGTCACCCACTTGGCAGGTTTGATTGATCTATTCAGCAATGAGGACACTGCTTAGGCCTCACTCTGGACACTGTCACTCACAATGTTGTGTATTGTCTTAGTTGGTGCATTGAGCTAATCTACTTGACCATGAATCAGTGGTGGCTCTGGTTGTGTATTACACCCAGCTGTGGAGCTAAGATTCTCTGCCTACTATTGTTTGATGGAAACAGTGACTAATGTGTAATTGGTCACTGGCAGTAGCTTGTGTCAACAGACAGCATTAAGCCAGTAGACCCCTGTTAAACTGGACAGTTGCCTGTAGGTTTTAAACTGTGTCAAACAGTGAGTCTACCTTTTGCTCTCAAATAATCTGTCCTCTTAGTTTTACACATGAAGACATAATCTGGCATAACTTGATAAGTCTTTGTAGCAGCACATTTGTACTTCCAGTGTATCATTGCAACATAACATACATATTACATACTGTGTGCCACATTTGAATGTTGTGCATGTAATATTTCCATGCAATCGATTTGCATATATAATGTCAAACTTCAACAGCCGTTTTCTTCATTTTCACTTTTTGACCCCTACCATGTTCAATGCTCCATAACTTTGCCAATTTTTGTAGCAGTCATAATTTTTGAAACCGTGTAAAGCACCCTACCCAACGTTTACAAGGATGTAAGAAAACAATGTTACAATTTTTCCGACTTATCACTCATTTGGTCAGCCGGGGTCACATATAGTCGTATTAGTCCAAAGGACTTCAGGGCCACTTGGCCCATTTTTTTATATTTCACTGCAAATTATTTGAGGTATATAACTGCCTTTTTTCCCGGGCAACGCTGGGTAACTCATCTATCCCCGGGGTAGTCTGCTCATAAGAACTGCTTATTAGGCAGGCAGTGTGCATACGATACCAGTACAGTACATGTTTTTGCTGTAATGGATCTTTCGTTATTGGAATGTTTCAGCAAGCTAGTGTAGAATTTTGTGCTCAATGTCTTGTCATTGTGGATGCGTCATGTTAAGGGCATAAGACTGCATGGTAACCATGGTTACATTACAATATTTATGAAGTTCATACTTTCATGTGTATTTTGTGTAGTCTGGTTTAATTATAACCATCCATCCAATGCAGGACAGTGGTGTTTCACTCATGCCGCTATGTTGTTTTAGTGTGTCAATCATTGATTTCAGGTCCTGAATGTCACCAAGTTTCGCGTCCAGAGTGTCATCCGTCCTCCAGAGCTACATGTGACAACACTGACACCGTGTTGTCACAGTTCCAACACCCAGGTAATACTTGCACCTGTCTCACAGTTCCATCACCTAGGTAACACTTGCACCTGTCTCACAGTTCCAACACCTAGGTAACACTTGCACCTGTCTCACAGTTCTAACACCCATGTAACACTTGCACCTGTCTCACAGTTCTAACACTCAGGTAACACTTGCACCTGTCTCATAGTTCCAACTCCCAGGTAACACTTGCACCTGTCTCATAGTTCCAACACCCAGGTAACACTTGCACCTGTCTCACAGTTCCAACACCCAGGTAACACTTGCACCTGTCTCACAGTTCCAACACTCGGGCAACACTTGCACCTGTCTCACAGTTCTAACACTCTGGTAACGCTTGCGCCTGTCTCACAATTCTAACACTCAGGTAACACTTGCACCTGTCTCACAGTTCTAATACTCAGGTAACACTTGCACCTGTCTCACAGTTCTAACACTTAGGTAACACTTGCACCTGTCTCACAGTTCTAACACTCAGGTAACACTTGCACCTGTCTCACAGTTCTAATACTCAGGTAGCATTTGTACCTGGATGTTTGTGTTCAAGGGTCCTCGGGACTCCCACCCTTCTTTTGAGGGTGTCCCAAGCCTGTAGCGAGAGTCCTACTTATTGCTCTTTTTTAATTGTAAGTATTGTTTTCTAAATATCACAACTTATACAACCCATGTAAACATGGTTATCATTATTATCAGTTTGATACTAACAAGAACTTAACAAAATAATGTGCCTTGTTACAATATATTGTTTTATTTGTTGATTTTTTCTCTTTATAATCGATGTAGTTTTTTAAGTTAGAGCAGCCTTCTTTACTTATGAGAAGGCGTGCTAGTCTGCTAGATGCCATGACTTGCCTGTAAATGTCACATAGGGAGATCTCCTAATTTTCCCTGACTCAAGGTGATCAGGGAAAAGAAACCCATTCACAAAAAGTCAGATAAAAACCAAACAACACGACGTAGCTCAATGAAACTTGTTTTAATGTCCACATATCAAATATTTATCTTCCAGGTGTTCATATTTTTATTTGCCTGAGTTACATTTTAAAATTGTTTTACTTGTCTCCTGTCAGGTGCTAAACTGCCAAACAACACATTTCCTCATTTTAAAAACATGACTTACATTTGAAAACTATCATTCACATCCATCTCCAGGGTTTTTGTTAAGTGTGCTGATAGCAGGCACCATGACCCCCAAAGCCCTAACTGTATAACATGCCCTCACCAAGTGACAGCGTGTTGCGGAGTCGCAGTCTTATAGTCTATGGATACAACACTATATAATATGATGTCACACTATTACATAATAGATAATTTGTTTTTTAACTTATAAATGTAAGTTTTTTTTCAGTTATCCCTATTTTTACCACTATTTGAGGTTTTTCCCAAGATTTGTTTTACCGATATTTACTGCCCGGTATTTACCAGGGTGGGGAAAACGTGCCAATCCTGGTTCTATGCCACCTTTGAAGCCAAAATAGCACTCCAGTTTGTGTCAGTCTGCACCGCAGAGGCCGTGGGTTTGTGCGCAACGCCCGTGAAAAGAGCGACAGCACAGACAAACCAGAGCGCTATTTGGACCTACTGAATCAGTATTGTTATAAAAAATGTGTGGCTATAAACCGAATTGGAAAAGGATCAGAAACCTATCATACCAGCCAAAGTCTGCAAAGAAAAACAGTTTCGCTTTTGGGGACTGAAGTTTGAAACGACGGTGGCGAACATGCGGCACATCACTGACACCGGCGTAGCTGTATGCATTAACCAGTTCCATAAAACTCCTGCGTATTAATATGTGGCTATATTCCATGGTTTCTAACATTTCTGCTTCTTAGCTTAGTCTTAGATTGTTTTAGTTTGTGAAATAACGTCGCTACATCGACATTGTTGCAGAGCGGTTCGCCTGGGGCGCCAGACTACGAAAAATGCAGTGGCAGACTATCGGGAATGACAAAACTCGGGACACGAACTGTGTCGTTTGTTAACACAAAAATGCTGCTCTGTTTTATTCCAATATGTCGTAGACACCATCGATGCACTGAACTGTTTGTGGAACTTAGAAACGTTGTCCAGCACAATTTGTAACGCAAAGGCACTAAAATTTTGAAAGATGGTGTCTTGCTGATCACGCAGGGGCTAATAAAAAGCTTCCCTTCTCCGTTCTCGATAGCCGGGTACATGGATCGCCATAGCAGGGTAGATTATCTGGGTCCTGGCTCTTAACAAAAACCCTGCATCTCATATTTTGCATACTAATTTTACATGTTGTTGCCCTTGGACAGGTGTAATATTATGAGATTCAAGATTTTAATTAAAAAGTTGTATTATGTCAAAAATTGCATTTTTATAACAAAATGCTTGCCCGATCCTACACAATTGAATGTATACAGAACAGAACATGGATTTTAAAGAATTGTAATTAATATATATATCTTTAAAATCCATGTTCTGTTCTGTATACATTCTATTGTATAGGGTCGGGCAAGCATTTTGTTATAAAAATGCAATTTTTGACCTAATACACCTTTTTAATTAATATCTTGAATCTCATAATATATGTATATATATATGTATGCTCAAAAAGAATGGCAGTGTATTCAAAGTTGCCAATATTGCCATTCCATATTTTGGGGAGAAAAAATTGCACAATTTGCACAAATTAAAAATAATCTATCTACTTGCTGGGTCTGGCCTTAAAGTCTCAGCATGTTTGGTATTGACAGGTGCGTCTTCCATGAATGAGTTGCCTGCGTTCAACCATGGAGACTTCAAACACCTCATTGAGGAGTTGTGTCCTGTGTGTGGAGACAAGGTGTCTGGCTACCACTATGGACTTCAGACATGTGAGAGCTGCAAGGGTGAGTGTCTCTTCATTTCTATGGTTACTGCATGTCAGAGCAGGCTTAAGGGTTAACAAAAGTAAAAAATATAAAAAGTCAGTTCTTGTAAAGTGCAAGGTCCAGTCCTTAGGACAGCTGAAAACATATTACAATTTACTCCCTGGCAGATCTGTTAAAGATAAGTTCTTATATCTAACACAGTATCCAATCCCCAGGACTGTTCATAGTGCATTACACTTTACTCCCTGGCAGACCTGTTCAAGATAAGTTCTTATATCTAACGCAGTATCCAATCCCCAGGACTGTTCATAGTGCATTACACTTTACTCCCTGGCAGACCTGTTAAAGATAAGTTCTTATATCTAACACAGTATCCAATCCCCAGGACTGTTCATAGTGCATTACACTTTACTCCCTGGCAGACCTGTTAAAGATAAGTTCTTATATCTAACGCAGTATCCAATCCCCAGGACTGTTCATAGTGCATTACACTTTACTCCCTGGCAGACCTGTTAAAGATAAGTTCTTATATCTAACACAGTATCCAATCCCCAGGACTGTTCATAGTGCATTACACTTTACTCCCTGGCAGACCTGTTAGACTGTTAAAGATAAGTTCTTATATCTAACACAGTATCCAATCCCCAGGACTGTTCATAGTGCATTACACTTTACTCCCTGGCAGACCTGTTAAAGATAAGTTCTTATATCTAACACAGTATCCAATCCCCAGGACTGTTCATAGTGCATTACACTTTACTCCCTGGCAGACCTGTTAAGATAAGTTCTTATATCTAACGCAGTATCCAATCCCCAGGACTGTTCATAGTGCATTACACTTTACTCCCTGGCAGACCTGTTAAAGATAAGTTCTTATATCTAACACAGTATCCAATCCCCAGGACTGTTCATAGTGCATTACACTTTACTCCCTGGCAGATCTGTTAAAGATAAGTTCTTATATCTAACACAGTATCCAATCCCCAGGACTGTTCATAGTGCATTACACTTTACTCCCTGGCAGACCTGTTAAAGATAAGTTCTTAATCTAACGCAGTATCCAATCCCCAGGACTGTTCATAGTGCATTACACTTTACTCCCTGGCAGATCTGTTAAAGATAAGTTCTTATATCTAACGCAGTATCCAATCCCCAGGACTGTTCATAGTGCATTACACTTTACTCCCTGGCAGACCTGTTAAAGATAAGTTCTTATATCTAACACAGTATCCAATCCCCAGGACTGTTCATAGTGCATTACACTTTACTCCCTGGCAGACCTGTTAAAGATAAGTTCTTATATCTAACGCAGTATCCAATCCCCAGGACTGTTCATAGTGCATTACACTTTACTCCCTGGCAGACCTGTTAAAGATAAGTTCTTATATCTAACGCAGTATCCAATCCCCAGGACTGTTCATAGTGCATTACACTTTACTCCCTGGCAGACCTGTTAAAGATAAGTTCTTATATCTAACACAGTATCCAATCCCCAGGACTGTTCATAGTGCATTACACTTTACTCCCTGGCAGATCTGTTAAAGATAAGTTCTTATATCTAACGCAGTATCCAATCCCCAGGACTGTTCATAGTGCATTACACTTTACTCCCTGGCAGATCTGTTAAAGATAAGTTCTTATATCTAACACAGTATCCAATCCCCAGGACTGTTCATAGTGCATTACACTTTACTCCCTGGCAGACCTGTTAAAGATAAGTTCTTATATCTAACGCAGTATCCAATCCCCAGGACTGTTCATAGTGCATTACACTTTACTCCCTGGCCCTGGATAAGTTCTTAGAGTATCCAATCCCCAGGACTGTTCATAGTGCAGGCATGTTAAAGATAAGTTCTTATATCTAACGCAGTATCCAATCCCCAGGACTGTTCATAGTGCATTACACTTTACTCCCTGGCAGACCTGTTAAAGATAAGTTCTTATATCTAACGCAGTATCCAATCCCCAGGACTGTTCATAGTGCATTACACTTTACTCCCTGGCAGACCTGTTCAATCGAACACCATCTCAACTTCTCAGGGAAGCATTAAGCCACGCTGCAATTAATGCACAAAGACTATTCGTATACAAATATCCACCCCGTCTATAGCCAGGTACTAATCCATACAGATGACTGAACTGGAGCAACTTGGAGTGAATAAACTTGTCCAAGGTTCCAAATGGCAGCAGACGGATTAAAACAGGGAATCTCTCGATTGAGAGTGCAAAGTTTTAACCACTATGTCATTGCACCACACACAGAACAAACACACTACCCACAATCACGTGCACACTAATGCATTGCACCACACACAGAACAAACACACTACCCACAATCACGTGCACACTAATGCATTGCACCAGCATTTAAAAACTGAATTGACCTATCCATCACGTAACCTATTGGCTGTTGACCTAGCAAAAAGTCAAGCCATAAAAAATGGTTGCTGAACACGTGGAGAGTTCGGACATGCGGGAATGTTCGATGCAGCAGATGTCATCCCACCCTACTACCCTAGTAGTGTAATCCACATACATTACTGTTTGGACATGTGGGAATGTTCGATGCAGCAGATGTCATCCCGCCCTACCACCCTAGTAGTGTAATCCACATACATTACTGTTTGGACATGTGGGAATGTTCGATGCAGCAGATGTCATCCCACCCTACTACCCTAGTAGTGTAATCCACATACATTACTGTTTGGACATGTGGGAATGTTCGATGCAGCAGATGTCATCCCACCCTACTACCCTAGTAGTGTAATCCACATACATTACTGTTTGGACATGTGGGAATGTTCGATGCAGCAGATGTCATCCCACCCTACTACCCTAGTAGTGTAATCCACATACATTACTGTTTGGACGTGTGGGAATGTTCGATGCAGCAGATGTCATCCCACCCTACTACCCTAGTAGTGTAATCCACATACATTACTGTTTGGACATGTGGGAATGTTCGATGCAGCAGATGTCATCCCACCCTACTACCCTAGTAGTGTAATCCACATACATTACTGTTTGGGCGATGTGGGAATGTTCGATGCAGCAGATGTCATCCCACCCTACTACCCTAGTAGTGTAATCCACATACATTACTGTTTGGACATGTGGGAATGTTCGATGCAGCAGATGTCATCCCACCCTACTACCCTAGTAGTGTAATCCACATACATTACTGTTTGGACATGTGGGAATGTTCGATGCAGCAGATGTCATCCTGCCCTACTACCGTTGTAGTGTAATCCACATACATTACTGTTTGGACGTGTGGGAATGTTCGATGCAGCAGATGTCATCCCACCCTACTACCCTAGTAGTGTAATCCACATACATTACTGTTTGGACATGTGGGAATGTTCGATGCAGCAGATGTCATCCCACCCTACTACCCTAGTAGTGTAATCCACATACATTACTGTTTGGACATGTGGGAATGTTCGATGCAGCAGATGTCATCCTGCCCTACTACCGTTGTAGTGTAATCCACATACATTACTGTTTGGACGTGTGGGAATGTTCGATGCAGTAGATGTCATCCCACCCTACTACCCTAGTAGTGTAATCCACATACATTACTGTTTGGACATGTGGGAATGTTCGATGCAGCAGATGTCATCCCACCCTACTACCCTAGTAGTGTAATCCACATACATTACTGTTTGGGCGTGTGGGAATGTTCGATGCAGCAGATGTCATCCCACCCTACTACCCTAGTAGTGTAATCCACATACATTACTGTTTGGACATGTGGGAATGTTCGATGCAGCAGATGTCATCCCACCCTACTACCCTAGTAGTGTAATCCACATACATTACTGTTTGGGCGTGTGGGAATGTTCGTGGATGAATGTTCGATGCAGCAGATGTCATCCCACCCTACTACCCTAGTAGTGTAATCCACATACATTACTGTTTGGACATGTGGGAATGTTCGATGCAGCAGATGTCATCCCACCCTACTACCGTTGTAGTGTAATCCACATACATTACTGTTTGGACATGTGGGAATGTTCGATGCAGCAGATGTCATCCCGCCCTACTACCCTAGTAGTGTAATCCACCGACATTACTGTTTGGACATGTGGGAATGTTCGATGCAGTAGATGTCATCCCACCCTACTACCCTAGTAGTGTAATCCACATACATTACTGTTTGGACATGTGGGAATGTTCGATGCAGCAGATGTCATCCTGCCCTACTACCGTTGTAGTGTAATCCACATACATTACTGTTTGGACGTGTGGGAATGTTCGATGCAGCAGATGTCATCCCACCCTACTACCCTAGTAGTGTAATCCACATACATTACTGTTTGGACATGTGGGAATGTTCGATGCAGCAGATGTCATCCCACCCTACTACCCTAGTAGTGTAATCCACATACATTACTGTTTGGACGTGTGGGAATGTTCGATGCAGCAGATGTCATCCCACCCTACTACCCTAGTAGTGTAATCCACATACATTACTGTTTGGACATGTGGGAATGTTCGATGCAGCAGATGTCATCCCGCCCTACTACCCTAGTAGTGTAATCCACATACATTACTGTTTGGACGTGTGGGAATGTTCGATGCAGCAGATGTCATCCCACCCTACTACCCTAGTAGTGTAATCCACATGCATTACTGTTTGGTCATGTGGGAATGTTCGATGCAGCAGATGTCATCCCACCCTACTACCCTAGTAGTGTAATCCACATACATTACTGTTTGGACATGTGGGAATGTTCGATGCAGCAGATGTCATCCCACCCTACTACCCTAGTAGTGTAATCCACATACATTACTGTTTGGACATGTGGGAATGTTCGATGCAGCAGATGTCATCCCGCCCTACTACCCTAGTAGTGTAATCCACATGCATTACTGTTTGGACATGTGGGAATGTTCGATGCAGCAGATGTCATCCTGCCCTACTACCCTAGTAGTGTAATCCACATACATTACTGTTTGGACATGTGGGAATGTTCGATGCAGCAGATGTCATCCCACCCTACTACCGTTGTAGTGTAATCCACATACATTACTGTTTGGACATGTGGGAATGTTCGATGCAGCAGATGTCATCCCACCCTACTACCGTTGTAGTGTACGTGTGGGAATGTTCGATGCAGTAGATGTCATCCCGCCCTACTACCCTAGTAGTGTAATCCACATACATTACTGTTTGGACATGTGGGAATGTTCGATGCAGTAGATGTCATCCCACCCTACTACCCTAGTAGTGTAATCCACATACATTACTGTTTGGACATGTGGGAATGTTCGAATCAGTAGATGTCATCCCACCCTACTACCCTAGTAGTGTAATCCACATACATTACTGTTTGGACGTGTGGGAATGTTCGATGCAGTAGATGTCATCCCGCCCTACTACCCTAGTAGTGTAATCCACATACATTACTGTTTGGACGTGTGGGAATGTTCGATGCAGTAGATGTCATCCCACCCTACTACCCTAGTAGTGTAATCCACATACATTACTGTTTGGACATGTGGGAATGTTCGATGCAGTAGATGTCATCCCACCCTACTACCCTAGTAGTGTAATCCACATACATTACTGTTTGGACATGTGGGAATGTTCGAATCAGTAGATGTCATCCCACCCTACTACCCTAGTAGTGTAATCCACATACATTACTGTTTGGACATGTGGGAATGTTCGATGCAGTAGATGTCATCCCGCCCTACTACCCTAGTAGTGTAATCCACATACATTACTGTTTGGACGTGTGGGATGTTCGATGTGATGTCACAGTAGTGTAATCCACATACATTACTGTTGAATGTGTGTGTACAGTGTTGAGTACTGTTGAATGTGTGTGTACAGTGTTGAGTACTGTTGAATGTGTGTGTACAGTGTTGAGTACTGTTGAATGTGTGTGTACAGTGTTGAGTACTGTTGAATGTGTGTACAGTGTTGAGTACTGTTGAATGTGTGTGTACAGTGTTGAGTACTGTTGAATGTGTGTGTACAGTGTTGAGTACTGTTGAATGTGTGTGTACAGTGTTGAGTACTGTTGAATGTGTGTGTACAGTGTTGAGTACTGTTGAATGTGTGTGTACAGTGTTGAGTACTGTTGAATGTGTGTGTACAGTGTTGAGTACTGTTGAATGTGTGTGTACAGTGTTGAGTACTGTTGAATGTGTGTGTACAGTGTTGAGTACTGTTGAATGTGTGTGTACAGTGTTGAGTACTGTTGAATGTGTGTGTACAGTGTTGAGTACTGTTGAATGTGTGTGTACAGTGTTGAGTACTGTTGAATGTGTGTGTACAGTGTTGAGTACTGTTGAATGTGTGTGTACAGTGTTGAGTACTGTTGAATGTGTGTGTACAGTGTTGAGTACTGTTGAATGTGTGTGTACAGTGTTGAGTACTGTTGAACCTTAAGACTTACCTGTTTTCTAGAACATTTTGTACGGCACTGTGAGCAAAGATTGTTGGAACGGTGCATTATAATTAATAAATGTTCACGATTTGATTTGATGTCGTAAACGGTACATGCAAAATGAGGTGGAGATAAAAGGCTTGCCTGGATCTGTAGATCTTTATCGAACATGTCAAACCTCCATTAACAATAGTTTCTTTTTGGAGTTGTAGTTATTCGATATTTATCTGAGATGGCATGCATATATAGTATATTATTAATAGTTTTCTGTGCATAATGCATGCACCAAAATATGCGTGCCTGGTTGAAGGAATAAAGGGTGAGTCTAATAATATAGTTGTCAGTGTTCGAAATAAGCGCTTGTCCGGTTGTCCACGACAAGCGATTTGCTGTCCCGACAAGTAGAATAATCTGCATGGTTGTCTGGTGGACAAGTGAAAATTTACAGTAAATAATGAAGTGTGCAAAATTATAACTTTCTAATTTGTGGAAATTCTAGTGAAATGCGGTTCGCCAGTGATCACGCACGTTGCAATTTCATTAGCGTGTTACCGTCTTATCTTTCCGCCACCAACCTGTGTTTTCCGCGAAGCATAGTGTGTCCGTTAACTGCGTCAACTGCACGTATCTAATTCTGCCGTTCTCGTAGGAAAAGCTAGTTCAGTTTTACTGATGGTCAACTTGCTTCCACGCATGGATCACATTTGATGAACTTAATAAATAGTATATTCAAGTATCACTACCTTATATTAGAATAATTATGTAGTAGGCCAGTTAACCAATATTAACCAATGCGGACTCGGCAGTCTTCAACATCGCGACGTTGGTTCAGCAGATCGGCAAAATATTGTGAGTGCTGGATGACTTTTCAGATCCAGTAAACTTGTGGTGGTGTTGGTGAACGGAATGTTAATAAACATCTCAAGAAGTCTTGTCGTTTCTTCATCACATTTATTTTACCGCAAATCGTGAGTTTAGGGACACTGACTTTTTGCGAATGTGGAAAATGGATGGAATTAGCATCTCTCAGATGAACATTCCCTGATTGCAGAACCTACAGAATCGATGTTTTGAAATATGATTTAACTTAATAAACATAAATTACAATTTATATACGCAACAATAAGACAAAATAACGAATGCATGACAGGATCTAAACAACTCAAATCCAAATTAATTTAAGTAAGACGCCAGGGCCGGCGACATGTATGGCACGATGACCTACTATGGCGGTCTACACACGACAGAAACGTTACGATGTCATTCAATCTATACATTATAACTATAAGATGGTCCCTTGTAAGTTTTATTTTGGCACACTTAAAATTGTTTAAATATTACTGATGTAATAGTATTTATACTGTTCTAGTAAGACTAGCAAAGATGTGAATTTATTTGCTGGTGATCAAATGAAATTTGTCTTCAGATTGTAAAATACAGAACTTCCTCACTGTTGTCTCATTCCTATCATAATCGTTGTAATAATTATGTGGCTGGTATAAGTACACATTTCCACTTCCTTAGCATCCAAAAAAATATTTGTTGAAACATCATATGATACGTCTCCTTTTAATATTTGTGATGAAAAACATTGTTAATCACTTATTGGCCTGGGAAATTGTTGCAATTAAATGAGTATTAAAAAAATACATTTGAGATCAGATTGTGCCCAACAGCAGTAGGATTGTTTAACATTTTTTAACGTTTTTTCAAAGCTTCGATTCACTGCGACAATTATTCGGAGAGTGAAAATTTTGGCGGACATCTGGCGGACAAGTGAACATGTTGTATTATTTCTATCGCTGGTTGTGATGTGGGCCTGATGTGGGCCGAGTACACCTGTCTGTTATAGTGCCCCATGTAATACTGTGCGTACAATGAAACTGTTGTTCCCTCAGCCAGTGCTTGCGTTCAGTTACCTCACCACTAGACTCCAGTGCAGTCTGAGTCATCAATTCTCCCACATGTGTAGCTGATTGTAATCTCGTACTAAGACAATTATATTCAAACTACTGGTAAAGGATGCAAGTACTACTTCCATTGTGGAGTGTTGGCGTTGCACCTACATTTCTGTCATAATGCAGTGGTATTGGAAGTAGTTTGATAAGAATCAGTAACTGTGCTATTATGGTGGTCTTGCCCTGCAGCAGTGGCTAGTGCTATCTTGGTGCATATTGTCCATGAACGAGTTTGATACATTCACTGACCGGATGTGGGATGTGTACCTGTCTAGGTCACTCACGTGTGTTTATATAATGGTCATTGGGTCATGTGATTGAAGCAGCCATTAACCCTAAGTTTGCCATCACTCAAAAATACCTGATGCTGGTAGTAAAGACTGTCCCGCACAATTTGCTTGTATCAGTCCTAGATAAAGAGATATTTTGTTAATGTGCTTAATAAATACTGAGCATTCTCTTTTTTAGTTTTTCAGTTTGTTTAGTTTGAGAAGGGCATAGCAACATATAAGTCTATGACTTCAGCTACGTCCTTTCACTTTCAGCACCACACCATACTATGCATATATTATGTTCTTTTTGCTAAATAAACTTTCATTCATTCATTCGAACATTCTTCTACTTGTAATACTTCACATTGAATGATAAAGAGGTCAGTGGACCGGTTCACCAAGATAATGAACTCGTAAGGAAAATCCATAATTAAACAGAATATGTTGTTAACTTTAACTAGCTTTTTAAAAGTGCACAAAGTTGCTGCCGTATCAGCAGTGGAGCTAGTTACATGATACAGCTGCGAAAGTGTCCCAGTAACATATCCTGGTTTTTACATTATCACTGTACAAGATCACTGTTAAGTTGCAAAATAAACTTTATAATGCAAAATCAGACTTAGTTATGAGCATATATAAGAACGTTAGTGAAATCGCTTCCAATTGTTTTAGTGAACGACATTTTTAGTACACTGTCTCATAAAAACTAAATTACAAATTTACATTTACAGTGTGTAAATGAATAAGTTACACTGTGCTTGTAATTAATGACAATGATCACGTTGCTGCAGGTTTCTTCAAGCGGACCGTTCAGAACAGAAAGGTGTACTCGTGTGTGGAGAACCAAGAATGCATCATTGACAAGACCCAGCGTAAACGTTGTCCGTACTGTCGCTTCCAGAAGTGTCTTGTCGTCGGCATGAAACTAGAAGGTCAGTTGACTCGTGCAAACAAACCTCGCTTTAGAGTTACCTCTGTAATACAGCCACCTTGCAATTAAGGTCACCTTAGCTATGTCCCAACTTATTTCCATACTCGGTAAAGTATAGGAAGTTAGTCCCGCTAATACGGTCAGATTACTTTTGCCGAGTCTCAAGGGTGGCCTTAATAGTGAGGTTCCACTCAGTCCCAACGGTGGCCTTAATAGTGAGGTTCCACTCAGTCCCAAGGGTGGCCTTAATAGTGAGGTTCCACAGTGCCACTTCAAATGTAAATGCTTATTGAAACTTTGAAATTAAATAAACCAAAGTTGTTTTGTTAACATAATAACACATGGCTCACATCAGTAAATAAGTATATTTTGAATACGGTATCCCAAA
The DNA here is from genome assembly GCA_020002185.1 of Paraescarpia echinospica. NCBI lineage: Eukaryota > Metazoa > Annelida > Polychaeta > Sabellida > Siboglinidae > Paraescarpia > Paraescarpia echinospica. Next base: position 22,966,477 of record CM034540.1, read on the forward strand.
AACTAATGTATATTTAAAACACATTGTTGTCCTGGATGTATTTAAACATGTATAGATCTTAATCTGTCACACTATTATCACCTGCTTATCTCTGACTCTTAATATATATATATATATATATGTAGACAATAACATACCTGGTAGCATGTATTGCATTTATATCCTGCTTGTATTTATACTTATGTAAGAATTGTCCAACCATTTTTGCCAATGATATGGGTTTATATTAATGGTGTGCTCTGATAATTATCATGGTAACCATGCGTGCCGTGCACTAATTTCCCCGAAAGTCTTGAATGTTCTTGAATTTGAATGTTTCGTTCGAGTACCCTCGAATGTTTTTGAATTTCATTGGATGTTCTTGAATGTTCTTGATATTCACGAACATTCAGGCAAATTAATGACGAGTTGTCGACGAAATAATTGTAATAATATTTTTCAGTAATTTTTGTCGTAAATATTGGTGATTAAAATTTTGGGCAATTTTGCAAAAAACAACCATGATTCAGTAGACGGCACCACGTGAAATAACAACATTACATAATCGCTAGATGTCGTCATGTGAACGCATGAACCAATCAGATGCACTCTTTCTCCACGTGTCACACGCCGGCGTCTATATTGTTTATTTTTAATTTTGTTTCTAATTCAATTTATGATTGATAATCGCCATGCCATGTGTTGTGGATGGCAGTAGATTCAGAGATGAATGGTTACTGGACGATGATTATAAAAATTGGTTTGTGAAGGATTGCCGTGACATTCAGAAATTAGTGCGATGCATGGAGCAACATAAAAAAAATGTGAACATCGCCCGTCAATCATCATCACAGACACGCGCAGGCATCGCCATCTGCATTGCAAGTCAAATATAAAATGTTGGAAATCGAATGAAGGAAGGAAACACCAGAGAAAATGTAATAGTAATTAGATTGACAATATATAGATAATATTTTACTCCCTGAAGGGTGACCTTGTATGTGGACACTGCTAATAATTTAGGCAAGTTATGTAAAAGATTGCCAAAAAAGGGCTAAGGCAGAGAGAGCAGTTTCAAAAATAATTATCACATCTAATACTAACTTGTGCAGGCAATAGCTCAGACTCCCTGAGAAATGATGTGCACACTTAGCCTAATGAGATTCTTGGTGAAAACATGACAAGCTAAGCGTCACTGTGAAAAAGCTATATAATTAGAATATAGTCTTCTGTAAAAATCTTCTAAACAAAGTTTGTCAAGAAACACACAACTACTTAAATAACAAATTATTTTAAATAAATTCATAATAATAGGGAGTGACACGGTGCGACTTATGTCTAGTAGAACTGTACAATAAAATATTGAACATTTTTCTTTATAATGCTCCTGAAAATGTTCCTGAAAAATGCTACTTTTTATCCTCTATTCTTGAATGTTCTTGAATTTAACTTGGGTGATTCTGTATGAACCCTTAATAGGTTAGTGGACCTCGGCACCTGGGAAGAGGTAGACTTACAATTCTCCAAAGTTAGCACATTAATATATAGAACGAACAAAACGAGTGTTTCAACAAACCTGACCATCACCCCTGTACAGGAAACAAGGAAATAGAACAGATGTAGATAATAGCTATTTTTCATATTCGATTTCGTATAAGATAATCTACCGCCATGTCACTGTTGCAGCTGTACGGGCTGACAGAATGCGGGGTGGGCGTAACAAGTTCGGCCCAATGTACAAACGTGACCGTGCGCTCAGACAACAGGTTCGACGTCAACAGCAACACCACCAGCTGTATGAACACCTGCCCTGTGACTCGGGCCTCGGTGGCATTCACACACCCCACCACGACACACCGACCATCCCTGACCTGTCCAGTGTAGACCTCCTCGCCATAGATTCGACCTCGCCTGATATCAAGCCCGACATCAGCCTGTTAAATCTGATGAATGCAACTACCCTGGAGACCGGGTCGCTTACGTCTAATCTGTCATCACACTGCACCAGTGGACCGTCGTCGGCGATAGTGCCACCGCCGTATAACAGTGTGCACCATAACCAGAATACCTCTGATGACATGTCACCATTGCTGTCGCCGTCGCTACATTCTAGTCACAAAGCACCTCTGCAGCAGTCTTACCATCCCAGACTTGACATGTCGCTGGCACCCGACACGCAGATGGTGCCGCAACACACATTCTCTAGCTGTGGTCCATGCGTCGATGCGCTACCACACAAGCCCCTGCCAGGTGGCACCATGCATCTTCCTGGTGCCATGACATATCCATCGACGCCGGTATCGAAGCAGGTCCCAAAAGTTTCACAGTTCATTAAAGACCTGCACAGGTGTGAACCAAACAGTTGCGAGGTCCAACATAAACTCATGTCTGTCACTGAGACGGCGCTGCACTGTCATTGCAGTCTCGCCGCCATGCTGCGGAATAACACCGGCCACCAGGGGGCTTTGGCAATGCAGAACGGCCAGATGGAGAACATTGGCCGTGCGCTGTTTCAGTTGCTCGCTGACATCTGTGACCAGTCACTGTTTATACTGGTGGAGTGGGCAAGAGGGGCCTGCTTCTTCAGCGAATTAAAGGTAGGTCATTGTTTTTACCGTTTGAATGGACAAACGCTTGCTTCTTGTGCCTCAGTTGCAATGTGTGACTGAATTAGTTTTTGAAGATACTAGTATTTGTGTCCTCAATTTTAAGCATTGGAATAACAGTTTTGTAGATCATGTTGAACATTATAACTTGGTTCGATCTATACAATTTATTCGTTTCTACCAGTTCACTTAATTTTATTATGCATTAACATATGTAGTGCTGCTGTAATGTTTTAGTGATGTATTTGTGCTATTCCTGTCATGTCGCCGTGATGCAAATGTGCTACAGCATTGGTGTTGCTGATGCATGTGTGTGCTACAGCATTGGTGTTGCTGATGCATGTGTGTGCTACAACATTGGTGTTGCTGATGTATGTGTGTGCTACAGCATTGGTGTTGCTGATGCATGTATGTGCTACAGCATTGGTGTTGCTGATGCATGTGTGTGCTACAGCATTGATGTTGCTGATGCATGTGTGTGCTACAGCATTGATGTTGCTGATGCATGTGTGTGCTACAGCATTGATGTTGCTGATGCATGTGTGTGCTACAGCATTGATGTTGCTGATGCATGTGTGTGCTACAGCATTGATGTTGCTGATGCATGTGTGTGCTACAGCATTGATGTTGCTGATGCATGTGTGTGCTACAGCATTGATGTTGCTGATGCATGTGTGTGCTACAGCATTGATGTTGCTGATGCATGTGTGTGCTACAGCATTGATGTTGCTGATGCATGTGTGTGCTACAGCATTGATGTTGCTGATGCATGTGTGTGCTACAGCATTGATGTTGCTGATGCATGTGTGTGCTACAGCATTGATGTTGCTGATGCATGTGTGTGCTACAGCATTGATGTTGCTGATGCATGTGTGTGCTACAGCATTGGTGTTGCTGATGCATGTGTGTGCTGCAGCATTGATGTTGCTGATGCATGTGTGTGCTACAGCATTGATGTTGCTGATGCATGTGTGTGCTGCAGCATTGATGTTGCTGATGCATGTGTGTGCTACAGCATTGATGTTGCTGATGCATGTGTGTGCTACAGCATTGGTGTTGCTGATGCTGATGCATGTGTGCTGCAGCATTGATGTTGCTGATGCATGTGTGTGCTACAGCATTGATGTTGCTGATGCATGTGTGTGCTACAGCATTGATGTTGCTGATGCATGTGTGTGCTGCACCATTGATGTTGCTGATGCATGTGTGTATGCATGCATGTGTGCATGCTGATGCATTGATGTTGCTGATGCTACAGCATTGATGTTGCTGATGCATGTGTGTGCTGCAGCATTGCATTGATGTTGCTGATGCATGTGTGTGCTACAGCATTGATGTTGCTGATGCATGTGTGTGCTACAGCATTGATGTTGCTGATGCATGTGTGTGCTGCAGCATTGATGTTGCTGATGCATGTGTGTGCTACAGCATTGATGTTGCTGATGCATGTGTGTGCTACAGCATTGATGTTGCTGATGCATGTGTGTGCTACAGCATTGATGTTGCTGATGCATGTGTGTGCTACAGCATTGATGTTGCTGATGCATGTGTGTGCTACAGCATTGATGTTGCTGATGCATGTGTGTGCTACAGCATTGGTGTTGCTGATGCATGTGTGTGCTGCAGCATTGATGTTGCTGATGCATGTATGTGCTACAGCATTGATGTTGCTGATGCATGTGTGTGCTACAGCATTGATGTTGCTGATGCATGTGTGTGCTGCACCATTGATGTTGCTGATGCATGTGTGTGCTACAGCATTGATGTTGCTGATGCATGTGTGTGCTACATGCATGTGTGTGCTTTGATGTTGCTGATGCATGTGTGTGCTGCAGCATTGATGTTGCTGATGCATGTGTGTGCTACAGCATTGATGTTGCTGATGCATGTGTGTGCTACAGCATTGGTGTTGCTGATGCATGTGTGTGCTGCAGCATTGATGTTGCTGATGCATGTATGTGCTACAGCATTGGTGTTGCTGATGCATGTGTGTGCTACAGCATTGATGTTGCTGATGCATGTGTGTGCTGCACCATTGATGTTGCTGATGCATGTGTGTGCTGCACCATTGATGTTGCTGATGCATGTGTGTGCTGCAGCATTGATGTCAGTGCTGTGTGTGTGCTGTGATGTCAGTATTGTGTATTTGCTGTGACGCGTCCGTGTGTGTCAGTGCTGCATGTGCACTGTGATGTCTGTGCTGTGTGTGTGTGTGATGTCAGTGCTGTGTACACATGTGATGTCAGTGCTGTGTGTGTGTGACGTCAATGCTGCGTTTGTGATGTGATTGCTGCATGTGTGATGTCAGTGCTGTGTGTGTGCTGTCATTGCTGCATGTGTAATGTCAATACTGTGAGTGTGATGTCAGTGCTGCATGTGTGCTGTCATTGCTGCATGTGTAATGTCAGTGCTGTGAGTGTGATGTCAGTGCTGCATGTGTAATGTCAGTGCTGTGAGTGTGATGTCAGTGCTGCATGTGTAATGTCAGTGCTACATGTGTGCTGTCATTGCTGCATGTGTAATGTCAGTGCTGTGAGTGTGATGTCAGTGCTGCATGTGTAATGTCAGTGCTGTGAGTGTGATGTCAGTGCTGCATGTGTAATGTCAGTGCTGCATGTGTGCTGTCATTGCTGCATGTGTAATGTCAGTGCTGTGAGTGTGATGTCAGTGCTGCATGTGTAATGTCAGTGCTGTGAGTGTGATGTCAGTGCTGCATGTGTAATGTCAGTGCTGCATGTGTGCTGTCATTGCTGCATGTGTAATGTCAGTGCTGTGAGTGTGATGTCAGTGCTGCATGTGTAATGTCAGTGCTGTGAGTGTGATGTCAGTGCTGCATGTGTAATGTCAGTGCTGCATGTGTGCTGTCATTGCTGCATGTGTAATGTCAGTGCTGTGAGTGTGATGTCAGTGCTGCATGTGTAATGTCAGTGCTGTGAGTTGTGATGTCAGTGCTGCGTGTGTGCTGTAGGTGGAGGACCAGATGAAGCTGCTACAGAACTGTTGGAGTGAACTCCTTATTCTTGAGTTCATCAACAGACAGATATCACAGTCAGACGTCGATGATCTCGTTCTGGTGAGAAACTCTTATACTTGCACCAGGGCCGCATTCAGAGTTTGCCGCCGAACCGCAACGTCGCTTTTTGCCCCGGAAGTCGATTTTGCCGTTCAAAGTTACACTTTGCTGATGCCGGGCCGTGTCAGTGTTTCCAGTGATGGCCACCGTTATTAGTTTCGCATTCGATGATGATTCTTTTTAAACGGTATTGTTGGTGCTTTTGAGGGCTTCATTTCACAATCAAATTTGACAAGTTGAGGTTTTACAAAACCTAAGTGTTCCTAATTGCTGTGATGGTGCAGTTGCGTCGAAAAACACATTCAAAATCAGTAGCATCCATTTTTAATGCGCACAGCAAAATTCGCAGTACGTACAATTTCTGGCACGAACTCTGAACACAGGCCAGTTGTTACTTACTCACCAAATGCATAATCCCAGTTCCTGCAAAACACATTAGATGTTCAAATAGTATTTATGAACATTTTATATAAACCAAAATATATTATGTGTACATATATAGTAAAACGTGTCCATAACAGTCATCATCTGGACTGCGCAAAATTATCGTTATAGGCAGGTTGCCGTTATGGAGAGTTTCATGACTTTGATACTCACTAGATGGAGCCACAGTATTATGAATGGTTACGTTGACCTTTGCTAGTTGGTAATCTCGTGAACAATACAAACCTAGAGTTAATAATAATATTAAATAACACTACACAACTTGCTATATTTAATTGAGGTTCCTTTTTTCTTTTGGGCAATGGTGAAATCAATCACGCCCTCCAAATAAAGGCAAACAGAAAAAGCTTTTATGTCCAGAAGGAAACATGAGGGTGTGAACGAATGGTCAGTGGAAGGCAAGCATTGGCCTAGATTTACTCTCCAACAATGCCTAAGTAAATATTACAACAGCCCGCTTCCATCTGTGGCTACTTGCTTCTCTGAGCTCACTTTGGACATCAAAGCTGATTCTACTCCTCTTTGCTGGACTAAAGGAGCCACATAGCGGTTGCAACAAGCTGATGACGCCATGGATGACTCGATTGCAATTTGATAGTCCCGAATACACACGATGACACCGACATGATGATGTTTTATTCAGGGAAACTATGGATTTCCTTTGACCTGCCCGCAAGCGGCAGGTTGACTATGAAAATATGAATGGTTTGGTCCAAATTAACTGACCGTTATATGCAATAGACAGGTTACCGTTATGGACATGTAGTGGGCAGTGCAAACTAATAGGAAGACATTCGGGACTTTCAGAAGTGACCGTTATATCCAGGTTATTGTTATGGACAGGTGGCCGCAAAGACAGGTTTTACTGTAGCAGGATATATATAGCTTCAGTCTTGTTATATGCGTAGCAGTTCAGGTTGCCATGCAAACATGCCAATCAAAATGTTTTATAGATTTTATGTATCCATTCCATGAGCACAGTTCTATGAGACTGGTTGTATTTTCTAAATGAATCTCTCATTTATATGTGCCAAGTGCAAGGGTGTAAAACATAAAATACAAATGAAAACGAACAATGACAGCATTTTGCCACAGCATTTTGCGAAAGTTTCATTAAAGTACATTTGGGTGATTTGTTAACAACTTTAAAACTAAATATCTAAATTCTTTAATATCCACTGATTGGGAGGCTATATATAAACCAGTAGGCTCCCTGTCCCAAACTCATTCAAGGTATTTTTCAAGTTATGAATAGATAATTGTATAGTTTATACTGTATAATACTAGTAAAAAGTCTAGACTCCCATGGTAGATGTCTGTAGGTGAATTAGTCCCACAGACTAGTAGTTTATAAAGTCATTGTGCACTGTGACAAAGATGTCTGTGTGATACAGGTGACTGGTGACAAGGTGGGGAAGGAACTGCTGATTAAAATAGGCCTTGGTGACATGAAGACACGCACCCAAGAAGTTGTGAAGAAGTTGCGCTACCTACAGCTGGACAGCAACGAGTACGTTTGTCTACGCTACCTGATACTGCTCAACCAAGGTATGCATTCAGCCATTTCATAGGCCATCTGCTGCAGTAGAGAATACTAAATATTTGATGAAGGTCACAGCTTCCAATAACTATAACAGTAGTATTACCAGGGTAGGTAGACTATTTTCAATTCAATGTAGACATCGTCATTGTATTTTGTATTGATCATTATGCATACTTCTGACATTTACCAACATTTATTTTGTGCATTTGACACCACTGGCTCTGTAATAACAACACTGGCACTGTAATAACAACACTGACACTGTAATAACAACACTGGCTCTGTAATAACAACACAGGCACTGTAATAACAACACTGGCACTGTAATAACAACACTGGCACTGTAATAACAACACTGGCTCTGTAATAACAACACTGGCACTGTAATAACAACACTGGCACTGTAATAACAAAAACTCAAAACAAGGGCAAATAAACAACACCAAACGTGTGTAGGGTTATAACCTTCAAACCCAGAAAATGACCTTCAAAGTTTAAGCAACATATGTGTTGTTTCAGCTAATGTACCTTTGTTACAATGGACAAATCTTGCTGGAATTTGGACCACTCAAAGATAAAGGCATTCTGAAGACAATCTGTTACTATGAAAACAAGATCTTTGTTAGAAATAAAATAGCAGTACAATTAATTGTTTGTGTAATTACTGCCATTGGTAAGAAAAGCAAAAACTCTGCAGCAATATTATACATTATGCTTTAGTTAGCATTGTCATATCTGGATGATATTTGGATCACTCGAAGATACAGTGCAATGGCATCCTCATGACACTACATTAATATACAAATAAACCTTTGTCAGAAATAAGTTAACAAATTAATTGCTTGTATAATTACTGACATTGTTAATAAAATCGAAAACTGGCAGCTCTTTTATACCATTATACATTAAATTTTGTAGAGGTAATTGTCACTAGTGGGTCAATAAGAATGCTGTTATTTTACTATTAATTGTATGTTATTATTTAAAAAATAAAATTTTCAGATTTATGTAAACATAAATACAATGAACATTTTCAAAATCTTCATAGTAAAAATACAACAGATTGCCATATTTAACAAGAATTTTAATACCAAAGAACAATGTAACTACATAACGACAACAGATCGGTGACAATGTCCAGTAAGTCAATTGTAGCTTCCAGACCGGCCACATCCTCGCTTGCGAGGTATCAGCACGGTGCGCACGGCCACGGGTGCAGGTAACGGGTTCGCTGGACCCTGGCCCAGGCCTGTACTCTACCCTGCCTGCTCAAATACAGCAGCAATAGTTTCTCATTGTGGCTCATATTCACCAGACGGTCTAACAACAGGGTCAATCTCCAGCAACGCCCAGACTCCTGTTAAACAGGCGGTCCTGTAATAGGGGCACCTCCTCGGCTGGGCTTGGACAGAGCATGTCTTCGAAGCTTTCTTTATTTACAAAATATTTGGGTCACCAATGACAGCAGTGACACAGTGAAAATACACAATGCGCCTGTGTGGTGCATAGAGAATTATTCAAATGACTTCTTCACTGAACCAATGTGTGAAACCGTGCCATTGCTATCACGTGATCCGAACTTGTTTACACATCTGGCATTAGAGCGGGTGTCTTCCTTGCCTTCTGTAGGTCAAAGTTCGCATTTGTTAGCATACATATGCCCATATTTGGAAAGACGACGTGTCAAGCTTCATGGGATACCCCATTTGTTAGGGATCATCCCAAAAATGGCGTCAGTTCGACTTTGTTTTACAGAAATCAAGCGGACCACTTTGCACAGCTCCTCAAAAATAACATTAAAATATATAAAACAGAATTAATTAAACAGAAGCAGTGGTGGCAATCGATAAAATGAATATTAAGGAATCATTTTAAGGGGAAATGTAAAAATCTGTAGATTTTTGATTTTTTTACATAAACAGCATTTACGGAAAATAAATTTTGCCAACATCCGACTCATTTCGGTAAGATGGATCACATTTATTGATGTATTGTTTTATTATATGGACAAACTGAATGTTTGTCTGAAATAAAAAACATTGTTATCATTATAAACCCTGCCTCGCGATGTAATGCTTTCTAAAACATGACATTGTTTTTGTAGATATACCTGGCTATAGTTATATAGATATAGATATTTCTTGGTGTAGTTGTAGAATGGCCAGCTGCTGCTGTAGATTTATCTGGCTGTTGTAGATATACCTGTCCTGTTGTAGCTATACCTGTCCTGTTGTAGCTATATATACCTGTCCTGTTGTAGCTATACATGTCCTGTTGTAGCTATACCTGTCCTGTTGTAGCTATACCTGTCCTGTTGTAGCTATACATGTCCTGTTGTAGCTACACCTGTCCTGTTGTAGCTATACCTGTCCTGTTGTAGATATATCTCTCCTTCTGTTGTAGATATATCTGGCCTGTTGAACCGCCAGCTGGTGCATGAGGCCCAGGAGAAGGTGAACACGGCCCTGCTCGAGTACTGCACCTCGTTCTACTCACAGGTCCATGACAAGTTCGGGGAGCTCCTCATGCAGCTGCCAGAGATACGACTCATCAGTATGCTGGCTGAGGACTACCTGAACGCCCGCCACATCAGTGGAGATGTACTAGAAAATACACTGCTTATAGAGATGCTGCATTCAAAGCGCAAGTGATGTCATCCTTGGTGGGACAGCGATGGTGAAATCTTCGTGTCGTCGGTGGGATGGTTGTACAACTGATTTGCGTCACGTCATTATCGCATCATCAGTGGTCTTAGACTGATATGTGGTGATCTTTAAACTGACGTTTTCCGTTTGTTTTTATCACGTAATCATGTTGTACAGTATAAGCTATATATGTTGTAGCATCCATATGTATTTTAATGATATCTTTTGTTAATGACATTTAATTGTTTCAGGGGGAACTGTTTTTTTACATGACAGTGCGCCGCTCTCAAGGGCTTGACATAAAAACCACAGTCTTGATGACAGCGGTTTGAGAAAAGATGCTCCGCCGCCCCGTCAGGTCACAACCTTCCACAGAAATATCTAAGCTTGTTATTCTGGGATTTTAGTGACATGATTTTTGTAAATATGTTACAGTTTAATTCAAAAGTTTGTTCGGCATAGTTGGCTGGTCGGTATGTTAGAATATACAGTGTATATATATAGTTTACACTCTGTAATATATTTTTACTTGTTAAAATGAAAACAAACGGAACAACTCCCTGTAATCATTACAAGCTTTGACCGCTGATTTGATTATGAGTACCAATCATTTGCCGTGTAAGACAAACACGGCCATTCTTCAAGGATGACCTCTGCTGTGTCGTCGACCACTCACATTGACCACAGATACCTTCAGTTCAGGTGCTGTTGAAGCAGGCCTCTGACATGGTGACATTGCTCAAACTTGTGTAAGGAGCAGTATTGTGTACGTTGGATGCTGTAGGTGGACGATGGACTCTCTAGTGTCATGCTACAGAATGTTGTGCAATATGATTAGTCACATGCAGCTATTCATGTACATACACTGCATCAGAAGACGTTGTCTGATATCAAATCATTTACTTAGGTAATCTGCAACAAACTGCAGGGGACTATTTTGCTGCATTAGAATGGATTGTTTGGCTGAAACGGAGTGCATTATTTGGCTGAGATGGAGTGCATTATTTGGCTGAAATGGAATATGTTTTTTGGCTGATCCTGAGTGAAATAGAACTACGTATGAATTTCTGCCGTGTGAAATCTCTTGGGATTTGGCAGTGATGGTCCGGTGAAGACTTCAGGTATTTTACACCTGGGAATCAACCTGTATATACAAACTAGTGTACATAGATGTATGTAAATTAATGTCATGTTATTGGAGTTTACACAAGCGATTGCACACATATGAATACACACGCATAAGCACACGCATACAACCACACACACAGACTAGTGTTATTTATAGTGTCTGCTAAAAATGTGGCCATCAGCAAACAATTGCTCTGTATATTGCATTTATCAGTCTTGTCTCTGGCTGTTGATGCAGCTGGCAGCCATAGAACTATTAATCCCCTGGTGTCCTAACCGGTGATCAAGGATGCCATGGATGACACCTGGTGATTGAAATGTACACTTACCACATTATGTACCATTGCGAACAGTTGTTGTTCTGAACAAACTCTCACATTTCATTTTGAATCCTGGCAGGTGTTTGAATCTGAAATGATACACCCAACTGTTGTGATGTTATTCAGATGTGTAATTGTAGACGGAGACCTTCGTATAAGACCATCTTCATGTAAGACCGCCTTTGTGTAAGACCACCTTTGTGTAATACTCCAGAGATCTAGGAGTGTACCAGTGATCATGGGGCATTACCGATGACTATGGGGCAGTACCATTGCACACAGAGCAGTACCAGTGATCATGTGCCAGTATCAGTACCTGTTAGCATGGAGTAGTACCAGTGTTTGTTGTTGTGTTTGTGTAGATGAAGTAGGAAGGAATGGTATGTGCCTCAGTTATGTGGTGTACTGTTCATTTAACAACTTAACTTTGTTTAGTTCTTGATGCTGTTATCGTCATTTGATTGATACAAATTCAGGCCCAGTTTTTTTGTTGGTATAGTTTATGTCAAAGGTGATTTTATTTGTTGAGATGATCATTTACAAGGGCATTATGTGTCAGTTGTGATCGGTGCAGTCATTGTATAAGGCAAGGCTTAGCAAAGTTTGTGTAGCAACTTTATACAGATGATGATGTATAAAATTAAGAAAGGAACAAATGCACGAGCCAACAACATTGAGGATAATAACCACACAGTAACAGTGTTTAATGAATCGGCTCAGAATCGTGAGGCATTAACTGTACACAGGAACAGTGATCCATTTGTCTATTATTGACACATCATATTTTTAATATCTCAGATATTTGTGAACATTGGACTGAAATGTAAATATGATAACACTAGTTGCATAACTTGCATTGTCTATGTGTATATTATGGTTATCATTTAGTTATGTACAGTATTGAAATGTAGCTTGTTCTTTAGTATTTACGACCTGTCAACTAAAACAATCAAAATATGCCTTTCTCTGTAAATAACAAATGATTCCAGCAAAGTAACACTCCAACTGTGGTGATTATATTTCATGTTTTGTTAGAGAAACCTAAGGTGCAGATGACAAGAACCCTAGACTGGTTGCACCATTGTGCCAAACATTGTGAAGGTTCCCCAGTGACTGACACACTTCATAGACTACACCTTTGTATGTACATTAAGGATGCTCACTAGCTTCTGTTGTATGTTGCATGCTGTGTCTCGGATACCAACAGGTGAATGGCAGTAGTGCATGCTGTGTCTCAGATACCAACAGAAGAATGGCAGTAGTGCATGCTATGTCACTGGTACCAACAGATGAATGGCAGTAGTGCATGCTATGTCACTGGTGCTCTCTGATGAATCCTGAATAACAGTAGTGCATGCTGTGTCTCAGATACCAACAGAAGAATGGCAGTAGTGCATGCTATGTCACTGGTACCAACAGATGAATGGCAGTAGTGCATGCTATGTCACTGGTGCTCTCTGATGAATCCTGAATAACAGTAGTGCATGCTGTGTCTCAGATACCAACAGAAGAATGGCAGTAGTGCATGCTATGTCACTGGTACCAACAGATGAATGGCAGTAGTGCATGCTATGTCACTGGTGCTCTCTGATGAATCCTGAATAACAGTAGTGCATGGTATGTCACTGCTACCAACAGACGAATGAATATGTCATTGGTACCAACAGAAGAATGACAATAGTGCATGGTATGCCACCGGTATTATCTGATGAATGCCATCGATGCATGACATGTCGGTATCAGGTGGTTGTGCGCTCATTTAACATACTGGTTCATTCTATATAACATCTATTGGTTTTGTGTGCCAGCACTGGCAGTACACCATGTTAGTATGTGTTCACTTGATTGTGTTAGACATTATTGTCCATATGCTTTGCTATGATGGTGTGCTATATACACATGGTTACCCTTTGATTTAATAATTACATGTACACATTTATTAGTTGTATTGCGTTGGAGGATCTCTCTGCAGACGCACAACCGGTCAGATGATTAACATTATAACTTTTTGGAAAACCAACAAATGTACTAAATTAATTATTTTTGTGTAACTGTTTTTGGACACCTCTTTAAAAATGTCTTTGTTCGTATGTAATCGGATACTAATTATTAGTGATCTTTTATCAAGTAATACTTCTTACTGATGACGTTACAAAGCCATATTAATAGCATGGGTGGTCAAATGAGACACACTGTCATGACTCGTTCGTAAATATTCGGACAATGTGTCTGTGAGTTATTTTTCTGTACCTTACATTTTTGGCCAGCTGAGAATTTAATCTATTTTAGGTGTCCAAATACACACAGTTGTTGGGGTACTTATGATCACGTCAAATGGCTACAATATATACCAGATATTCAGTCTGTCAGAGAGATTGACTGCCTCCATGTTAGCTCAGTAGAATACCAGACATTGTCCAGCCAATGACTTTCAGTTTTTCTTTGTATGCATGAACACTTAAAATGTCAGATACCATTTTCATTTTTAACTCTATCTGTTAACCATTTAAAATTTAAACAAAAGAAATACAGTCAGTAAACACTATAACAATTACCAGTGGTTTCATAGTATCGTTCTCTTCCATGACCAAGTCAATATTACTGTTTTGAATAACATATATATATATATTAATGTAAGTGCATTTGAGTAGAAACTGTTAAGAGTTAGCAGGTGTCATAATAATGTGTTGACACATTGTAAGTGGCTTTTATTATGACAGATTTTGTAAAGATGGTCGACAGATGTGTATGGCTGCATCTAAATGTAGTGTGTACACTTTTCAACAGATTGAGGGTGCTTATAGTTTTATGGTTGCAGCTGAAAACTATATAATCATGTGAAACACTATTTATTGAGTTGTCTCGGTGTAAAATTTACTGTCATATATGTAATAAAAGAATCCTTTCCGGTGTATTCATTCATCAATGCTCTGAGTTGATGTTTCGTTTGTGTAGGAATATTTGATGAGGCAGTTTGTGTCAAAAGATGCTTCTGGTATTGTAAACTAATGAGGGACACGCAAACACTAATGAGGGACACGCAAACACACACAGCCACACACATACACACAACCTCATACTTTTGGAAGATGAGATCACGCTGAAGTATAAGCTGAGCCCCTTATCCAAACATCTCGTTGCCATTCTAGAATCAGCGATTTGGGTTTTGATCAACTGTGGCTGATGTTAAATCATAAATGTAATATTCAAGAAATAATTATTAAAAAATGCACTGCCGCTCTCTCGTACACCTGAATGAATGATCGGACTGGTAATTATACTGGGATTTCCTGGAGTTACCTTCTGATGTGGGACGCAGCCGGGAGTTTGTACATGTTCCCATGGTTATAGCGGCAATCAACAAACACAATGAAGCATATCTGATTCAGCAAACTTCCGTACATTGTGCAGGATAGTCAACTAACACCCTGGTTTGCGAGGACATAAACTAATAAAGTTTTAACTGTATTTTTTTATTAATTTTTTTATTTATTGTTAGCCTGAGAGTCTCAATCATGATCTCTACCAACATTCGACGCATGCGCAGGTTTCAAAATGTTTTCTATTTTTCTCTCATAGTGAATTATTTTGTTTCTTCGGTTATTGTAGAGGTATTTGTTTTTTTCACATCATCTGCCTTATCTCTTATCTAAGTTTCTGCAGAAACTGGAAGTTTAGGCTAACAGTGACAATTCCATTTTTGTATTCACTTTATTACTGCTGAGCGCTAGCTCTGGTAACGGAAAGTAGCCAACCTGTGTTTTTTACATTTTTCAACCATCCTTGACACCGATAAACGCTATTACCAAGCCGAATATATTTTGCTGCCAAATTCCAGCCGCTCTTCATACCCTGTATATCAATTACAGAGATGCTTGTCAGACCAGTGCCATGGAAGGTCAGTTTGTTCTGATTAATTTGTTGTCTGCCCTGATTAAACTCAGGTTCAGATCAGTTTGTCTTTCAGGAATTCAGCCCCTCACAGTTTCAGTAGCCCAACAAGAAATATTTTCCTGTTGGTTCTCCTTTGGCTTTGTGGAGATGTTGATCCCAACCCAGGGCCTCGCCCACCTAATTTTCCGTGCGGAGTATGCAACAAAATAGTTAACTTAAACGTGCCCCAGTGTATGATGTGATTCGTGTGACCTGTGGTTCCACCAAGAATGTCTTGCCATGCCTGACCCAGTCTTCAGAGCTTTGAATTGTGTCTCATGGGAATGTGTACTGTGTGGCCTCCCAAATGTTTCCCCAACCTCTTCAACACCACTATCGTAGACTCTTCCAACCCATTTGACCTCCTGAACTCTTCTGACAGTGATGTTAGCAGCTCGGATATGAGTTTCTCTAGTCTAATAGAAAAAGAGACAAGAACCTCAGTCATTACGCTGACAAGAACAGAACCCCAAACTGAGCAAGGAAGGACTGTCCAGTCAGGATCCTGGTTGTCAACTGTCAGTCCGTCCGAGAAAAGAAGCCGCTTATGGAGTCTCTTGTCGATGCGACTGAAGCTGACACCATCACAGGGTGTGAGTCTTGGTTGGACAACTCCATCAACTCAAACGCAGTTTCCCACCCGAACTCTATCGCTTACAGGAAGGACCGGACGACAAGTAGATGTAGAGGGGTCTTCATCTTGTTGTCATCAAAATGTTCTAAAGTAGCCAGCCAGACAACCTAAAGTCCAAGACAGACAGCGAGATGATATGGGTCAAAGTTAGTTAGAGAGGAATTGATGTTTCAAGGATCTAGAGAACTGCCTTCAACAGATTCCCCCTGACGCCCATGTCTGGTTGGGAGGTGCTTTTAACCTTCCGAACATAGATTGGGAAACAGAATCTGTTCTACCATACTCCTGGTACATGATAAAGTGCCACGAGCTTCTTACCTGCATTCAAGACACTCACCTGACCCAGCTTGTTGAAGAACCCACCAGGACCACGGAGTACTCCACCGCGCTGATCGACTTGTTCTTTACCAATAACAAAAGCCTAATCAACACAGTGAAGATCATCCCGGGTATTGGCGATTACTGCGTCGTCTTCATTGATTCCTCCCGACGCCCTCCTCCATCAAGGACAAACTGGTGGAATACCTTCATACCTTCACTGAACTGGAAAGTCACCTCAACACGAACGACCGCTACAATCACTAAAAGTCCATACTCCAATCGTTGATCGACGAGCACATACCATCAAAACAGATCCGAGGCAACAACAAATCAAAACCCTGGATCATGCATCACATTAAGAACTTGAGGAAGAAACTAGCCCGTCTTCTTGGGAAGTGCAATACATCTGCGTCGTATGCACACAGAGCGTTACATAAGAACGAAAGCCTATAAACAGACACGTCAAAGACAGGCGTATTGGGATTACATCAAAGGCATCATCGACCCACCACCACAAAATGACTCCCCCGTCAAACCAGCAACCAGAAGAGATTCTGGCCCTACACCAAGTTCCTAAGGCGAGACATCTCAGGAATACCCCGCTCCATCTGGTACCCCGTGCCCCCCGATGCCGGACATCGACATTTCAGAAAAAGATGCCAAGAAGCTGCTCATCAACACCAATCCTCACAATGCTTCAGGTCCTGACGGTATACCAGCAATGATCCTTAAAGAATGTGCGATAGAGCTCGCTCCGTAGCTCACCATCATGTATCGCAAGACTATTGGTGAAGGACACCATGCGACACTTGAACAAGTACAACATTCTTACGGATAGCCAACATGACTTTAGAGTTTAGACCCCGGAGAAACTGCGATACCCAACTACTGACTCTAGTTCATGAACTTGCCTACGGCATCGACACAGGTAAGCAGACAAACCTCAGGCTTTTGATAAAGTGCCTCACGAGCGTCTGTTCCGCAAGCTGACCCAGCTAAACTGGATCAGGGCCTTCCTGTCCAACCGCACCCAGCAAGTGGTAGTAGATGGCATCAAATCTGACACAGATCGGTGGTCAACGGAGTACCCCAGGGAACAGTGCTCGGACCCCTTCTTTTTCTGATCTTTATCAATAACCTCACTGATGGCCTACACTCACGAACCCGGCTGTTTGCAGATGACTGCATTGTCTATAGACAAATAGCATCTATAGGAGAATGTCAGCTTGTCCAGGTCGACCTCGACACATTGGCGCAGAGGGAAAGTCAACGAGGAATGGAGTTTCACCCGTAGAAATGCAACATCCTTTCCTGTACAAGATCAAGGAACCCCATTACCTGCAAATACAAGCTGTAAGGCGACTCACTTGGGCACTCATCCACCTCCAAGTGCCTCGGTGTTGACATCACGACAAATCTGAATTGAAAGCAGCACATCGACAGCAGGCCCGCAGCCAGCTTTTCACAATGGGGTGTTCACATTTTATCATTTCAGACTCCAGGGGCGCCACAAGTTCATGTGGGGTTACATTTTTTCACAATGTAGAGGGCCCCACATGCTCATAATGCACAAGGTTACATTTCTAACTGGAAGAACAATGAAGTGGGTGTGAGGTTGGTGGGCCGTGTGGTTTCGTCTTATATTCTTTCATCTTATATACAAACACCACTTTAGTATCCCCAGCAGGCCCATAACGAGGTCGTTTTGGGGGTGCGTTTTCAAATAAAGTGGGACTATAGCGATTGGTCCCATTTTGTTGCCTGATTAAGCCTAATTTACACCCAATTGTATTCATAAAAGCCAACACGCAGTGATTGTATGTTGTTAATATAACACCGAGTTGTTAGCCAGCGATCCCTTCCGCGCACGGTTTCGTGACGTCGTGTCGGAAGCACTATCGGAAGTCAATACGAATACGTCAGCTAGTTCGAGATGGAACACGGTAGAACATGTTCTGAAGTCGGCGGCGGAACTGACCATCGGTCGGACCGCCCCGGCGGCCAGTCGAGGTGTCCCACACTGTGTTGAAATGGCGGCAATGTCAGAGGAACAACGCAAATTGAAACTATGGCTGCAGAACACTCCAAACGCCATCCGCTATGCGCCGAAAAGCTCGCGATAATGCCTCAGCGAGATTAGACAGGCTAGCGTCAGAAGTTGAACGTCTCCACGATGGCGCAAAAATGTTTCGTGCCGTTCATGAGATGACGAGGAAACCTGCCGTCAAGCTAACCATCCACGACGACGCTGGACGCGTTATATGTAACACAGCCGAACTGAACGCGCGGGTCACCCAACACTTTAGTCGCCAGTTCAGCGACGAAGCTATAGAAGAACTGCCTGCCTTCACCGGAAGACCATCGCGACTGGCAGACCCAATCACAACCGAAGAAGTCAAGCGGGCGATCGGGAAATTGAACAGCGGCCGAGCCAGCGGTCAAGACGGCATTCCGGCCGAATTCTTCAAATGCACGGCTGGCCTGCTAACAGACACGATTGCCAGCATTTTCAACGATGCGCTGGAAAAACACGAACCGCTCGACCTAGGCAAAGGTGATATTGTTATTGATATCAAATGCATTCTACTGTTCTGTTTACGCTTGCCATGCCTTGTGTAGACATGGTACTGTGCAAATCAATTGTATAAATAGAGACTAATAATTACAGATTCACAATATAGTTGACACCTGAAACAACCAAATGTCAACCATTAGAAGAGTTGACGTAGTTCCGATATACACAAGCAAGAAATCTGTATTTGATTGAATCATTCTAGTGTCATCAGCATATAGTAGAACATACATTTTCTACATCATCATCACTAAGGTTGTTGTAAATTTCACCAGCAGCCATGTCAAGTCCGTTATAATTTTATACATGATTTAGCATTTTTGTACATGTTGTATACAACTTTCAACACAATGCCATTAATACCGCATGAAATTATCTTAGACCACAGTGAGGACCAGTCTACTAAATCAAATGCTTTCTTATGATCGATAAAGGCACAATAAAGCCTTTTGCGTCGAGACAAATACAATTCAACCAATACCCCTATCTGAACACTGCCTGTTCTTCACCTATTACATTCGCTTTGTTTAGGTATGTGGTTAGTCTGGTGTTCTGAACAATCACTAAGGATTAATGAACACTTGTGCAGAATGTCACCCACTTGGCAGGTTTAATTGATCTATTCAGCAATGAGGACACTGCTTAGGCCTCACTCTGGACATTGTCACTCACAGTGTTGTGTACTGTCTTAGTTGGTGCATTAAGCTAATCTACTTGACCATGAATCAGTGGTGGCTCTGGTTGTGTATTACACCCAGCTGTGGAGCTAAGATTCTCTGCCTGCTATTGTTTGATAGAAACTGTGACTAATCTGTAATTGGTCACTGGCAGTAGCTTGTGTCAACAGACAGCATTAAGCCAGTAGACCCATGTTAAACTGGACAGTTGCCTGTAGGTTTTAAACTGTGTCAAACAGTGAGTCTACCTTTTGCTCTCAAATAATCTGTCCTCTAAGTTTTACACATAAATACATAATCTGGCATAACTTGATAAATCTTTGTAGCAGCACATTTGTACTTCCAGTGTATCATTGCAACATAACATACATATTACATACTGTGTGCCACAATTGAATGTTATGCATGTAATATTTCCATGCAATCCATTTGCATATATAATGTAAAACTTCAACAGCCATTTTCTTCATTTTCACTTTTTGACCCCTACCATGTTCAATGCTCCATAACTTCGCCGATTTTTGTAGCAGTCATATTTTTTGAAACCGTGTAAAGCACCCTACCAAACCTTTACAAGGATGTAAGAAAACAATGTTACAATTTTTCCGACTTATCACTCATTTGGTCAGCCGGGGTCACATATAGACGTCTTAGTCCAAAGGACTTCAGGGCCATTTGACCCATTTTTATTGAATGTTATGATTGGCCACAAAACAAAATATCATATGGAAATTTTAATTATACATGTATCTATTCATTTATATATTTAAATTTATTTATATATCTATTTATTCCACTTCTACAAAAGAACTGTGATGGTACATTTCATGCGGAATGGCACAAGCGAAACAGACGCGAACTACATCACGTCTGCCACGCGAAAGTGCACATAATAATAATAATAATAATAATAATATAACTGCATTATTTACTCAAAACCCTTCTCCGTGTGTGCAATTGTTTAGAATATGTTGATATTAATATAATGAACGAGACACCGAGGAGTGTGGGTGTGTCCAAGTTATTTATTAGAATAAACAGTTAAAGTGTGACATTTACAATCTGGTTTTCACTCAATTAATACATTATATTTATTTGATCTGATGTACAAAAGTTCCAAAATTTATCATAAACATAATCAAGTTATTAAATTAACAAACTTTATAAAACATGCCCGGCAAATAGAAGATTAGAAAAATGATTGTCCTCTTGTGGAATTTGAATTAAATTCTAGGTATCAAACAGTCAAGTACCATATCCTGTACATCACACTGACTCCAGGAAACACAAACTGTATTTTACAACTATACGGAACACAAAATGGACATAATAATTGATAATAAAGGCCCTTCACACATTCTTGCCTCCTCATCAGCGATAAGGCTCCCCTTTCTGAGATCTACAAACATGCAACTAGCAACCACAGTATTTCGGCAACTACACAGCCAAACAATTACACAATTTCTCATAAGCACGCGCAGAAATTCGCGATCCAGCTCAATAGTTGAAAATTATTATTTTGTGTTAAGCTAGATGTGTTTGTCTACCGGGTTTGCAGCTTGTAAGAAATACACTCGCTACACGCACATCTTAAGTAGTTGATTGTTGAGAATAGCCACTTTGACAGTCGGTAGTTACCTTAATCAGCATACCAAAAATAAAAAGCCGCATCTTTCGTTCACTTTTTAACAGAGTTCTGAAGAGATCGGATCGGATTCTTGAAGAGAAATCTCAAAACGCAGAACAGTAGGACAACAAAGACTAACGCCTACGTTGCCCTGGTACGACTACACCTTAAACTGTTGTTCTGTCTGGAACCCAGCCACCGTCGAGGGGAAGAAAAAGAATGAGGCCGTGCAGAGAAGAGCCGCACGATACGTCACAAACAGGTCCAACAAGACCAGCAGTGTAACATCAATGCTCAACGACCTGAAGTGGGAGTCTCTGGAAGCTAGACGAACCAAATTCCAACTCACAATGTTCTATAAGATCTGTAACAACCTTGTCGATATTCCCCCTGAACAGTATCTCACTTCAGCACTCGGCAGAACTCGATCACATCATTCCCGCTATTTCCTACAACTTTCTACGAGAACCAACACTTTTAAATACAGTTTCTTTCCCCGTACCATTCCTATCTGGAACTCCCTCCCATCCAGTGTAGCAGAGTTTCCCGCCTTGGTACCTTCAAGAGGGAGCTCGCCTCTCACACACTTTATTGTATAGCCAGTGTGGGGCAACCAAAGTAGGATAGTTGATGGGCTAGAGCTATGTCGGCCCGATGATATCCTCGGGGGCCGCTATGGTTGCCGAATTGGTCTGGTCAGGATACCTGAACACTGGTTGCCCCTCCCTTTTTTCCTTTTTTAGTTCTGTTTCCTTTTAATTCTTCCTATGTTGCGCGCGTCAACGTCGTATAATTGTCAAATATGACAGCTCGGTGTAAAAGGTTGAAGATTGAAGAGTTAGAGCAAACAAAGATTACCGTGAACATTTCAAAATGGCGTTTACAAATGTAGAAAAAATCGTGTGGCGCCACACGGTATGCTGGGAACCAATCTAGCAAATTGTAGTCGCTTACTGTAGCATAATTTAGTCGGTTTTCGGTCAGCTACGTAAAGTTACCAGGACGTTATGAGCAACAAACAGAGGCGACACATCATGGATCGTGGGTGATCGATGTTAATCTCCTTCGGGTGGCTTGTCTAGGCTTGCTTAGATGACGCTCGCCCGGAAAACTGGTAGCATACGTGGTTTGTTAATTAGCAACGTTGTCAAGTGGAACCACTTCATTTCAGTAGATAATGCAAAATACGTTTCTAATAGGTTTTTTTTTTTTTTATAGAAAATAAAAGGTTCCCTAAAAGAAAGCGTACGAAACAGTTTACTGTTATGGTATTTTAACCAGTGACCTGTATGTTGGATACCATAGTGTTCTTCCAATCCTGTTTACAATGTTATTGCGACTCGTATTAATGTAGGCCTAATCGTAATGGCCGGTTTCATGAAGCGGCTAAGAACGTTCTTAACGCTAAGATGACTGTCTTAGTAAATTACGTGATTTTGTTTATATTTGCAAGCATAGGAGTTTACGCAAACACGTGACGCTAAGTAATTGCGTAACTTTAAGTACGCTTCATGAAACCGGCCCCGTCTCCTATCTTAGAAGCCATTCGCAGAGCGCAATGTAGCTATACAAAAGTATCTACGTAAAGTTTGTACTTTGTTTGGGACTTTGGTAATTGATGCGATACTATTGTAGCGTTTGCGGCGAGCGGTCGGCAGGGAATCGCACGGGCACACGTTCACTCACTCAGTCATACTAATGATAAGTCAGGTTATACGTTTTCACAGTTTATTATATGCGGAAATTCCTACCAATACAAAATCTAACACACAATATATGTCTATGTCTGCTAAATACTACCCAGTTATAAGTGTCAGAACGGTAGGTTCAGACGGCGGCGGCTATTACAGCAACCGAATTGTAACCGATATATTCTAAATGTCAGAGCAATAAGTTCAGACGGCGGCGGCTTATATACAGCAACCGAGTTACTCACCGAGTCTACGAATAACTTATTTTCACGGGCGTACTGCTATAGTCTTGTGACGGGGCCAATTTGTACAACAAACAAGTCGGCTCCAATCTTTTCGATCAAGTTCTTTATTTGTGGTCTTACTTCCGGATACAAAAAGAAACCTAAACAAAGTAAACAGTTTGTCAATACAATACTAACAATACAAATATACGTAAGTAGATATATTAATGATTATGATGCGTGGACACATGTCACACAGCACGCATGCGCAATATGATTAATCCAGTATAAAGTAAAGTAATCTAAAGATATATAATTGTCGTACAAGTTATACTAGGAATAGAATTGTATATAGATCAACAACACAAGTATATGCATCTAACAGATGCATATTTACATAATCTACCATGACTGTAATGGCCATGCTCACCCCAACACTGCTCTGGAGGCTCATTAATGAATCTCACATCATTCATTCCAGGCCTGGCTCCCTCCTGCAATGGCATGGTGCAACATGTCATTTATAGCAGAACACAGATAATTATTTAAACAAGTATTTCAATTCCATATTCCTATACTACTTTGTGTTATCATATTCTGTTCCAATTTACTACACAGTATACCTATTCTATGACTTGTTAAATGACTGAACCAAACACTTGGCCAGCGTTTACCATCTAGCTACACTATCCAGGGTGGCTCCCAACTTGTTTTCAAGTGTCAGTCTCTAGGGAATATGCTCCACATCCTACCCAGCCAACCCCATAGGGTGATTAATCATGAGGACATTAGTGGCCACTGGGCAGTTTCTGATACTGACTGCATAGCTTCATAGAAGACATTCTGTTGCTAAATGCATAATATGGCCATATATTAACCTAACAGCACGTAGATTAAGCATCATAATACAAAAACACAGTACCTGATTAAACATGATTAAAACTGTATACTCTGCAAGTTATATCACCAGCAGGATGCAAGTATTCTAAAACTCATTAAGACCACTACTGTTTATAACCAGCCAGTGGGGGTCAACCACGGCATCCTGGGGTGTCCACTCAAAGCAATTTTCCATATAGTGAAAACCCTTATAACTAAATAATTGCTTTAAAACATCCATGCAAGTTTAGGTCTAATGATGGACAATCTTTCAATTCATGATGTGGTACAATTAGAAAAGGGAAATAATACCTTAAAAGTATTATTGAACAAGTTGACACTCACCAAAAATAAATGTCTCCTCCTTGTTATGCGAAACCTGAGCCAGCCTAGCCCACAGCTGCTGTACCAATGCTTGGTGAAAATACACGTGACCAGTGTCTCTGGAGTTTATCTCATACCGTTCAAGCTGGTTACTCATAGTAATTAATTACCTAAATATAATTATAATCAACACCTTAGCAATTAAATCATGACAATGTAGTTTCACAAAATAAAGAATGTAACAATATCCGTCATCTACTTAGCATATGGTGCTGCCATATTGTGGCTGGTAGCGACATTAGAATGAAAATTAAGATGTATTCCATCTCTTAATTAGCATGTTACAACATAACTATGAACATGTGTAGGTGTCCAAACTGCTACCTTACAGTCTTTTAGTACTTTTCGCAGGGCGCTCGGTGACAGTGCTTCACGAGAAACGTTCCTCCGGCAGTGTGCCCCAGTAGTCGCCATGATATATCACTGGCGTGTGTTATGTATACACACAGCTCCAGCATGCATCTTCGGGCCTGTTCTAACAAACAGCTCCCTCGAAGTGTCTGGGTGCATCCCCCAACAGCCAGCCCTGATCCTCATTAAAGCTCCCCCTTATGTACAGCTAAATCTATATCCTTGGGACAGACGCTGTCCCTTCATTATGTCATTTCTAAAGTCTAGGGGTCTCTAGAAATATTGGCAGGGTGCCAGTGAACTTACAGTAACCTTCTGAACAAAGGCCCTCTGCATAGGGCTCTTGCCTCCCCAAAACCAGATGGCCTCAAATATAAACAAATTCCCCAGTCCAGCTATAGCCATTTGCATATAAATGGGCTTTTCGGAGCACTACAACATTCAGTAATTAAGAATAATTTATACTATGTGTGTTATCGTTCTAAATTCTTTATACTATTAAGCAAAATGGCACACAGATAAGGACATTTTTTATAATAAAGATCCCGGACCTTGCGCCGCGGGCGGACGTGCGGAAATGTACGACATAAAACTATAGTTAGGCCTACACTGGGTCTATATTTATTCAGTGGCGCTTTTTTGGATCTCGGAAATGGGCCAAACTCACAAATTAGTGTGTCGTGCTTCCTGCTACCAGGTAATAGCGCCAACGCGCTATAGGTTTCACGAAACATTCTAGCTGAAAGTGACGTTAACCCCGCTATTAAAACTTATAAACACGCCACTTGTTTTGGCTCATTTTCTACAGATAATTTAATGTAGATTCTCCAAGCTGGGTTCGGTGGTATAACTGCGTCGAAATCGGTACGTTTGTATCCGTAACTTTAAATTGTGGTTTGTGTGTAGAGTTTGGCTCGAAATCGGTAGATCGAATTTAGGCCTACGTCGAGATTGATTCTATACAATGCAGCAATGAACACTAGGCACATAATCTTATTGACTAATGTCTATAATTATTTACAATGTGCCGGCCCAGCGATGTAACTATTACCTACTCACACGTCCAGGAGCACTGCAGGACGTCATTAATCCAAGGCGCGGGTAAAACAATGCCAGAGCGCGCGCGAGGGGGGTGGGCGGGGCGATCGGTCCAAGGACAGTTCAGTCGTGACGGACACCGGTGACATTGACATTGGCAGCGGTGAACATGGCGACACTGACGCGGCTGCGAAGTTCACTTGCGGGTGAGTTTTACTTTTAATATTTTGCGCACTTCCTCCTACCCGTGGTTGCATAGATTTGATGCGCTGCAGTCGAATCCCCCTTTCTATTTTCCTGACCACCCGTACATGTATAGAGCGCCGCCACAAAGTTTGTCAACTTTTTGACAGGTGCCCGCGTATTGACAAGTGCTTATAACTTCAATACGTTCGCATGTAACAATTAATGCACCGTCATACTGTGACCGGGTCAAGACTTGCCCCGTGCAGTCGCTTCCGAAACTCGCATTTTATATCTACATTTATGGGCTAAATTAGTTGTAAACATGTAGGGCCTTCACCCTAAAACCCAGATATAGACCCCTAACATCACGTTTCAAGGAGGCCCGCCCTTACATAAGTGTTCTTGGTGACAGCCAGCCTACGTCAACCAGGGTAGTCACTAGACACTATGTCATGCTATCGACGCGCCTGGTAACTCTTAACTGTTGACGTTTCAATTTCACCAACGACCAATCATCAATTGAAGTTATGTAACATTATGTAATGAGTTGTATATTATGTAACGCGCAAATAACATTACAGTGTATATTCTATTTGCTGATATTTTCTATAATTGTCGATTGCAAGATAGTTGCATCTATTTTTAAATGGTGCAACTATACATATATACTACAATATCTGGGCCTACATACTGGCAGTTGCTAACTGCTCACCACAAACAAATATTGTCGAAATAACCTACCCTTAAAAAGCTGTTATACGGCCTACCGCTTTTGCCCATGTCTCGTGTCTTCTTTATTATGCATTATTGTGTAACTTACATACATTTTGGTATTTTTAATATGTTGTTTATCACTAGTTTTGTGAATAATGTTCACGATGTTTTGCCCAATAATGTTATCACACAAAACAAGTTGTCGCTGTAGATTAGGCCCACACAATATCAGGCACGCTTGTAACTGTTGGGTTCAGGCGCTGAACCGTCTGGCATATCGTAACTAAAGCGATAACAAGTCTGATGTACTTATATAACGACACCTAAACGACTTTAGTGTGGAACGTTCCATCATCCGCAGCTGGTTTCACTCAGCCGAGGCAACGCGTGCTATATTTAAACCCCAATAAGCAGACCCCAATGTCCAAGTCGGTAGTGCGCGTTTCGTCGGCAACTAGTTAGGCGGCTTGGCCCTCAATGGTAGACGAATGTATTCTGCCTTATGCATGCGGTGCTGTAATAACATTTTGCGATTACAGGCGTTATATTTTAAAGTCTCTTCCACGATTAAATATTTTAGCTTGGATGGTTTTTGGCGAAACAGTTAACGTAGGCTCTATATAGTACACATATACACTGCTCTTTTGAACAAATTCGTCATTTAGTTTTTGTGAAAGTATAGGACAAACTATTACATTATTTTGACCGGATACGGTCAAATTTTGGCGAAAAATATATAGTAAAAATTATCCGGCTTTATAGATAGACCCTACAGTGCAGTATAGAACTACACATACACTTTACAGGTTATGCGATCTAACGATCAATGTCAGTGATTTCTTACAAAAATACGCCCTCTATTAAACCGGGTGCACATTATTATTTTAACTATTTACGCACTACAAAAGTACAAATGCGTACGTCAACAAACGGTCGTGACGGGCTAAATCAGTTGTGCCCGAATGACGGAACAAATACAAGTTCATACACAACACACAAGATCAACATAGCCTTGCTGTACTCCTACAACTTTAGAAACAACAACACAAACAACGTATCGGGTTTCCTGATTATATCGACCACTATTCAAACAGGAATCTTGAGAACGTCTCGAGATCACACGTATGCTCTAGGACAAGACAACCTGGCCAGAAGACGATCATGCTTGACTGCACAGACACAATGAAACTTTGATAGCCTACATCCGTTATTCGTTCATATTTTGTCCCGCATATTTTCACGCGAGGGTAAATCACGTTGTCTGATGTCAGTACATTCTGTTTACCCCCGCCACCTGGTGGCACATGCATTAACCATTGGGAACAATTCTAAACCCTTGTTTTTTTGCGATTTCGTCTTACTATATGGCTATACTCAGAATTAGGTTAATTGAACATAGTTAAAGATCACGTATTACAGTTACAAACACAACAAGATTACTAGACAAATAGCCCCAGGCCCGACCAACCCAGGACACGCAAAGGGTTGAATTCTGCAGAATATATTTGTCTTAGGCCAACTGTTCTGTCTTAACTTATAGGCTTAGGTATACTTAGAATCAAGTTTAAAACAAATGCATTGGTTACCAAAAACAGCGTATACTGAACATAACGAAAAAGAGAAAACTAGAACCCAGTGTATAGAGCTCAGTTAATTTGGTAATTAGATACACCATTGTGATAGCTCTTTTCATTGTAGGAAAACGTATGGTGTGTATGCATGTGCTTGCACGTTTGCGCGCGCGTGCCTGAGATTGCGTACGTGCGTGCGTATGGATGTGCGCCCGTGCGTGTGTGGCTGTGTACGTAAAACAAAGAGTATTTTAGCCTATGATTAAGGACACGGTGATAGCTCGAAGCCACGCGTTGTTCTTCCTTTCCGTGTCGATATATTTAAATCATTATTATAACTAGTCTATGCTTCTACCACTGGTATAAATGTAATTATCCGTTATTCCAACCTCTTTGGACGTGCCTGGCAGATCCTTATCTAGCTTTCGAATACGACTGCCGGGGCAGGCCGTACAAAGGAGTATAGAAATATGGAGAGACGGCCGAGTCATTCATTACCTGCAGCGCGTTAAATATAACCACAATCCTGTTTACTAGCCGTAGACAAAAGGACCGTACAGCACGTAGTGGCCGTGTGTCAACTCACGCGAAACAATATTGACGAGTAACGCCTCTTTTGTATTAAAAGGACGTACGTAGTATGTTCCTAGTTTTTCATGTATTCATTAATAAATCTTCTTAATATTAACTATGTTGAAGGTATACTGCCCGGCAAATTGTGTTTAGTAAACTCGTAACAACGGTCGCAATTTGACCGCAGGTGCATGTTCAAATCGTAAACCAAACATATATTTTCAAAACAAGCTTTATTGGCAATACGGCCGAGTCGGGCTGAGTTAACTGCTATACCCTTTAATGTTCAACGATGTCCCTTTAATGGGAAATAGTCTGTTCATTTACCCGGAATTACTGGGCGTAGTAATTTCTAATTGGAAGTCTGCTGTGTTGACCGTCCAAAGAATCATTCGTACTGGGTGTGTTCTTGCAGGAAACTGTTCCCTATCGAAGGCTCTGGGCAATGCGCTGCTGAGCCGAGCCACCCCCGCGGCGGGGGTGCTTGTGCCCCACAAGGCGCTCTCCTTGACCCATGTGACGCGTAAGAGGATCTATGGCCCTCCAGGTGAGTTGTTCCCACACGTTTCTCCCTCCCAGTGCTGACCACTGGTAGACTGGTCAAAACACGTCT
This sequence comes from Paraescarpia echinospica, assembly GCA_020002185.1. Taxonomy (NCBI): domain Eukaryota; kingdom Metazoa; phylum Annelida; class Polychaeta; order Sabellida; family Siboglinidae; genus Paraescarpia; species Paraescarpia echinospica. The sequence continues at coordinate 22,996,203 of CM034540.1, forward strand.
CTCCGTCCCAATACTGACCACTGGTAGACTGGCCAAAACAGGTCTCCCCTCCCAATGCTGACCACTGGTACACTGGTCTACACACGCCTTTCTCGACGACATCGGGCAAACTTTAATATGCCCAATCAGCGACTCGCGTATGGCGCCTCACTAGCGCATAACTGTTTTTTTTTTAAATATAATAACACTATGTAGTGCGCAAAAGTGTTAAATTGAACTAATTTCCAACGTTCTGTATTTAAAAACTATTTTTATTGTTGAACATCAGAAATAAAGTAGCCTATATGGACTTTAGGCAGTTATTACAGTACAGACCAAAACCTATGTTACCGCTAAGTTCCAACGGCAAGAAATGCTAACTTCCAGGTGGATATTTGAGATCAGTGGCTTCCCCTCTCAGTGTAATTCTAACTGCTTTACACCCACCCAAAGGCAGCAGTTAGCAACATTGAAATATTGTTGTGCCACACATGGAATGTCTGACCACTTAATTTGTCTACTGAAAAAGAAAATAACGATAAATAATTACCGTTGTGTTTTTAATGCATCGCCAATTGGTAGATCAGAAGCCAATGGTTCAAAGAAACAAGCCAGTAGACATCGGTACATGTGAGAAGATACACGTACAGTGCCCCCGAGTTAGCGTATTAATATAGGGTATATATATTTTATTAAAGTAGTTATCAGTTAGTTTATAGTATTAGTATCCGTGGTAGAAACGTTCCGTTACACGTTGCTGTTGCGTGTTTCCAGAGATCGGGATGCCGACCCACACGTCGCACTGGAAGAACGAGCGGATACTCGACATCTTCATGGCACCCCTCATCCCTGCCACTGTTATCTACCCCAACCCGCTCTTCGACATGGCTCTGTCTACCCTCCTCTGTCTCCATGTCTACTGGTCAGTACAACACGTTCAGTCGAGTGTATTAACAGTGCATGATCCTTGGTCTATAGGGACCAAGCCGATAAGGAGATTAACACCTGTTATGAAACTTGTGTTTACAACTCATAGGCCATCTTCAAAGTGCTGTTAGTGGCTGTTTATTCTACAGGGAACTATAATTGACCTCTTGTTCGCTATTATGGTTGACATCAAATAGGTTTACTGTGCGTTTAGCACTTCAGTTTTCAATGTTTTATTTGGAAACTGGTTATGCATTTGCAGGTCACATTAATAGTGCATTTTATATCAATGCGTTCTACTAGCGTTCGTATAATTAACAGATGATACAGTTTCTTTTGACGATGATCTTACCGTTTAGCCGTTATAATAAAAAACTTATGCATCTAAGTTTACAGTAAATTTACAAAACATAGTTGATATGCAATGTTCAAACCGCAAAACAAAACGCACTAAACTTAAATAACAATAAATACATTTCTATAATATAGCATTATGGTGATGTGAAATGGCTATCTTCAAAAGATCGAATTTTAGAAACTGCTAACATTATGTTCAGTGTAATATTTACATTGCAAAAAGTAAATGGAAATGTGACGGATTTAAGGACGTTTTTACAAATCATGCTTGACGCTTACATACAAGGTGTAATTTTGTTGTCAGGGGTCTGGAAGGCGTAGTGACAGATTATGTCCACGGTGAGGTGCTACCGAAGATCGCGCATCCCGCTGTACTTCTGATCAGCATCGCCGCATTCGCCTCGCTCTGCATGTTCAACTACACCGACGTCGGGATCGGCCAGGCCATCCGCACTCTCTACTCTCAATTCTGAACACGCTTGGCCGCCCTCGCGCCGCGCTCTGCAGTCCGGCAGGTCGACCGAGTCCCGCCAGGCGACACGGTCGATCAACAGTGTCCGACCAACTGTGTCAGATTGTTAGATGGATAAGCCTGCACTAATACGACATGGCATTCAATGAGTGACTGAAGTAAATATAGTGCTACAACAAGGACGGAACATAGCTATTCACAGGATGGAGATAGCGCGTTCCATCTGGTTCTCTGCACGGATGAGCTAGCTAGAACAGTCGCGTCACGCCATAGACGGGACCGATAACGCATTCTACGCTTCTAGCGAGTGTGGTAGCGCCAGCATCAATACATTGTGGACACAGAATTTTACGAACGAAATGCACGTTTTAATTGTATCTGTTTGTTTGAGAAAGTGAGTGTTTAAATAAAATCCTAATTATTTTGGTATTGCTGTGTAATTCTACGGCGCTTACGCCTTGATCAGAACAAGGGTTTTGGCAGCAGGTAACGGAGCGCCCGTACGGGGTTTTATGTTTCCCAGCATAAAATAAGAGGACCAATAATTGTTCTTACTTCCCTTAGTATTGACGTTAGAAGGAACACATTTTTAAGTGTATTTTCCGAAAGACACAGGCAACAAGCCACTGTAAAACTAGATTGACTCGAACACCGACAGCTTGGCGCAACTACCCACGGAGCTACCGTTCCCGTCACCCCTTCGTCAATCATTACACCTACTAAAAGTACATAAACGTGGATGTTAGCATTATTGTTTATCATTTGTTTAGTTATACATACCTTCATTCTACGCGTGAATTACGAATCAATACAGATTGCTGTTGCAGCAGTTGTAAAATTGATGTATGCGTAATTGGTGCGGGTCGGGTCTTTCTCAAAATGAACGGAATTTTAGGGCGGATGTACGGAGCAGCATTACAAAACGCTACAAGGTGGTGGGGGTCACAAAAAGTTCAAATTTACCGTGGTGTACTTAACAATATTTAACAAGATTGTCATCCAGTAAATTAACTCTAGATGGCAGGTGGACAAGGAAGCCTTTCGGCTTATCGAGAGTCCAATAATTTTTATCTACAGGTATCCCGCCCGTTTAAGGTGTGTGTCAATTTTATTTTTAAATATATTCACGCTACTAGCACCAACACAATCAGGAGACAATCTGTTCCATTCATTTACAGTCCTTTGTGAGAATGAGAACTTTCTTATATATAATCTACACTGCTCCTTTACTAATGTAACTTCATGCCCTCTGGTCCTTCTATCTTTCTTAAAACAGAAAAAAAAAATTCAATATTTTAAACACTTCTATCTGATCTCCTCTCAATCTCCTGGTCTACAGTGTTGTTAAACCACATTTTTTAGGCGTATTTCGTAACTAAGATCCCTCAGTTTAGGTATCATTTTAGTTACTCTCCTCTGTACTCTTTCTAGCATATCTATGTCCTTCCTGCGATATGGCCTCCACGCTTGAATACAATATTCTAAATGAGGTCTAACTATTGTTTTGTACAGTGGTATTATTAGCTCTTTTTCCTTATACGTTATGTTTCGCCTAATTAATCCAAGGATTTGATTTCCCTTTGAAGCAGCAATACCGCACTGCTCTGAAACCTTCATATCAGCACTAATGGTTAATCCTAAGTCCTTTTCTTTAAAAGTAGTACTTAGTACAGAACCTCCCATTGTATATTGTACATCTTCGTTCCCATGTCCTGTATGGCGGCATTTACATTTCCCAAAATTGAACAACATTTACCATTTTTCAGACCATTTTATCAATTTGTCAAGATCATCTTGTAAATGGTGTCTATCTCCATCACTTTTAATCCTTCTAAACAATTTTGTATCATCCGCAAATTTCAACACCTTACTTGTTATATCGTCATCCAAATCGTTGATATATATTAAGAATAATATCCCTGTGGTACCCCACTCAGAACTGATTTCCAGTTTGAAGCCTCCCCATCAACTACTACCCGTTGTCTTCTGTCAATTAGCCATTTTTCTATCCAGTTAATTAAACCATTTCCTATGCCGTGGGCCTTTAGTTTAAGCAGTAACCTTTGATGTGGCACTGTGTTGAAAGCTTTCTGAAAATCTAGGTACATAGATGATATCTACTGGTGATCCCTCGTCTACCCACTTAGTGATATCTTCCAAAAAACAACATATTTGTTAAGCATGACCTCGCTTTTAGAAACCCATGTTGAGATGGGTTTAACAAGTTATGTTTAACAAGAAAATCCACCATGTGATCTTTAATTAGTCGTTCTAATAATTTGCAAATCACTGACGTTAAACTCACTGGTCTGTAGTTCTCTGTCTTGTTTCTGGAACCTTTTTTAAATAACGGTATAATGTTCGCTTCTTTCCATTCTAAGGGAACCACGCCCTCTTCTAATGACAAGTTGAAAACTGTGGCAAGTGGTATGCTAATTTGTTCTACAATTTCCAATAGTAGTTTGGGCGGAATCCCATCCACTCCAGGTGATTTATTATCCTTCATAGCCCTAATTTTCTTAGCTACCATTTCCGGTGTTACAATTAACTGTCCTAAATAGTCTGATTCTGCCCCCTTGAACTTAGCCTCTGGAACTGGCAGTGAACTAATATCTTCCCTGGTAAACACTGAACTAAAATACTCATTCAGGTCTTCTGCCATTAAGAATCCCTCTGATATTATATTTCCAACACTATCTTCTAGAGGACCGACCTTATCCTGAACTTTCTGTTTGCTACGAACATATGCATAAAAACTCTTGCTGTCTTGTTTTATATTACAAGCTAATTTTTTTCGTAGCTTTTCTTCGAATTCATAATTTCAGTTGTAGCTTGGTTTAGTGCTTCTTTATAAATGTTGTAGTCTTCATCATTTCCAGTACGTCTATATGACTTCCACATTCTTTGTTTGTACTTAATTTTTCTAATGGCTTCTTTCGATAAGTATTTCTTTCTGGTCCGTTTCCCTCATTTTTTGAAGGGAACAAATTTATCTACGATGCACTCTATTTCATTCTTTAAGATATTCCAACATTCTGTTGCCGTCTTATTCTTCAGTGTGTTATTCCAGTCTATCTTTGCTAAATATTTCCTCATTTCTTTATATCTTCCTTTGTGGAAATTTCTCTTGAACTGCTTTTTATTATTTCTTTCTGATTTTACTTTGATGGTAAAATGTATCTGGTTGTGATCACTACTTCCCAGAGGCTCACATAATTTAACATTGTCAACTAATTCATTCTGTGAGGACAAAACTGTCTAACACATTCTCACCCCTGGTTGGTTCTAGCACGTGTTGAGAAAGGAAATTGTCTTGTACTAAATCTAAACACTTGTGGTCCTCACTCCCCATACTCTGTAGAGATTTCCATTGTATATGACCATGGTTACAATCTCCCATAATAATACAGTCCCGTTTGCTAACTTCCCTTATAGCATTTTGTACTTTTTCGTTCTCTTCTACATTTATGTTTGGACTTCGATAAACTAACCCCACCGTTAACGTTGAGTTTCCTGTAACTATGTTACACCAAACAGCTTCTTTGCCGCCTGCTTCTCTTTCTAATTTTATTTCATAAGCCTGGATAGATTCTTTAGCATATAAAATAACTCCACCTCCTCTTCTTCCTATTCTATCTTTCCTGAACATTACATAGCCTGATAGTCCCAATTCAGCATCCGATATATCAGTGGTGGCCCATGATTCGGTTATACCTATTATGTGAGGGTCAATATCTTCTACCATAATGTTTAGTTCATTTCTTTTGTTTACTATGCTCCTTGCATTTAGACAAACGCATTTATATCCTGATTCAGAACAGTTTCCCAGGCTGTTCTTTGCCGATTTATTTCTGCTGTCTTGTCCAGTTTCAGTCTTCTCTGTGAATCCCCCCTGCGAATCTAGTTTAAATAGATGCAGCAAGTTCTCTGATAAAACTGCTGCCCCCTTTCCACTTAGATGGAGGCCATCTCTCATGTACATATCTTCCCTCCCAACAAAGTATCCCCATATATCTATGAATCCCACCCCCTCTTCTTTACACATCTGCTCAACTAGTGCGTTGATCGCCATCCTCTTGCAGTTTCTGTATGCTGGCCCCCTTCCTCCCATTACTGGCAAAGTTCCTGAGAGAATAATCTGTTCGACTCTTGTCTTCTTTAACTTCCTCACTAACTGTCTGTATTTCTGTACTATCCCAGTTGTTCCCACCCTATCAGCATTATTTGTCCCTACGTGTACTAGTATAGACCCTCCCTTGCCATGCCCCAATACCTTCTCTACCCTTTCAGTCACATGCTCTATCCTAGCCCCCGGTAGACAGACAACGATGTCCTTCCCCTCGCTTAGTGACTTATCCGTCCTTCTCATAATGGAATCGCCCATAAACACCCTCTCTTTCCTCATTGCCCCCTCAATCACTGCCTCAGAGTAACTCCTTCTCCGGATTGCATCTGTCTGGTTGTAGTCTTGTTCCCCTGTCTTCTGCTCTCCTGTCACAATCCTGTCTGTTCCATTCTTTCCTGACGCTGTTTCTCTTGTCACCTTTCCTCCTGTCATCGTCCCTCCCAACTTCTCTTCTGTCACATTTACTCTCACTTCCTTTCTTCCCATCATCTTTTCTCCCATTGCATTTCCTTCTCTCCTTTTCTGTCTCTTTTTCCCGCCCACCTCTTTCTCTACAGTCACTTTCTCCCCTGTCACCTTCACACCTTTACGTACTTTACGGATAGTCCCTAATAACTCCATCACCATTATGAAAAGTAATGAGATAAGTACCCTGCCATGTCTCAATCGATGTCAACGGTCAAGTCATCGAACATACTCGGGACCATCACTAACATTCTTATGTACTCATAAGCCAGATTTTGCTCTTTAAAATTGATTACGCTCCTTAAATCTTGTATACTGAAAACTGTCAAATCTAGAACGCGTGACCAAGACCATTTTGTTGGATGTGTCACGGACATTGTGTCCTCAGTGACATGGCAGATTTTATTTTTATTGTGTAAACATTTCTGAATTTTTACAATATATTCTGTTTAATGATGGATTTTCCTTATGAGTTCATTGTCTTGGTGAAACAGTTCTCAGATCACTAGTTTTACTGTCACAAAAACAACACACTACGTTCTGATGAAGATGTATAATATTGCTCTCGCATTCCTCACACTCAATGGTTAAGTTAGCTAACATTAAGAACAGTGTAACGTTAACTGGCGAGTGGACCTGTTCCAGATGTGTTACTGATGCCAGCGTAGAATGTGTTGATGGTGTGCCACTGAGCCTTCCTCAGCAGGATGTGTGAACGCTCAGCACGGATGAACTCTACTGCCTCCTCTGGTCTCCACAGGTGTTTCTGTAACACAACGTCTACAGGTGCACACAAGGGAAAGATGTATATTGACAGATGAAGATGTGTGTCGGGATCAAGAACAGCTGTTCAAGTATAATTTACATTAGGTCAAGCACAAGTATTTCAAAACATAAACTTATCAAGTACACTCAAACCTTGCTTTATGGTCACCTCGGTAATATAGCCGTCTCGCAATTAAGGTCACCTTAAAATAGTCTCAAATTTGTTCCATATACAGTAAAGTGTAATAAATTAGTCCCGCTTATATGTTCACCTTGCTAATCGGGTCATTTTTGCCCAGTCCCAAAGGTGACCTTAATAGTGAGGTTCCACTTTACAAGTACATTTCCTTGAGTAAGTGTTGCATGTTTTTAAAAGCTGGTTCGTTGAGTTGTCGATATCACACTGATAGAACATTAGTAGTTTAGCCAGTTTTTAAGTAGAAAATGGGAAACAGCATATATTTTACATGTAAACAATGAATCAGTACAAACATGCAATTAACATAATAATTACTATAGATATATCATAGCGGGGCTTTGTTAAAAACAAACATTTTTGGGGAGGTAGATGACCCCTTAGGAATAGAGGTGAGAGGACTGACCTTGATGAGGTAGCAGGCCACAAGTGTGGCACTGCGAGTGCGACCAGCTTTACAGTGTACATACACACTGTGTCCATTCGCAGCATTCTCTTGGATGAATGCTATCCCAGCATGCACTTGGGCCTGTGTCGGTGATCCAACGAGGTCAACTGTACTGAGTTGAAGTCGCTTCACCCCCACACTGCTCCACTCCTACACAATGTAGGTATGTTATTAAGCATTTATTGTCTGCTATATATATCCAGATAAAATATATGCTCAAAGGCACTGATATTAGTACAATACTACAAATATAAGTACAATACATTACAATTGAATAGTAAAACAAAATTAGATCTATGCTAAGTTAAATACATGAAAAATACAAGAATAAATTAAAGGCGTTAACAGGTTATACACCTAAAATAAATAAGGTGCTTAAATTAATTAAATAAATGGATCAAATTAGTTAGTTAAAAGGGCATCATAAAGACACAAATAGAATGTCAATTTTGTTAAAGGGTCACTGGTGTGAACCACAAAGTTCCACACAAAGGCCTGCCAAAATAAGTGTTTTTAAGTGTGACTTAAATGTGGCAATTATGTTTCCAAATGGTCACACTCACATGATGCTGCTCATTTGCACTCACAAAATTATAAGTTCACGCTGTACCCAACAAAATGGCAAACAACAGAATGATGCAGATGTGTAGACAAACTATTTTCAAAGAACTTTGTTTTTTATAATTTTGCTTGATATGAAGAGGAAATTTTAAATTGGGTTTACAGAAAAATTATCTGCTGCAAATAAAAATGTGTAACACGAATGGATTCATATAGAGTCAAATCTTTCCATTGCAAAATCTAGTGTGGCCGATAGCACATTAATTCAAGTAATTCTTCTGAACAAATGCTGTAACATGTCTGATTTATATCCTTCACCCCAAAGAAAAGGTTCACAGAAAAACTAGATACAAGTTGCTATGATTTACTTACCGCATCTGTATTGACAAAGTGCTTGAGTTCAAAGTCTTCATTCATCGTGACCACCCCTTGCACACCTTCATCTTGCACCAACTGAAACCAGAGTCAACTGAAAAAATTATTCCAATTCAATCTTACAAACAAATCCATTCCAATTAAAAATTATCTATTCCAACATTTAAAAAATCTTAGGGAAAAAACAATTTTAACACTGTTTTATTTCTATTTGAAAACCTGTGCACTTTCATATTTAATCAGATGTGATTAATTCCCAAAAAAATTAATTATAATTTCAAATAACTTTTAAAAATCAGCTCCATTTCCCGAATGGAATTGACCCCATGCATGACTCCAAGCCTCTACACTGCTTGTTGGTAATATTTGGTACCTGGATATTTGAGTTGGTTTACAGCAAGTGCCTACCTTGTTTGTGATGCTTCTGAATGGTAATGCTCCAAGAATAACGGTTTCATCGATACGATTGTACCACTGACGACAGGACAGCTTCTCCAACACGATGTTGTACGCAAGTGTTGGATAGAAGGCCGCTCGAGCCAACATGTTTGATATGTACTTATTTCTTCCTTAGTTTGCCAAGCCTCTATGTTGCTGCTGTATTCTGAGTTATCCTTCAAGGTGTCAAAGTAAAACAAGTGAAACAAACACTTACGTGGGCAGATAACGGCATCAAACAAACGGCCACACCATCCAAGCTATTTTAAAATAATATACTTATCTTTCATTCTCACAAATTGGTCACCCATAGCATAAGCCTTGAAATCGTACTGTTAAATACAACATTGGTCGGATATATTGTTTATTAAGAGTATAACTGTCCTACTATTAGTATTAATTAAACGTTTTGATGAAAATTTATGAAAACAAGTTTCTGATTTTTTTAGTATCTAGTGCCCACCAGCACTAGTGCATCACAATCATAAAAATCTGCAAAACTACATGAAATTACTTGTAATAACAGAAAAGTTAACAAACTGACCTATGACGGTTGTGGTTGATTTACCAATGTGCTGTGTCTTACCGTAGAATGAGGCTATTTACAGTTGCCATCACCCCCCATGTCCCATGATTAATTGGTGAGATAATGTCGGTTTGCAAAGCACCGTTTGTTTGTTGAACAAATTGTAAGTATTTCAGTTCACTTACAAAAACTATTTTTCTAAGTTTGTTTGCACATTCCGTTAACCAACAGTAACTAACACCAAACCAGTGGCTGTGCCAGTGTACTACCAGGTCCAGAAATAATATTTTTACTTTAAGTTTTACTAGGAATATTTAGTTGTCATCAAAATAAATGTGTAATTTTCACACAAGTGGGTTAAATATATTATGATATATTTACAAACTGCATTTCGATTGTTTTGTGTTAAAATAGTTATAGACCGATAATCTCATAGACAGACCCTGGTACCGACCCTGGAGTGGACCGGTGTTGACAACCGACTCGAGGCCGAGCGATAATACAAGCCATGCGGAGCCCAGGCCAAGAGTCGTAGCTTCTCTGAACTGTGCATGCGTTTATACCATGCAGTGTTTAGAATCCAATCACTATGTGAAGTCATCTATACAATGGCGTGACAAGAACATACACATAATACAAAACGACGTGTCTATTAAGGTACGTCATTACCTGATCTAGCACATGTTTATTATCCTACTGTCATCTGCCGTCAGTCGACAGGAAAAGTAATTCTGAACTATCCGACAGAGGGCAGTTACGTGGGGACGCTAACTCGCCAACAATTTTATTTTTGTAGAAGCGCGAAGGCACACGATGTCACCAAAAAAGAAGCCGGGAGGCGCCAAGCCGAAGGCAGTCGGAAAAGATGGTATATCGTCACTCAGCTATTCATTGTGCTTCTTTTCTTTGTTTCCGGGTACTAATTAGCTGGGTTCTGTGTAGTGTGTATGTTTGTACGACACATTTCCAGTTCTATTCCACGTTGTCGTTGACGCCGTTGTTGTTATGCTGCGTTCCAATCGTCTCGTATATGTCGTGAATACGACTTCGTAACTCCTACTATTCTCGCCTGGCTGCGTGACTTCGCCAGGAAGAGAGTCTGGCTCAGAATCGCGTTTTGACTGCTCATTGCCAGTTAGCATGTCTATCCCCCAGAATGTTTATATAGTATGTGTTTTCGATAACGAAATGAAATTACGAAATAGTATTATACAAACTAAAATGAATCTTAAACTAAATGAACACAAACAAAAGTTTCGAGTACTTTACGGGATTCGAACCGACCCTAAAAATAGTTGATCGATACGCTACCGACTTATCCACGAAGATTAGCACGTTTTGGTTGTACTTTGGCGACTACATTATATTAGTTATCAGCTCGACCGTTGCGCGCGACATCGATTGCACTTTGTTTAGTTAAATTTGTCCATGTTTGGTATTTATATTATGCTTATTCACATTTAGTCTTGTTTCTGCTCGAGCACAAGCAAAGAACGTCAATACGGAATCTTCGACAGCCATGAGAGCTGCCACCTAGTGAATATGCATGTGATTAAAAGGCACTAAACTACGAACAGAAGTTTAATGTCGTTTTTTGTGTGTGGCATGTTTCAATATAAGTTTACTGTTGAATATTTGTTATAGTATAGTATTATCTGATATAAGTGTATCCTTATTTAATTTGTTATTTCATAGTTGGCCTGAGAGCCAATCATCGTCTCTACCAGAATCTGGGGTAAAGCAACCTACCGGTAACATTGGCAGAGCATTAATATTCCAGGCTGTAGTGAGGAGCAGTGTATTTCTATATCGGAATACGAAAGCAATTCAATATCCTGACCGGTAATCCGGTAAATTCTTCTGAGCAACTGCTTGATATGTGCCACGACAGGGGCGATCGCCACCAACACCCGATCCGTAGAGTCTGTCGTGGTCACCTTGTAGCAATCATCTCTACTTCGATCCCATGCAGTAGCAGGTGGTCGATTTCGATTATTTGGTTAGCTGAAATCCAAGTCAGTTTATATATATTTCTATGCGGTACGACCTCGTATGGCAATTAAGGTTGTTCAACCATAGACGAAATCGACCAGTCGTTTCGCCGTTGTCATTTACAATTCCCATAATTCTCTCATATATGACATTTTCTTATCCTACGTTTGCATTCAGCAAGTCATATAACGCTATATTTTCTCGACTTGTGCATGCTGGTTTGAATAAACGTTTTTCCCTTTCCTCATATTCTTCATTGTTGGTTGGAGCTTGCTTTCCTTTAAATCTACCTTATAAAAGCATTTCATGATCGGTCTCCATTCCATAACGACATTTTGTAGAATTGCTTTTATTATCTAGGCTACACACCATATGGTGTTAGCTATTATTTCCACCAGAGCATAACATTGTTTCTCTTACTGGTTTTGTTGTCACCCTGCCTGTTCATCTGTACTCACTGATACCAACATATAACATGTCGAGTCAATTTCCTCTTATTTCATTTGTGACTTGCGCTGTCTTGCCCAAATGACATATTGCCTGGACGTTCAACAATTATCTTGCGTTGCCAATTTTCCGAAGGCAATCACTGCGACTGGTCCAGTAACCTGCGCCACTGCCACAGGACACCGATACTTAGAGCTTATTGTTAACGTAACATTGTTTTTTTTATTAAATGAAGGCCTATGCTAAACCACCAACCTGAAGGGCAAAGAGACTGAGTTGTTTGGACTGTCGTTCAAGTTGTCCTGCATAGTTAGAACTGCCAGGAGCTGACATTCCCGCCGGCATTGCTCTCATGGTAATCGAGGCACACAAACCACCATACCAAAACAAGACGTCAGTCTCAATGGGTGGAAAGGATCGAGTTGGATAGTTGCTTTGAATAAACAACAATCGTATGTATTTCACTAAACTATTATGAATAGGTGGGTATGTGTATGGCAACTAAAGTTTATGTCAACATCGCCGATGTGTCGTAGTACAGTTGTAGTAGATACTACCATTTATTATACTAGCTGTCCGTATTGTATTGTACAGTGGAACCTCATTATTAAGATCACCACCGGGACCGGGCAAAATTGGCCTGAATGGTGAGGTGACCGTATTAGCGGGTCTAATTTTCTATACTTTACTGTTACAGAATTTAATTTAATTTGGGACTGTCCTAGGGTGACCTTAATTGGTTGTGGCTGTATTACCGAAGTGACCTAAAATTAGGTTTTACTGTAAACATGCAGACTATAGCAGTCACATGGCTTTCATGGGGGGAAAGACAGCCAAAATATCCTTCTAGCTTCCTCTTCGTTTCAGATGGAGACCTTCCAATTGAACAGAAGTACAAGAAAGCATTAGAGGAGATTGAGACATTGAAAGAGATGCTAAGTAAGCAATCTTATTTTATACGTACAATATGTACCAGCTATCCTGATTTTGATGGGTCCAGTGGTTTTTTTTAAAGTTTCAGCTCTTAGGAGCAATGCGAAATGTCTCACTGGCAGACATTAGGGTAACGCACGCACACCCACGCAAGCGCACTTGCTTGAATGTAGCGTGCATGCATGCATGTGTGTGTGTGCGCGCGCGTGTGTGTGTGCATTTTTAGTTCACTCATCTACCTTTTGTTACTATGCTATGCACACGCGTTCAATATAATGATTAATTCGTCTATCTAAACAATTGGCTTTGGTATTAAATAGTTAGTGTTTTCGTGGGTTGTACACGGCATGTGACGGCTGGTGTTTGTGTGTGTGTGTGTGTGTGTGTGTGTGTGTACACACACATATAATATATATGTGTGTGTATGCATATATATATATTGTATATATATATATACACACACATATATATATTGTATATGTATATTGTATTTATATATATTGTATTTATATATATATACATATATATGTATAATAATCCTGGTCATTTCTGTCGTCAAAGGTTGACATACGAAATGTTACAATAGACATCGTACTTTTTAACAACACGTATGCCATGTGGTTTATTCGTTTGGTGAGTTATACATATTGTTTTGGTTTTGCTGTGAAGGTCTTAACAAGGACATGACCCAGCATATACATGCAGTTAGCAAACAATGCAGAGAGCGGACACACATTGCGGAGCAGAAACTCTCCAAGTTCAATAAAAAACAAGCTCAGATCAATGCTGGTCAGTGGCTCACGGATATTCGTGTGTGTGTGTGTGCGTGTGCGTTTGCATATGTGTTTGTCTATGTGCACGTGTGTGTACGTGTATGTACGCACATGTGTGTGTGCATGTGTATGTTCGCGTAAATACGTACGTGTTTATGTGCATGTCATAATGAAATAGTTATCAAGTCATTCACCATTGATTTGTGCAATGTGAACAAATGCAAATAACAGTTTACGTCATAAAATTAAGCTCAGTTGCATATATGTTATCCAGCATAAAACTTACAAATAGGTAAAAGTAATATGTTTTAACAAATTGATGCAAAACGTCAGTGTAGAGTTTTAATGTCCCAGCACTGCTTATGTGGTGTTTGACTGGTGTGTTGCTTGTCACCTCTGCAGATACCTCACGGCAGTACAAGACATTGCAAACTGAAGTGGGTTTGAGAAATACTACACTGGACTATAACAAGTTTCAGGTGGAGACAAAACATGGTAATTAAGATTACACATTTTTACCTTTAATAATAAATATATGTCATAGCTATTTTACCATCTTCAGAAAACGACATAGATTTCACAAGAAGATGTGGGTACTGATGTCATTAGCAGGACGTGCTGACTGAAGAAGGACTCCAGCTAACCTCTGCAGTTGTATTGTGTTGAAAGGAACTCTTCCAAGTCAATGCTGGACATGATGCAGTCAGTTAGGAATACCCTAGACAAAGCATAACAATAAAGTTCTACGATGTTTGACATTTTGAAGATTAATCACGTTGATGCGTAACATTCTTAACGTATGATTATTTTTGTTATTGTTCCTTCCTAGACTTTAAAAAAAAAAGGGTTATATATATATATATATATATATTCAAGTTTTTATGATCTGTAATGATCATTAACACGTTTTCTGGTTTATATTATCAACATTATATATATATATATACACTGTATATATTATTGGTTTGCAGTGTATATATAATGTTGATATATATATATATATACCAGAACCAATAATAACATTATGATACTGTAAAATGGGAAAACGGTTAATGATGATTACAAATCACCAAAACTGCAATCTCTGAAAATAGTTATCATTATAATAGGTTATGGAAGGTAAATACCTATCATAAAAGGTAACTGCATTAATTTGCATAAATATTATCATAAAATTAAGCGTAATTCGCCAACTTAGAGATTTCATTGTCACATTAAATAGATTGTGAACAGGTGTAACGTCGTGACTGTTCTATCGTAACTAGAGTCGACGCACAAGAAGTTGATAAGCATAGAAAGAGAGAAGAACAGGTTGTGTGAGGAGAAAGACAACGAGATTGCTGACCAAAGAATAAATATTGCTTCAACAGGAATACAGTATGAGTATGTTATCATGGTATGTATCTTCGTGGTCTTCAGCTATGTTTGTTCTACCAGTAATGGGGGTCTGTTTCGTCGTAGCAGTCAGGTGTTGAATATTACATTAATATATCTTTCCCATATTGAACTTAGGGGGGAGGTAGCTTGGGGATGTTGAATTTTAGTTTCCTAAACTAATATGGTGTATACTATACAACATCACTGTATGATAACACTGATCATACAATGTACATTTACTAAGTGCTTTCTTTGGTAGTTATTCACTGTTAGTATATTCTACTATTGTCACATTCATAGAGTAGGACACGATCGATTAAGTATTATTGCAGGATTCGCTGGAGAATTTGGTGGACAAGTTGGATGCAGCAAATAAGAAGTGGGAGGCACAGGCGCTCCGAATACAGTCAGACCATAAACAGAAGCTTCTCAATTTTGGACACAAGCCACTCGAGTTTTAACATGAAACTCATTCTACATTCACTATTTCCTTCATGACTTTGGACACTACGCAGTCATGATCCACACAAAAGTTATGTTTCAAGAATTCTCACGATATTTTAAAGTTTGAGTACATGTTTTGTTCTTGCAGTAATTGTCCAGGGAAGTGTTCTGCAGAAAATGTTAAACGAATGGGATCATTGTATTAGTTGCAGAAGTATGTATTAGACAGTATTTTCATGTGAACAATGTCATATTAATTCACGTGAAAAGCTCATGAAAATGTGTTTGTCGCAAATAGTTTGGTGTATGAACAATGCACAGAAATAAAACAAAATTGGTTTCACCTAGCAGAATAACCGTCTTCATCTTGCACTTGTCACTATAGTAGACGACGAAAATTGAATGTGCATAGTAGGCCCACAGCGTGGTTGATTGTTGGTGGGTTCGTTTTTTCTCGACTTGCTATTGCAGGCTCCCAAAAATCTCCAACTGCACCCCTCGTGTGACCTCCAACTACACCCTCTTGAGACCTTCAACTGTACTCCTTTTGATATATCGAGCGGAACTCTTATGTCCCATAAGCAGAACTCTTGCGTCAGGACCCCCCCACACACCTACCTACTCACCCATCCAACCTATGGGTCTGCATTGGCTTCGGTGGTGCAGTGAGGATGGAGCAAACTACAATTTGTGAAGAGAAGTAAAACATGCAGTGTTGAGAAGCAAGTTGACTATACAAATATATGTACAAAAATTAAATATGTATGTGTGTACGTACGTACGTAAGTGTATTTGTGTGAGGGTGTGGTGTGCGTGAGCAGCCGACACGTCTACTTACATCATTTATTTGATTATTCTACGTTATTTTCCTGCTATCCAGCTCTTGTTTTTGCAAAATAATATATATATAATAATTATATTATTCAATTTAAATAGGTATAATAGTTAAAATACAAGTTTAAATAAAACAATAATAATAGTTAAATACGGATACTAGGCTAAATTGTTCGGAGTTCATAACTGCACATAAGCTTGATTTAAATGCAAAAGCACATTTAAAAGGCCTTACTTGTGTAAGTTGTTTATTGAAGGTAACTTTGTCTCCTCGAGTGCCTAGTCTGCAGCGCGGGACCTCCAGCAGATGATCGTGAGTAGAACGTAACGTGTTTGTGTGGGTACAACGAGTTAATAGTTCCGTCAGGTATGACGCAGCACCATTTTCTATGTGAAGTTTGTATAAAATACAAGTTAGACACTGGACGATAGTTCTTGAGGCTGTCATGTTCAAACGTTGTTTTGATAAGGAGAGGAGTTGCGTACGCCGTCTTAAAGGCGGGAGGAAACATGACGATGACTGGTGCCAAAATGGACATGTTGGCCTTCCGCAGATGAGACCGAATCGGCGTCAACTTGCACAATTAACAGGCCGACTTGCTGACTAATTTGGTGATCTTATCTGTTGTGGTGAGCAGGAATGCTGGTAGGTACATGAAAACACACCACAGAGCTCATCCGTATGTGTGTGTGTGTGTGTGTGTCTCGTGGCTACTAAGATCGCGTCTGATAATGTTAATTTTGCCAGTGACGTAAATGCTGAAATTGTTGAGCGACTGGCCAAAGTGGCCTACAGTGCTGGTAGATGTTTCATATACATGCAACATTATAGATCCAACGATTTAGAAAAGGACTTTTGGACAACCAGCCTGAATGGACGTTGATTTGATTTGATAAAATGTGGACCTGGAAGTGTTTAACACCTACTTCACTCGCTTTTTATTAGTGAAGAGTTTATAATAAATATATATATGCTGCATTTGTTGTTCTTAAATCATCATGCAGCAAACATTACGTAACGTTGTTTTGTTTCGTGATAACTGTTAGACCTGGACCACACAATTGAAATGCGCACATTACTTTCTGGAAACATGGTAATGAAAACTTAGAGAAAGTTGTGTTTTTATTGGGACTAATTTATGGCAATTATTCTGAATGTTCTCCTTGGGTACTACGGATAGCGGTGTCTAGTGATACTGGTAGCGCCACCTGCTGATTATAACGTGCTGCTATTCGGTCTCAAGTAGCGGGAACAATTTACGAACGCTACCGTGCCAGTTCTATAGCTAAACGTCGAGTGCCCATTTATAGTTCGAAGGGGTGCAATTAGGGGTCGTTGAAAATTTTTCGTTTCATCCTCTCAAAAAACCTCGATTTGCCCTTGACGCTCGCCAAAAAAACACACTCGGGCTCATATTTATTGGGGCGGCAGAACCACATGTCTGCCCCCAACCAAATTTCAGGGTAGGGCATTTGGCCCCTCCCGGTTTCTGCGCCTATGCACCATTGGTGCTCAGCATTTGCCGAACCGGACGTTGAGTTCCATCAAAGTACAACCAGTGATGGAGAAGTATAGCCGCTTCATTCTGGATGGCACTGTTTTATAGTCATAGCTGTGGCTAACCGTTGTCTCCACTACAATTCACTGTCTCAGTCTCACCTAGTTTTATTTTTGGAGGCTTCCATAAAAGATTCAGAACGCCATTGGTATCAGTCTGATACGTTTGTTTGGTGATCATGTTTGACCCAAGAATCTTCCGAAGGCATCTGCTCTAGAAGTTATTTTATATTGCTTTTGTACTATGATGACTGTCAGTTCCCAGCCCACACTACGCTTTTTGAAAATGTAGCGTTTATATGACATTGTTTTCATCGCCGTCTTGATTCGTGTGACTGCATTGTAAACTTTGCTCGTGGTATGGTCCGTGAATAGCTCAACTCTCCTGAATACCAAAATGATGCATTAAACCAATTCCACATCTCATTGCCGATGATTAGATGGCTGGAACAGACCTGGCATTGGATGAAGATGCACAATGTAGAGAAACATCGCTTGTTGTATTTTAGTCACTAGAGGCCAGCAGCACATAGCATCTTCGTCACGTGGCAAGGTAGATGCACACCTCTCCTCTTCAAGCACATCAACTAGCGTAGCGATTGTCAAATTGCTCAAAAAGAAAGTATTACTATTCAGTATGTTTCCCGGTACGCATTGTAGGTTTGCTGCATCAAGTAGCATTGAATACAGTAGCATAGCTGAAGCGATATCAGCATAAACATCCGCCGTACGTTTTCACTAACCCACGCACAAAATCAACCCCAAGTTTTCAATCGAACACCTTTGACTGCATCCTATTTCTCATACAGCCCATATTGTTATAACATATTGCATGGAACCCACGAACTGTAGGCCTACACAATACACTAACATAATTTTGCTGATCATCACGTCGCGTGTAGGGGACACAGAGGTCTATATGGCGGCGCGCCCCTTGACCCCATATTAGCTACAGGCCTGCCTAAAAATGATGAAAATGGAAGTTGTTTGGAGCGGTCTGCAACGGGTTGGACACGTTCAGAAAATGAGTGATTGGAGTCACAAAAAACAATGGTAGAAGGTGAACAGGAAGACCAAAAATTAGGTGCGTGGATGGATACTGTAAATAGAAATCTGGAACAGACAAATATGATCTGCAAAGATCGAGTTGGAGAAAACGACAGAAGCGCTCGAGAGACGTGGAGATTAGTCGTCGAGGGGATGGAACAAATTCACGATGTATACCCACTCAAAAAACCACTGGCGGCCGAACCAAATTCATAGTGTGTGTGTTGTGCCGGTGCTTCAACACCACTCTGACATCGGAAGATGGGGGGAGGGAGAGGGGGGGGGGGCTGTTGACAAATTTCCGACGGAGCTTCACCAAACATATTTTTTGGCTTCACCAAACATATTTTTTGGCTTCACCACCACTCCGCTGTGTCGCAACCCCGCCGTCGCTGAGGGAAGGGGATGCTGTTGAAAATGTATGTTTCGTGACGACGTTCATAATTTCAGAATGTATATTTGTAAACGGTATTATTATCTCTGTGATGACATAAAAAAGCATTAAGCTCCGCCTTTACCACTTCAGGTACAGTCTTTTCAAATGTCCTCCAAGATCCCGGGCCCGAAACAAACAATTAAACCATCAAACAAACAACACTGGCGTCGGAACATGGTGAATATGGGGGGGAGGGGGGCTGCATGATGCTCTCCAAAAACCTCGGATTGCACCCCCTTGAGGCTCACCAAAAACACCTTTACGCTCTCCAAAAACCTCAATTTACACCCCTCCCTTGAGGCTCGCCCAAACAACGCCCACATTGAGGTTATACAAAACCTCAATGTTGCATTCATTCTTCAAGCCTACCAAACAAGTACCCTAGCTTGAGGCCGACCAAAAACCTCAAATTACACCCCAAAGTCCACCCTCCTTCCCCAAATATGGGGGGACTAATCATATTTCCAGTCCCCACCTCAATTATTGGGGGCTTAGAAACCCCCTGGTTCTGATGCCTATATGCCTATGAACAAACAAAGAAACAAACAGAAACAGAGACACATGCACGCTATAAAAATACATTACCGGTAATGAAGTACTATAATATATATCGCGATTTATTATAACCAGTAAAACAGCGTTATGTTTTAAACTGGGCTAATTGATTAATTGTTCCGCTTGACAAGGCTTAAGGTTTTAACAAGATTGCAACCCAGAGAATTAACTCTTGATGGCAGATGAACAAGGAAGGAACAAGGCTTATCGAGAGTTCAACCCTTTTTTTATCTACTTGTATCCCGCCCTTCTGAGGTATGTGAAGATTTTATTTTTAAACATATTCACGCTACTAGCACTCACACAATCAGCAGATAATCTGTTCCATTCATTTGCAGTCCTTTTTTATATATAATCTACACTGCTCCTTTACTAATGTAACTTCATAACCTCTAGTCCTTCTATCTATCTTAACTGAGAAAACAATATTTCTATCAACATTTTCATAACCATTCAATATTTTAAACACTACTATCTGATCTCCTCTCAATCTCCTGGTATCCATTGTTGTTAAACCACATTCTTTTAGGCATATTTCATAAATAAGATCCCTAAGTTTTTGTATCATTTTAGTCACTCTCCTCTATTCTCTTTCTAGCATATATATGTCCTTCTTGCGATATGGCCTCAACGCTTGTATACAATATTCTAAATGACGCCTAACTATTGTTTTGTACAGCGGTACAACGTATTATTAGTTTTTTTCCTTATACGCTATGTTTCGCCTAATTAATCCAAGGATTTGATTTCTCTTTGAAGCTGCAATTCCGCACTGCTCTAAAACCTTCATATCAACACTAATGGTTAACCCTAAGTCCGTTTCTTTTACAGTAGTACTTTGTTCAGTACCCGGGTCATTCTCCCAATTCGGTACATATTGGAGTCCCAGAAACGTATGGTGCATTTTCAGTGTCCTGCATATACCAAGGGCAATAAAACGTCAATTATGGGTATACATGTATGTTATCTTTATTAATGTATGTATTGTACAATAATTTTAGTAATTTGTGTTAAAGAAAAACTAAGTATTATATGATGTGGATGAAAAAATTGTCATGTCACTGAATTTAAATATGTGTCCTACGGTCTCGGTGGCAGCAACACGTTTAATGGTAATATTGTTTGATAATCATTACCATCTAGTAAAATATCCCCAAAATATCTGACTTGGATCTATATAGGCATATTAGTTATATATTTATTAAATTTCAAGCCATATTCATATGTCCCCAAACAATGGGTCAACTCTGTTACTCTATAGTAATTTAACTATGGAAGAAGCCCAAATCCTTGTACAGTACCGCATTGAGCACCAGGTGGCAGCACACTACGACTTTCTTAAATGGAGAGAAGGAATGTGCTTCTGTCTGTCTTAATATGGATTAAAATACACCTTTTTAGTATCACATGCAATAATATAATTATAATTTGTCAACACTGTTACCCAAAGATAAGTATTATGTAACCATCATACCAAAGCACTACTCATTCTTGTTATGGCAATGCACTGCACTGTGGCGGGAAACAGTGATTTAGTAATAATATGGCTGCATGAACTGCTGTATTAGATGCATTGCATCATGGTTGTTAATGTCAACTCTGTTACCTATCCATGGTAACAGGGTTGACTTGATGGTAACAGGGTTGACATCAGTATGCCATTATCATGATTTATGATATATTCTATCTACGAATGCTTGCCATTTTTTAAGTTCATTCGTTTTTAGACAAATCTAAAATGAACGGTGTTCTTTCACTTTGTTCACAGTGACAACCATGCCATTGTCTGCAGTTGAAAAACAAAGGCGGTATCGTTCTCGACGGGATGCGAATCCAGAACGGAGACAAATATATCTAAAAAAAGAGCGGCTGGCATGGGAAAAGAAGAAATCAACTGGAAAAGTGAAACAGATTAGTGAACTGTCAGAAAGAACCAAGCGAAGTGTGCGGTGGCGAGATGCACAGAGGAGGTCAAGGGGAAAATATAAAGAGGCGCATCTAACACCTCCAGCTTCTCCCCATGCTGCAAATGAACCATCAAATTCATCAGGTTCAAGGTAAATGTGTGTGTGTGTGTGTGTGATATAATATACACCAGTGACACCAGATACACACTCGTACATACACGTACACACTTGTTCGCTTCTCGTTATATTGTATTACCTCTGTTTTTAAAAACATTGTTTTATTCGCTCCATGTCTTTCTAGAATGAAGTGCTAATGTGTCCTCCATTTGCAGACAGCGGAAGCAAGCCCAGAAAAGGCGTAGTCGACTGGCTGCAAAATGTTACCGAGATTTTGAAAATTCAAGGAAGGCCATTATCAAGCAAGAACGGTTGACCGCAAAATACAAAAAGCGTTACCAACGGGCTCGACAAGCTGTTCTGGATGGCAAAAGGAATACACCAAGAACCAAAACGAGGGCACTGTTAAGACACCTGCATGTTCCGAAGCATGTCAGAAAGACGTTAGAGTTTCACCATGCCCTGACAAACAATAATACAAGACAAGCCACATCCGAGAGGGGGCGCCAGCAGTGTGTGAAAATAGTGACGGGAAGAATTGTCAAGCGGTACCGGATGGAGCGATTGGCTCAAGACGTATTAGGATTTTCAAGAAAACGGTGGTACAGCTACAGCGGTACGAAAAACAAAGACAAAAGGTACACATTTGAGCGGCAAAGGAAAGCTAATGCTGCAGGAGAAGCGTTGAAGACATCCATAATGGACTTCCTGTGCAGAGATGACAACAGTCGCGTCACACCAGGCAAGAAACAGACGATCACACGAAACAAAAGGAAGCTGCAGAAACGACTCCTCACTGATTCTCTGTTGAACGTGCACCGAAAGTTTCTTGCCGAGTACTCAGGCAGGATGATCTCCTACTCCCTGTTCTGCAAACTACGCCCATTCTGGGTAGTGCATCCCTCACTGGATGATCGCGATACGTGCCTTTGTAAGACACATGAAAACCTTGCCTTTATGGCAAATAAGCTCTACCATGTGGACATTCTGCAAACAAAGAACATAGAGCAGTTAGCTGACAGCATCAGCTGTGATCCGGCATTGAAAGCTTGCATGTACGGTGAATGCCAGACTTGTAAATACGCTATTCCAGATGTCAACCAGTTTGATCAAGAAGAAGAGGTAAGCTACACCCAGTGGCGTACCGTTGCAGAACCTCTTGACAATGAATGCACGTTCAATGTCACCAAGAAAGTGGAAGAAACAGCAACAAAGCAAACTCTGCTAGAGCGATTCCAAAATAGCCTAAGCAAGTTCAGACGGCACGTATACACGATCAGGCACCAGTTTTTGGTTTGAGAGCTGCGAAGAAATCTGTCACCTTCTGAATGTGTGATTCACGTAGACTTTTCTGAGAACTTCTATTGTAAGTTCGGAAGTGAGATCCAGTCTGTCCATTTCGGTGGATCACACAAGAAAGTGACGCTACACACGGGCGTTCTGTATGTAGATGTGGATCAACCGATCCCATTCTGCACATTGTCCCCGTCCAAACGACATGATCCGACTGCAATTTGGACATACCTTGCGCCACTGTTTCATTACATGCAAGCGAGTCATCCAGACATCGAGATCCTGCATTTCTCCAGTGATGGTCCGACGTCCCAGTACAGACAGAAGATAAATTTCTTCCTATTCAGCACAAGGATTTTCGACATGGGCTACCAAGCAGGGTCGTGGAACTTCTGGGAGGCAAGTCACGGAAAGGGGGCCCCGGATGGCATCGGAGGTGCCATCAAGCGAAAGGCCGACAGATTAATCAGCCTAGGGCATGACATCCCTGACGCAGCCCATCTATACAGGGCACTGATCCCGGAAACAACGATCAAGCTCTTCTTCGTAGAGGCAGATGACGTGGAAGAAGCAGCCGTCCATGAGAACGTACCAGCAGTGCAAGGAACCATGAAGCTACACCAAGTCATCACACTGGTTCGTGGCACGATCACATATCGCGATGTCAGCTGTTGTTGTAACAACCCTGAA
Source organism: Paraescarpia echinospica (assembly GCA_020002185.1). Lineage (NCBI taxonomy): Eukaryota > Metazoa > Annelida > Polychaeta > Sabellida > Siboglinidae > Paraescarpia > Paraescarpia echinospica. The sequence goes on from CM034540.1 coordinate 23,020,241, forward strand.
GCACTGAATTGCATGTGCTATGACGTCAAGGAATTTACCTTCCCTACCAGAGTGCAGCCAGTTGCCCCTGCCAAGCCTCCAGTCACTGACCAACGGGTTCCTCTTGCGCTGCCTGCTGCTGATGTACAACTTGTCACACAAGTACAACAGACCAGTCCTGCGAAGCCTGCCGTTCCTACACAGCTGTCACTGCATCCCGACTTAGTTCCAGTAACTAGATGAACTTCAGGGGAAATGGTGCGTTGTGAAGTATCAGGGAAACATCTATCCTGGTATTGTCACTGACATCGATGACGTGGACATTGAAGTCAAATGCATGAACAGCGTGGGTCCGAACCGGTTTTACTGGCCACATTATCGGGATGATGTTTGCTGGTACACAGTTGAAGATGTCCTGTTTCTCATCCATGAACCAGAGAAAGTTGGGAGTAGGCACGTCCAGGTTCTGCCACATCTCTGGGAGCTCATTCAGCAGTATTTACACTCTGCTTGACTCTGAGATTAAGGACGGCTGCATAGACATCTACTCTTGTTTGTGCTATGGTGCATGTTTATGGGTACAACATTTTATAATCTGTGCTACCTATATAGTTATAATATGATAGCAATGATGGTGTGTGATTGTGCGCTCTAGCTATAACTCCACTAGAATACAACAATCCATAGTATTATATGTTAAACGTAACAATTGTTTACACTTTTATTATTTTAGTGTCAACTCTGTTACTGCCAATTAAGTCAACTCTGTTGCCGGTACTACCAATGTATAAACACTCGATTAGCAGTTATGGTGTATGCTTTTGTGCATATATATAACTATACTAGATTGCAACAGTTCATGGTTTTAAACGTCTTATTTAGCTATTGATTACGATTGTGTTATTTTAACGTCAACTCTGTTACAGCCAAGTCAACTATGTTACTGCTAAGTCAACTCTGTTACTATCATTAATAATGTGTAAACATATTCACGTAATACATGTCTGGCAATTGTTGTCACATATCCATATGTGTCTAGTGTCACGTTTTTGAACAGTGAAATATAGTGCCTATTCCTTGGCAGGGTCACATTGAATCACGATATGATAGGTCCTTTCAAGAATGCACGTGCACTAAAAGGCAGCGTAAATTTGTCAAATTTAGCACAAAATATTTATCTAATTTTTTTTAACGTTGCGTTACTGGACTAGGGACACACAATTATTATATTAGTAATATCATAATGAATGCTGTAAGACAAATACATACCAAATTAGGTGCTCAGATGTCAGTAACAGAGTTGACAGAGGCATATGTGGCATGTGCACTTCTACATTAAATTACCCCACAATGCATACATTGTAAGCCTGCACATTTTGAAAATATGTATTCCAATGATGTTTGATCGAATAAATAAGGTTTTTTCGATTATTGTAGTAGTTTTTTAAAATGTGAAAATAATTCGACAATATGTACCGAATTGGGAGAATGACCCACCTCCATTGTATATTGTACATCTTCGTTCCCGGCCATGTCCTGTGTGGAGGCCAAAATTGAACAACATTTGCCACTTTTCAGACCATTTTATCAACTTGTCAAGATCATCTTGTAAATGATGTCTATCTCGATCCATCACTTTTAATCCTTCTAAACACTTTTGTATCATCCGCAAATTTCAACACCTTGCTTGTTATATCATCGTCCAAATCGTTGATATATATTAAGACTAATATAGGTCCCAGTACTGATCCCTACGGTGGCTGGGAGAGGACATAGCAAAATTTAATTTTTGGGGAGAGGATATAGCAAAATTTAATTTTTTGGAAGAGGATATAGCAACATTTTATTTTTTGTCTTTGAAAAATATTTTTTACGGTGCCTGGGAGAGGACATAGCAAAATTTAATTTTTGGGGAGAGTATATAGCAAAATTTAATTTTTTGGAAGAGGATATAGCAACATTTTAATTTTTTGTTCGAAAAATATTGTTTATCTCGAGATCTCGACGTTTTATCTCGAGATCTCGAATTCTAAATGCTAGGCTGATCAAAGGACGAAAGCCAGCATGGATGCTACCGTGAAGTCTTTTTGATCTTGGACTAAGTCATCATGAAATACGGTGTGTTCTATCAAGAAGATTCAGCTGCAGTATAAGTGTAAGACAGTTGAGGCGTGTCCTCGCCAGGTTGCAGTTATATAGGCGGAAATATTTTACTGATTTTGACGAAGTAGTTGACTTTATCCGGAATCAGCTTGCAACCTCAGGGCAATTACACGGATATAGGTTCATGCATTTGAAGTGCATTACCAATGGACTTGTGGTCAGTAAAGAGACGGTCAGAATTCTTCTTGGTATTCTTGATCCGGAAGGCGTGGAACTACGAAGAGCGAGGAGGATAATTCGCCGTCGGCACAGTGTCAAAGGGCCGAATTACGTGTGGCACATGGATTCATATGACAAACTTAAGCCGTTTGGAATCTGCATCAACGGTTGCATAGACGGCTTTTCAAGGTACATTTTGTGGCTGGAAGCATACAGAACAAGCAGTGACCCGGCAGTTATTGGCGGATATTACATCAGAGCTGTTCTGAACTATAGCTGTTGTCCAAAGATTGTACGTGCAGATCGTGGTACGGAAAATGGACACGTTGAACAAATGTAAACATTTCTTAGAGAGAATGACGAAGGCAATGAGGAGCGATCTTTCCAATACGGTCGTAGCACTGCCAACCAAAGAATTGAATCATGGTGGGGAATACTGCGAAAGGAGAATTCCGAGTATTGGATGGCACTATTCCATGAGCTACAAGGCCAAGGTCATTTCGGCGGGGAAGAACTGGACAAGGAGTTAGTGAGATTCTGTTTTCTGGATTTGATACAAGTGAATTTAAATCATGGGTTTCAATTCTTATATATGTAGACTATGATGGCTGTGTTTTAAAAATTATTTACATTTCTATACTATTAATCGGGTCATAAAACAAATCTTGTCTCTATTTCAGGATGAATTGTGTGAAGTATCTCATCTTTGGAACGTTCACAAGATCAGGAAATACAACAACATGAACCTTAATCACGGACGGCCGTTTATGATGGACAACATACTCGAGTTGTTTGAAGCTGACGATTATCTTCGTCCAGTGGACCATACCAAGATCAGGATCTGCCAGGAGCATTGTAGATTTAAATCTGACTATCCATGCGATGAGGACATGTTTGAGCTATGCTGTATCTTGATGGAGGAGAATGGACTTGTTTTCCCAAGCAATCCACACGAGGCTATCCATTTGTACAAAACTCTTAGAGACATCGTGAATGTAGCTCTAGCCTAAAATTACACATTTTGGTGATGACGGTATGTAGAATTACTTCGGATATAAACCGGAGGTATTGAGTGAATTGTACAACATACACAGTACAGTGCCCAGGTAACAGACAGACTTTGGACTAATGTGGTTAAATTTTGCGTTAGCCCAATGTTGGCACCACGACGGTCCAACGAGTGGTTGACACAACGATGGCCCCAGTTGTTATACCAGAATATATGTCCAATTACGTGTATTTGGTCAGTCGTTGAACCAACGTTGGACTAGTGTTGGAACGTTAAGCTCGTTTGACTTGAACATTGTTTTGATTACACAACGTTGGCCCAACAATTATCACCCAACGTCAACGGTACAATGGCTGTCCCAAAACGGTCTTGCTATTTGGATGTATACCGTGAAATACGCATTATACTGTGCTACCAGAACTGGTACATTTTTCGCTCTTTGTAATTTTTTGATCAATAAATTGATAACTGTTATTAACTGAAGTGTACTGATGTTAGACTAGCAGCTAGCTATAGCACAGCCTCACACACGTTTACCTATTTATTCTGGGTAAAGCAAAATTCAGTTGATGAATCTGCATGACTTTTAATCAAGAAGAGACCTGTCTAAATTCTTTAGTATATGACATTTTGATGAAACGCTGATGTTGTCACAGTTATGGAATATTAAAGACTTTCTGAAATCCAAGATTTATATAATGGTGTGTGTACGTGTAATTTTTCCGTATCAAAATGCTTTATCAATTTAACATAATGAAATTGTGCTTTGATTACTGATTAATTTTAGTGTGACACCCCTAGTATAAATTGAATGAATAAGGAAAAAGCAAACAATCAATATTTATCGATTAACTGCTTTATTAATTATTGTTCAATTATGTATACGTAACACACATTAAACAAACCCTAAATTACCAATTAATAATGCTTTAACTGAAACTTCGGATTAAGTTGGTAAGCTAATTAACATTTTATCACACACCCGGAAGACTTTCATGTTTGGTTATGTTCAACTGCGCATGCTGTTCATTGTAAAACGCGAACGTAATTAAACGAAACGGTTCCTGGGAGAGGACATAGCAAAAACAGCGCATGCCGTCCATTGTAACATGCGAACGTAATTAAACGAAACACTTATTGCCAGGCAGCAAGTCCATATATGGTCCGTGGGCCCATATTATGAGGGCTGGCCTGTAGGATTCTACACTCGGGATCCACATGAGACCCATATGCCTATGTGTCAACTGCATGTCTCGTTGCCGTGTTAAACACGCTGATGACGGTGTGCAGTAGCCCACATTTCGGTTCTATTAATTGATATCCATCACCCAAACATTAGACTCGAGAATGCGATCAAAATCAGCACGGAAGTCTGGGTAGTTTTCGTAGTTGGTTGGCACCTCCAACACATTTCCACATGTATGACCAATGGGCCGTTTCTCGAATTCTGACATGGTCACAAAGATGACTTGAATCCGTGAGCAAGAAAGTAAGTCACTTCCGGTGCAGAATCGCAGGAAGTCGCCGAGTTTCTTTTCTGAAAGTCCTCTGACATACGTCTGCAAAAATTTGGACACCGTCTTCTCTGATTCGGAAACCTCCAGGGGAAAATCAATGCACTTCACAACCTTCCTGTTCGTCGGAACTAATCCTTCGTACAGACGGTTTAGTTCTTCGAATTGAAGATGCCCCATCCTTGGCTGCAATACACTCCTCCAGCACTCGATCACATACATCGGCGTTTGCACGAGTTCCTTATGGGCCATCTCGTCTATAATCATGGCAAAATTTGCTGCGGTTGCAGCCCGCTTGCAATTGTGGTTTTCAAGAAAGTCTTCAAGCTCTATTTCGTCAGCCTTCTTGAAGTTATCCAGTGCAACTCGAATAATATCTCGTTCGACAGTGTCCACGTAGTGGAGGAATTGTTCTCTAAGGTCAGAGAACGCCTTCCCGTACAGAGCATGCTCAATAAGCGTTCGGGCCAGTGCGATCGGGATGTAGCCAAATTCCTTCCAGCCGTACAAGATTATTCGCGCTACAGCTTTCCATTTGGACTCGTGAACATCGTGGCGCAAGTAAGGTACTTTCACGTCATTACCAAGAGTGTATCGGCTGTAGAACTCCTCCCAGAACTCAGACAAACAGTCCTTTGCTACAACTCCAACGCCGGCTTCTAGTTCACCATTTGTGCCCTTGCGCCTTATCGATATATTGTCATTCAGAATGTCTGGATCAGAGAACGCTTCGGTCAGTTCATTGAGGCTATTTCCACGACTAATCACGAGGTGACGCAAATTTCGTGGTGTTGAATGGTCAGCAGGTTCGTAGGGAATAGTGACACTGGGGTTCCAAAATTCTCCAGCTTCGACTGGCCCGAATCGTATCTCGGAGTCTAATGAGGCATCGTGTGAAAAATTTACTTCCTCAATAAGGTCATCAACCGCTTGGCGTACATCAAGAGGAGGTGCGGTCTGACACTCTGCAGTGCTGCTACAGGTAGTGGTTTTTACAAAACGTGCAATATTTTCAACAACGTCGGCAACCGAGGAGGACGATGCACTTTCGGCAGATTTACCATGGCAAGATAACCATGGAAGTGTAGGCAGAGGCGAGTCGATTTCCTCCTCCGATTCACGAGGAGTAGTTCGAAGATAAAACCTTAGGAGTCTGATATTTGTATCTTCATATAGCTGACCGACGGTAATTTCTGCATCGATCTCACATTCTTTGAAGTCAACTAGATCGAAATCAAATTTCGACCTAGGTCCTTTACTAGATTCTCCTCCTGGGAAAAACAAATCTATTGCAATGGTAAGGTCCTTTTTCTTTGCAGATTTTTCTACTCGCCTTGACCTGGTTCCTCCTCCTTTCTTCATTCGTACTGGCCTGTACGCACCGACATTCTCATCAAAATGTAACCAGCCAATTTCGATTAGCCGATACTTCTTTGCGGCATTCGGACTGCTGGCCTCCTCGCTAGCACCCTCTGTTGATGCTTTAAATTTTTTCCGGAGCTTTTGTAGAAGTGTCGACTTCCTGGTTGGCTGGTTGTCTCCAACATGTCCAGCCAGTTTTCGTTTACAATAGTTGACCAATGCCACTCGATCTCCCACACAGAGGTATTGGCCAAGCATCTCGTCACTCATCAGAGTTATAGCGAATTCATCAATCTGAAATGATAAAGAAATAAACAAAATCAAAATGGCGGCCGTTTTGCAAATGGCTGTGATTTATTTTGATTATTTTTAGTGGCCAATGGGGTTCTCTTTTGGGCACTGTTCAACATTCAACTTACAACATGACAAAGCTGATCCCAATACACACACACACACACACACACACACACACACACACACACACACACACACACACACAAATGGAACACTTGCATACAAATTAAGAGTGAAAAATGTTCTTTCCTATTAGGCCTTGAGCCAAGACCAAAAATTTGGGCAACCGGTACATTTTTAGGGACAAATGCTCATAGTGATTTTTGGCTAGGCCTACATCCCTAGAGATGGAAAATAGGTGATAGCATTGCAGCACCCCCAGCTTTCTTTGAGAAATCACTCTTGACTAGCAACAAAGAATCACAGGACTCATTCAGGATGCTGGGCCAGGAATGGGATCTCTCTCTCCAGATCTCATGGACAAACTAGAGGCATTTACATGCTGTCTTTACGCTCCAAAATCTTCTGCTGTGAATGTCAATGATCTGAGATACCACTTGTTCTGTGCAAAGAAAGGTGAGATAGAGTCACCAACTGCCACCATGCACTGACTGTTTGTTGAAACATGCACAATGCGTAAACTACCAGGCTGCAATATGGAGAAGATGTTTGGAGCAGGACCCAAGGACTCAGACCCCAGTTGGCAGAGGCTGGAAGTTGGAAAGAGAAGATGGGACTGAGCAACTGGTTGTACACTGGATGGAAGGTCAGCCAGCACCCGATGCCATGTTGGATTTACTAGCATGCAGTTGTCCCAGGAAGTGTGAACTGCCAAAAGTGTGTCTGCTTGTCAAATGGACACAGATGTACTGATATGTACAGACTACAAGACTGTGACAATCAGATGTCTAGTACTGACAATGATGAAAGTGTAGCTGAGGAGGAACTGGATGATGGCTGTGATTACTAAACACTGTCTCCAACCTCAACTAAGGACATAACTAATTATGCATGTGAAATGTTCAATACTGTGTACCTGTATAATTTGAATGTCTACAACAAGTCCATTGTATGTTAGTTAGTGTTACAGTCAGAACTTTAGGTGGCTAACATAAGAAAATGTAATTTTATTTCAATGACAACAACTGCAAATTTCAATGTCATGATAATACATATAACTGCAATAAAATGAACAGACTGTGTCTACATAATAAAACCTGAAGTCCAGTGACCATTCTGTTGCAACAAGAACCTTGAATGTGGATATATGAGGTTACTAGCCAGACATTTAAGTGATTTCTTTTGTTGAATGCCTGAATGGAGTGGATTGCATGTTGAGACGCGGTAGATAAAATGCCATAAATTCCACATTTCTCAAGGGATTAAAACCATTTTCACATGTATATGACACATGACACTTCAGCCGTATTACGTACAATTATCATACCCATAAGATATAATATGGTATAATAACTATTGTATGATGGTTTATGCGTGACCACGCCTTCAGCAGTTTCCATAGAAAAATAGTTTTAACAGAAATGAGCAAAGGATTAAAAAGAGTGATTTCACAGAAAAGAATGTATGTACTGCAATGCTGTCACATATATTTTTCATATCTAGGGATGTAATCCAACATTCTGGTGCAATAAGAACCTCGAATGAGGATACATGTGGTTATTAGCCAGAATTTTCAGTAATTTTTTTTAAAAACCTGAATGCTGTGGATTACATTTTGAGATGTGGTAGATCAATTACCACAACATCCACAATTCTCAAGGAATGAAAATAAGTTTGATATGTTTGGAAAGCATGCCATTGAAACCACACGTTGTCCAATTTTCATTCTACTGAGATGTGTAGTAAATATTCCATAGTAGTTTGTGTATAGGCCCCCATTAGCAATTTCATAGAAAACTTGTTGTCGCGGATATGGGGATAGCGGATATGCGGATATGGGAGTGCTGCAATGCTATCACCTTTTTTCCATCTCTAGGGATGTAGGCCTAGCCAAAAATCACTATGAGCATTCGTCCCTAAAAATGGACCAACAAACCCTCTGGCTCATGGCCTATATGTATTGTTCTAGTATAGGGTTGAAAGTGTACCAGGGTGATAAGTAAAAGATAACATGTTTGTTCAATTTTTTGGGGGGTATCAACTGAGGAAGGGTTTTGTGACAGAAAGTAGTTTTATAATTGTTCATTTAGCTATATTCCTTATTTTTTGATTGATTTAGGAACAACTATTGACTTTTGAAAAAACATTGTCAGGTTCTCACCTCAATATCTCAGCAATGGGTTTGAATGAATATAGTATAAAAATACATTAGAAATAATAAGAAAAATTTGTCCAAGTGCTAAAATGTTTACCTTTTCCTCCTTCATTTTTGCCAATATGTTGGCTGCCACATTTCTTTTTGCAAGGTATTCGTACATGCCACTGCCAGACTCCATCACGTCAGGTTCCATCATTAAGGTTTCCTTAAATTAAAAATACAATGCAAATTATAGATAAATCAGGAAAGATGAATGTTGGCCCTACCCAGACAACAACGGAGCAAAGACAACAGTGACTGTGTTCTGCACAAAACAATGTGACCGCGCTGTCATTTCTAGGGACGTTTTTAGGAGGTTTCTTTTAGCATTGATCAAGGTTTATAAACCATCAATGAAAAATTATTTATAGGCATCCCAGAAATGCTCAGCCACATACACGAAATTTTGCTACAAAATGGTCTTCATTGGAGAAGTACTGTGGAATTTATTAGACGACCAATATATACATGCCTTCCTAGAGTGAGATCACTAATCCCTAACCTCAAACATTGGGTTACACAAATCCCTGAAGACAATGTAGTTCTCACATCAAGATTTCTGAACTGAAGTACCAGATACACACAGTTCACTATGTTGCGCTCAGGAAATGTGCATGGGCCCTTTTTAGTTTCAACCCTATTTAAACTGTGACAGTCTTATGGTTAAATTGTATTGGAGTAGCCACAGTGCACATCTAACATGAAATTATGTGTATATGAGCTAAAATTGACTTAAGTCAGTCGATTTATAATTACTGTCAGTGGGCTAATGGATATTGTTGATCCTATCACCTCCGCCAGGAGTAGATGGAGTGAGATACGCGAGCGGAACGTTCACCGACACTGGCAATTGAATGAGGTGGACCACTTCCCATGTCCAAGAACCACGTGCTAGTTCAGAGGCGACCGCAAACAAATGCTGATGCTACTACCACTGCTCAAAGGGGATAATACAAGCTTGTATTAATTTGCTTTGCGTTTTGCAGTTGCCAAAATAGGAACAAGTTTTGAAATTTTCCTCTTCTTCCAGTGTTGTCTGCTGGAGAACTGTTAAATGCTGCCATCTAGCGTATGCAGCGCAAACCTCGTAGCAAGGCGAATGTCATGTGACGTTTTTGACAATAATTTTAATATCTGGCGTTGATCGAATGGCATGACGTCAGCTTATAGCAATAAGTCGACACCGTATATATGTATAAGTTATGTATGGTCCTAAGCCACAACTATACCAAATTTGGTTAGTTGGCCCAGCTATCGTCTATCGATCACCTAAGCCTAAGCCTGTTAATAATAGAGATAATTCAAAATTTCAAAAAGGGTTGTAAACTACATAGCATACACTATCACATAGAAGTGATTAAATGATTATATATCAATTTTGAATTTTTTTGTAATGTACCTACAGGCTAAGGCTAAGCCTAACTTAGCCTAAGCCTAAGGCTAAGGTCCTAACTCCTAACTTAAACCGTGTCCGTGGCGTAACTTGCAGTAAGGCTACGACTCCACCTACACACTCACGAACTATTATAATGTACATAATGGTGTGCCTTACGAATTATACCAATCTAAATGATTTCAGCTAATAAACTTACCAATCAAACGACTTTTCCGCATTCATGACCATGAATCACGACGTTCTTCTCACTCGCCTCGCTTTCATAACTCGAGATCTCGAGATAAAACATCGAGATCTCGAGATAAAAATAAATAAAAATAAAATTTTGTTATATCCTCTCCCCGCCACCGTAAAAAATATTTTTCGAAGACAAAAAATAAAATTTTGCTATATCCTCCCCCCAAAAATTAATTTTTGCTATGTCCTCTCCCAGGCACCGTAAAAAATATTTTTCGAAGACAAAAAATATAATTTTGCTATATCCTCTCCCCAAAAATAAATTTTTGCTATGTCCTCTCCCAGGCACCGTAAAAAATATTTGTCGAAGACAAAAAATTAAATTTTGCTATATCCTCTTCCAAAAAAATTAATTTTGCTATATCCTCTCCCCAAAAATAAAATTTCGCTATGTCCTCTCTCAGCCACCGTAGATCCCTGTGGTACCTCACTCAAAACTGATTTCCAGTTGGAAGCCTCCACATCAACTACTACCCGTTATCTTCTATCAGCCATTTTTTATCCAGTTAATTATACAATTTCCTATGCCATTTAGTTTAAGTAATAATCGTTGATGTGGAATTTTGTTGAAAGCTTTTTGAAAATCTTAGTAGATGATATCTACTGGCGATCCTTCGTCTACCCGCGTCTTAGATTATTATCTTTAAAAAAAACTTATTTGTTAAGCATGACCTCGCTTTTACAAACCCATGTTGAGATGAGTTTGTCAAGTTATGTTTAATAAGAAAATCCACCACATGTGATCTTTAATTAGTCTTTCTAATAATTTGCAAATCACCGACGTTAAACTCACTGGTCTATGATTCTCTGGCTTGTTTCTCGAACCTTTTTTAAATAACGGTATAATGTTTGCTTCTTTTCAATTTAAAGGATCCACCCACTCCCTCTTCTAGTGACAAATTGAAAACTGTTGCAAGCGGTATGCTAATTTGTTATATAATTTGCAATAGTAGTTTGGGCGGAGTCCCATCCGCTCCAGGTGATTTATTATCCTTCATAGACATAGCCCTGATTTTCTTAGCTACCATTTCCGGTGTTACAATTATTAGTTAACTGTCCTAAATAGTCTGATTCTGCTCCCTTGAACTTAGCCTCTGGTACTGGCAGTGAACTAATATCTTCCCTTGTAAACACCGAACTAAAATACTCATTCAGGTCTTCTGCCATTAAGAATCCCTCTGATATTATATTTCCAGCACTATCTTATCCTGAACTTTCTGTTGCTTCGAATATACGCATAAAAACTCTTGCTGTCATATGACACTATAAAAAAGCTAATTTTTGTTCATAGCTTCTTTTTGAATTTCTAATTTCAGCTGTAGCCTGGTTAAGTGCTTCTTTATAAATGTTGTAGGTTAATAATGTAAGCAACAGAAACAGAACAATAAAACGTGGTGTATATTGTGCAAAAAAAGTTCTAATAATATTGAGCCGCCTAGCATGTAAATAATGACTTCTCCCTAACAGTACCAAAGGATACGACGTCGTCCGCCTTGACCGGAGATTCCAACAAAGGGCTTCCCCAACAATCCCAAACGAGGCTTCATGAATAATGACCAGAGAAGCCAATATGGCTTCTTTGATATGTGAAAATTGTAATTCTTTATTTCTTCTCACTGTTGTTTTATCACGATGACTTCAACAATGAAAGACAAAGACATACAGTCTCTATGTCATACGGATACAGAGTCGATCGCTGCGACGAATACAGGTATACTGTTGGTTATCCATCGCCAAAATAATCATGAACTTGAATCGCAGACTGGTTGCCTCCACGAATATTCGTGTAGAAACTGTCAACAACGTCAACAAATATCGACAATGTTCGGAAGCTCGAATGCTGGTTCAGGTTTCTACTGCATTCTTATCACCAGCAGGTTGCTGATTTAACAAATTAATTTTATTCATATAAATGATATGTCGTCTGTTAAATCGTAACGTGAATTCGGCGGTAAATAATGGGTCAACCAACGTGCAGGTTGCCACTGAACTGCCACTGCAGTCTGCACTGGATTGAGTGTGGGAGCCAGGTAACAGTCTTCGATGTGCCTTCGTTTTTTTTATTTTGTCGTGACGTCAAGAACTTAATTACAAGTTTCTTAAACTGTTTGACACAAGTCACAACGTTTGTGTGACTGATGAACCAACATACTTCCGTTCAGGCTTCAGCCAGGCGTATCACATCGGGTCCTCACGAGTCACGTCGTTTTATACGATTTGTTTGACCAATCATTTAATTTTATACCTGAGACTGGGTTCACGCCAACTTCAAGGCACTTTGGGCAATTTAGCTAATGCCAAGTCATTTGACCAACTATCGAATAGAACCACTGTCTATGTCTATGAACATAAATAGTGTTTCTATTTTGTACATGTTATCCTCGGTAGAATCTAAACTGCTACTCTGTCAACATAAATTTTCTATATACTGTTTTTTAATTTGCACACATACAAATTCTGCTAGAACAAAGCAACAACATATACAATTTATCAAGTGAAATTGCATTTTTGAGCCAATTTTGATAAAATAAAACATTTCTTATTTTATAATTTATAACTCCTAAGTTAGTGCCTTGTCTGTCACAGGTATTGTTGATCAGGGGTACTCCGGTGACTATGGTCCTCCAAACCACACAGTCGTTTATAGCAGTTCTGTGGTGCTCCTTCTACACCAAATTGACAGACAATCTATTATATAAGTTTTATTCGCTGTCGTCTTCTGGATATTTTTCATTCAGTCTTTCCTGTTTTTACTGTATGTTCTAACTTTCTCAATATACATGGCCTATAACTCTTGCACAGTATTGTGTTCTAATTTTGTTAATGATCTTTTTGATGAGACACTTGCAGCATTCTCCGTAACCATTTCTGTGCCAGCCAAAATTGCGCTGACGTACAAGAAGGGCCAAGCCATTTTTTGAGACATGCACATCTTTCTAAACTTGTATTTTATGAGCTTAGTGTTCAAATGTCACCAGTTGAATGATACATTTCTTTAAAGAGCAGATCATTTTATATGTAGTTCCAAAAAAATGTAATAGTCAGGTGACACAAGATAATTTACTTTCACTAATAATATGCGCTTAGAGTATCATCAGACACATTTTTTGGTTACAGCTTTTATTTTAGCCATCAGATTATGTAGATCTAAGCATATTTGTAAAACCAGCAGCTGAGCACCTCCCTTTTGTAATGATTAATCATATTGGTTAATTAGAAATGCTGTCATGTTCCTCATCGACTCCAGCCAATGCCAGTAGATGTTGCAACAATAAAATGAAATCAGTGCAATCAGCTGCATGGCATTTCTTGGCAAAACAGGTCATCGGCAGAATCGGCTCTGTCAGTCTGTGGCACCGAAATGGTTAAGAACCACATTTCAGTGGCTTCTATGTTTTTTTGTGCACAAACTTGCTTAATGTCCAGAATTCACACTGCATGTAACATTGCAGTACATGTTTTCTCACTTCAAGTGATATATTTCTGTTTGTTAAAATGTTTTTCACGTTGTGAAAAGCTGTTTTGGCCTGAGCAACTCGTCTCTTGATCATGTCCTTACATCAAATTGTGTAATTTATATAGTTCAGCCAATTGCCAGTAACACAAAGATATATACATGTTTTACGTTATTTATCGAAATAATAAAAAAATTACACACAATAACACAGATACTGTAAATCTTTAAAAAAGTTATAATTTTATATATTAGACACAAGGAGATTATGAAGCAGATATTATTTATATAAATATATATTTATTTCCAATCCATGATTTAAAATAATGGACTGCCCCATGTCTGTTGTGGTAACATGGTCACCAATGAAAGAACATTTCTTTTACAATTAGTTGATTACTTTGATATTTATTTCACCATTCCTGCTTCAGCATGGCAGTTTCAAAATGGCATTGCAATTACATCATCCTTTGACCTTCAAATAAATAAAAATTGTCAAGACTGAGAGATAGCAAACTGTAATAAAATAATTTTGTTTCAGTGGTGCCATTAAGCGAGCTGTTGAAATCTTGTAAAAAAAATACATGTGCAAGGAACTAATAACATAATAATAACATTTAATACCTGGCCAAAGGATCTCTCCTCAATTCGATTTTTGTAATTTAGTTGTACCCCTGACACCTATTATTTATTCTCATATTCATGTGTATCTACCATGTGACAAAATAGTTGCAGGTATATATTTTAAAAGACAAAAAAATAGTCACCAATGTGTTACACCGACAACCCGATCGTAATGTTTCATATATGCATTCTGTTGAAATTGGCGAAATTATTTCCGATAACAAAACCACAAGTAATGTTCCATCAAATGTTTTCATTCGATTCAAACAATAGATATATTGAACTATGTCAGTACATGTATGTAGAATCCATGGTTGTTCCAGCATGGCTTTAAAAGCTGTTTCTGTGTAGCAAATTTGGTTTTAAAATAGAACCTGTTTGACAAGACATTTACTACAAAAAACGGTTGACACATCAAGACTAATAATATTGTTCCTAATATATAGATCTATAACGTATAGCACATCATTTGATGTTGTTGATGACCGTTGTTGTGTAACAGGACAATTTTGTTATTTTAATAAACATGTTAAAAAGTTTACCACACTGACACTGTGGACATGACATGACCAACTGACAAATGTTACTCCTTGTACACCTGCTACATTATCAAATGAATAAGATGCAGCTGTATAGATCTACAATTACCTGTACTAATTATCCCACCATGGACACACATTAACGGACGATGCGGACTTAAACTTCTATACCATGGTACTTTGCACACTCAAGTTTTCATCTTGTGGTGTGTAATAAAACATGTTTTACATCATCTTTGCCTCTGCTGTTTGAGGCTAAAGTACAGTAATACCACAGTACCAAAAAAGCATACATACATACACCATACACCACACATCACACACGCATACGCGTACACACACACGTACTGTCTTAAGTGTCTTGAGAAGTTGGGGGACTACTTAGGCTGTGTAGAAGGGGAGATTCCCTAACACAGGGGCTGTTGTGCAGTATATTATATAATAAATATTAAATATTAAAAAAGCTTGCCTGATAGAATCTATATATTTTCAATACTATCCAGTTAAGGCCAGACACCCCAGGTGAAATGGTGTTTTTTGACAAAAAATACTGAAAATGGTTTTCTGCCAGATTATTATACCTTTATATGCATACTATCAATAAAGTTCACTTCTGCAATCTTTGACAGCCATTTTCTATTAAAAAAAATTCTTCAAATTTCTGCATTTGGAAATGGGATATCTCTTTGACTAATTATGCTATATAAATCATGTTTTCAGTGTTGCATTCAGCATATTCTACTGTGTGCAATGGTCAGACACTTTTTTAAAATCATGAATAGTTTGAAAAGATATAGCCATATTTTGTTGCCAAAAAACTAGATTTTTTTTCGTATTTCACCAAAAAATTATTTAAAAAATAAAAACAACATTTCAAAAAATGCTCTGATCATTTCACAATAGAATATATAGAGAACATGGATTTGCAAGAATTATAACTATATATGGATTCAATAAAAAATGGCAGTGTTTCCAAATTTGGCAATATTTGCTCAAAATTGTGGCCATTTTGTTTGTTACCATGGAAATGGGAGGTCTGGCTGAAAAAAATTCAATATATATTTTACTCAGTAAGACCCATTTCATGCATTGGGCAGAAAAAATTGAACTGTTTGCACAAATTAAAAAATAATCCTATCTACCTGCCGTGTCTGACCTTAAAAACCTTAATTGTTGGTGTTAATGTTTCAGGTGCAGCGATACCAAGGGTGGCTTTGGAGGGCGTAGCTGGGAAGACAAATGGAGAGTCGACAGAGGCTGTGGACAGATTCATGTTCACAGATGATGATACACAACCCACTGCCGCTGGGAGGTAAGATATGAATACATTGTGATTGAACCTTGATTTAGGAATTTGCAGACAATTGCCGTAAAGTGCAGCAGAAAAATATCACTGTTCAAACACACTTAAAACACCCAAAGCAGAATAGCACTGATATTTTAGTGACATTTCATTTGGATATTTTACTGCTTCGCTCATGCTTTGTGTATCTATCCATATATAGATATATATATATATAATTATATAAATTATGATTGTTTGTATACATTGTAATAATAATTATTGATTTTTTTTATTATCTTCTTTTAAGCATAGTTTATAGTAATTCATTAATAGTTTTTGATGATTACCCAGTTTACATTCTATTTGCAATTATGCACATATTTTTTACTTCATGGCACAATCTGCTGCTGGCAAGAAAGATGTTGCATATTTGCTTTATAGTCAACGTTTCATATGTAACATTTTAGATTTTGTACACTGCTTTGAACATTTTATTGGGAATTGTGTTTATAAAATAAATATATCTTATGACATACACAGCTGTAGATTTATATAATGATGTTTTGTATACATTATTATTTGGTTCATTTAAAAGTTTAACAACATGTTTTTTTAAGGTATCGTGTGTTTAATTGATATTTTGTTGTATGACAGAATGGATAAAGACAAGGCAAAGCAACGACTGAATCATAACAACATTGAGAGGAAACGCAAGGATCGCATCAAGTCTGGCATCCAGAGTATCCGCGAGATATTGCCGCCACCCAAGAACTTTGAACAGAAGGAGGTAATATTTGCATTTTAAAGGGCGGTTGTCCATTAACTTTTATTGTAAACTTGTTTTCTTCAGTATGAACTTGATGTATTCTTACATATTTACCACCCAAATATGTTTTAGCAGAGCAGAAACAACTTTTTAAATCAGCAATTCAGTGTTTACAAAAATCGTCACATTGTCATTCAAATCCCCAGTCAGCAAACTTGGGTAATCTCAAGGAAGGTCATAACCAAATGGGGGCATGATGACGCATTATGTGAGGAACATATCTATCTCATTAGTTATTGGACCTGAGACAATGCCTTCAAAAGCTCCGTGCTGCTATATAAACAGATTGTTTCCTCTCAAAACACTAAAAAGGACCCCACGATACACATCAACAAGGAAAATAAGTCTCTTTCTTCCACATACTTTCAATTATGTTATTTCTATTTTGTTCGAAAGGAGCCTGGTGTTTCTTCTGCAATTTAATTTAGGTTAGGCGATGTTTAGTCCTAAATTGATCAGCTATGGGTTGAAATAGTGAGTGAAATTAGCATTAGAATAACAAGATTTTATTGTTTTCGCAAATAACATCAACGTGGTTCATAAATTAGGGCCGTTTTAAGACAAATCCGCCAGGTGGCACAATGTTGATATTGCTCTAACATGAAAGCAGTAAACATGCAAAAATTAGTTACTTTTGTCTTTCTCCCATGTAATATCAATTCTTTTTTCTTGACATTTGAATTGTCAGAATGTTCGAATCGATGTAATTTATACTGCATTATATGATTTTACAATTGAAATAAATGGACAACCTCCGTGTAATTCACTCAAACACCGAGTGTCTTGTTGGAAGTCATAGTTCTATCAATGTTAGCCAGTGATCACACATGAGAAGGGAGACATGTTTGGCAGTTTAACTTTGTACGTGTTGTATTTGAAAAGCCAAAGAATTACTTAAAATGTGATATTGATCAATGTAGTAGAGCTCTTTATTTATTTTAATGACAATGTAAGCTCATTCTAAAATTTAAACATCCACTCCAATAAAGCGACATTGAAAAATATGGCTGTAAAGTTGTGTTGTGAAGCAATGGTTCTTTTATTTGTGTGACAAAATACTATGCAGCGTTCGAAATAGCACTTGTCCGTTTGTCCGGGACAAGTGATTTTTGGCCCGGACAAGTAAAATGACTCTACATGGTTATCCGGTGGACAAGTGAAAATTTACAGTAAATAGTGATGCGTGCAACATTGCAAACTTTATTTGAGGAAAATCAAACGTAAATGAAGTTCGCTAGCGATCTCGCGCATTGCAATTTTGTTAGTGTGTCGGCGTCTTGTCGTTCCGCCGCCAGTGTGTTATACGCGTCAGCGTTCGACCGAGTTTATTGCCTGTGTTAACAGGGTCATCCGCTGAGCGCACCGACCTAGCTCTGTCATACGCGTAGGACAGACTCCGCATCAGCCACCGTTGATCGAGGCTGTATTTCATAAAATCGTAAATCGTTCAGTTTGGCTGACGTACAACTTGCTTCCACTCACGGATCATATTTGATGAAATTTTGAAATAGTACACTTTGTATCGCTAGCTGTTATTTGAATAATTATGTAGTTTTAACCACTATTATGCCTAACCCACGCGGACTCGGCAGTCTTCCAAGTCATCGAACTTCCGATCCAGATCGGTGACAATTTTCAAAACTTGTAACTGGCTGTCCGGTAAATCTATGGTGGTGGTTGATAAACGGAATATTAATGAATTTTCAGAAGTGTTGTATGTATGTAACATTTATTTTAACCATAAATTGCGAGTTTTCGAAGCCGAATTATGCAAAACGCGAGGCCGGGGACGGAGTGCCAACCGCCGTTGACATGTCGACTTCCGCCAACTACGGCGGTCCACGCGCGGCAGAAACGTTACGACGTAACTAAATCTAAAAATGATATTCCGCCTGGTAAATGTAATTCGGGCACCGTTAAAACTGTTTTATCATCATTGAAAAATATGCGTTCGTTTGCTGATGTTCAATTGAATATTATCTTCGTTTGTAAAAAAACAGAAATTTGTTAATATTGAAGTTCATAGAGGTTGAACAAAATGATATCAGATTATATAGTTTATTATTATTTTTGTGATAACATTTCCTGGCTTTGCATTGGTCGTGTTCCTGATGGTTGAGTGGCATCTTCAATGACAAACTGATGCCAACATTTTACAGTAGTGTTATATATATATATATCATATTAAACATAAACAGTTTTTGTTATAACAAATAGCAAGAAAAACAATTGTCTCATTCCTATCATCGTAAAAATTATTTGTTATTAATAAAAGCGTTCATATAAGCATCACAAAATATTGGTATACATCATGTAATGTGTCTACTTTTAGTATTCGTGATGAATAATAATGATAAATGGACCGGATAATATAATTTTGCAATTTCAAAATTTGCAGATTAAATCAAATTGTGTCTTTGATCACAAGTCACTCAGATGTACATGCAACGAAACAGCAGGAACATTGTGTTGTTGTCATAAAAATAAGACAGACTTTACGTTTTTTTCCGAAGCTTCGATTCCCCTTGACAACCACTCGGACAAGTTAAAATTTTGGCGGACAAGTAGATTTCAAAACTTACTTGTCCGGCGGACAAGTAAATATTCTGGCTTATTTCTATCGCTGCTATGTATGTGTTATTTGTGTGACAGAGTACCAGTGTGTGATATGTATGGTAGACTGCTAATGTGTTATTTGTTTGATAGAGTGCCAATTCTGTGTGACAGAGTGACAACATGTTATTTGTGACAGAGTGACAATGTGTTATCTGCATGACAGAGTGACGATGTGTTATCTGTGTGACGGTGACAATGTGTTATCTGTGTGACAGAGTGACAATGTGTTGTCTGAGTACATAGTGACAGTGTGCTATCTGTGTGACAGAGTGACAACATGTTATTTGTGACAGAGTGACAATGTGTTATCTGCATGACAGAGTGACAATGTGTTATCTGTGTGATGGTGACAATGTGTTATCTGTGTGATATAGTGACAACGTGTTATCTGTGTCAGAGTGCCAATGCGGTGTTGGAGCGGGCCGCTGACACAATCCAGGAGCTGAGAGCACAGAATGATCGCCTCCTGGTGCAGGGGGGAGACCAACTACAAGGTGGGTTCTTTCAGTTTCACTCACATAGTTCAGACACTTAGTTTGTAGGGTCAGGTGTGCACTAGGTGGATAATTGATGGTGGCCTGTTTGTCATTGATATGGTGACCACCCAAACAGCATTGTTATGATGAAACAGGGTATACTATAATTAAGTATTAAACTCACGTGTGGCAGCCTGACAGGCCTTTATCCAGAGAAAATTTTTTGGCTAGTCTTGAATTAATAAAAAAATGTTGCTTTTAGCATGCGAATGGCTTGTGTGGAAGCAATTCACCTTAATCACAGCCATTATTGGCCAGTTTTTTTTTTGAAAGGCAAACCAATGTCATTTGACCCATTTATTTAACTAATACTGGTTCACTTGATTTGTTTCACATGTGCCAATGATAATAATTAATGTGGGCCCCTAGACTTGGAACTATTAGTTAATCTAGTCCATCTAAATTCCACCTGTCTTATCAGTTGTAATTACCTGTCTTTGCCAGTCATCTGCCAGTCTTGAAGATGGGCAGACAGGTCTCTGGCTAAGCCATTGAGGTGTGGTAATTATTGCTAAGATTAGTTTAATATTATA
This sequence comes from Paraescarpia echinospica, assembly GCA_020002185.1. Lineage (NCBI taxonomy): Eukaryota > Metazoa > Annelida > Polychaeta > Sabellida > Siboglinidae > Paraescarpia > Paraescarpia echinospica. The sequence continues at coordinate 23,041,084 of CM034540.1, forward strand.
ATTTTCAACCTTTTAAGCATACAGTCGTAATAAACATACACCCCAATATTTTTTACAATTTCAACAATCTCGACTCACGACTTTGGTTAAGCCATTGAGGTGTGGTAGTTGCTAAGGTTAGTTTAATAGTATGATTTTCAATCTTTTAAGCATACAGCCGTAATAATAATACGCCCCAATTTTGTAACAATCTCGACTCATGACTATGGAATCAAAATTGTAAATTCTTCACCAGTGTGAAGACTCAGCATTGAGTCAGCACCAAGAAAAGATTGAGATCATCTTTATTAGCATACATGGCAGTGCTCTCGTATCTTTGACCGTATTAGTTGGCTCCAACCTTGTACATTCCCTTGCCAGTCACTTCCCCTGAGATGTATCCTCTTTGAATTGTCGCTGAGTACATGATACGACTATATGTCCTTCTTTTAGTGGATACATGCATTCTGGGGACCATTTCACTAAGACATTGAGTTCATAAACAGATCAATTAGTAAACACAAACTGTTGTTATTTTTTATGAGTGTTTTCAAAATGGAAACATTCACTTACAATATGTCACTTATAATATGTCACTCATAATGAATATGTCACTCATGAATGTCATTCATTACTTGTCATTCTTAATATTACATTCATTCTTTTAAGCGTACATGCCCTAATTAGCTTTACTTTTTTAGCAGCATCTGACACTGTGATAGCGATCTCCAATGCCAACTTTGACTGTTGAATCCATTATGTAGTAATTTAATTTCTACCGTTGTCACACAGCACAAAATATCAAAAATTTCACCTAAATTATAAATTTTTTCGTGTATCATTGCTCATATGTAGATGCATAAGTCGCTTGCGAGTCACGTCTGCTGAGCCTGAGATGGCTGTGCCCAGTGGCAGTGTATGCACATTTATTTGATCAAATGTGAATATCTAACTCGGACCACGCTAGCACTAACAGCAGATGCCATGTTTGTGTGCATGACGCTACCTTGTGAACATTTTTGGAAATAACGAAAATGAGTGTACGCTTATTAGAAAACAAAAATTTACATATTTTAGCATCTCAAATGTATTTTAAGAAATTAAGTGTACTGTATGCTTAAGGTAGCTGCACCGGCTATCATGTCAGTTGATTTCTTTATTTTTTTCTTCATAGAACATTAGTAGGTGTCAATATGAACATGTGTACTATTAAAAAAACCAAGGCACTATCACCATATGTCACCAATCAGTCCTTTAAAAACTAGTATTTTTAGTGTGTCTGTGGAAAGTCCCTTCAGATTCTTGGAAACTTACGATGTTTCCATAGTGACGATCACGTGTGCGTCAGCCCAGTTCAAACATAAATTCATTCACCATGAAAGCAGATCATAATAGTCTGGTTATTCTCATGCCACTATGCTGTTGTATTATAATTACCTAAATTCATCACGCTGTCAAATCACCAAATACTGGCCATAGTTTTGTTTATTCTCCGATAATGCCCGACCTCAGCCGCTGCCATTTGCAATGACACGTGACTGACCCCAGCAGGTGTCAATCAATCTTGTTTACCACAAGTTCAACACATGGCCCTTCGTAACACAATATCATGAGACAACTTGGCAGGAAAACCTTGGGGGGAAATCTCAGTAATAGAAGTGTCTGTCAAATTGTGTTGAAATAAGCCACATGCCAGTAAAAAAAGTCACATTTGTAAGCAAAAAACAAGCATCTGGTGACAGTTGTATTATTGGTAACAACCAGGAAGTATTACTTAATTAACTTTTTATAAAAACTACAGTACTTACAAAGCCATAACTTGGCATAAGAACTCCGACTTGTTTACCCAAAATTGCACAGGATGGTTTTATGTTTGGTGAAGGGGTCCTGCCAAAAATGCAGTACGGATTTTGACATTGTAGCAAAATGTTTATGAAACTGTATCAAACTTAATATGCATTTGTTTACCAAAAAACCATTTGAATGTCAATAACATGTTCGTACTTACAACAATACAATTTTTTCTTTTGGGGAGTTTCTCAAAATGAAATAAAATGCCATTTTAAGGTGATTGTTGACATATTTGTCTTTAAACACATTTAAATATCTCTAAACAACATAAAAAATCAATTATTTTTGGTCTGGAGTATTGTTTAGTATCTGAGGCAAACTCTGAGAAAAATGGTTAGCTTATCTTCAAAACTTATATTAGAAATGATTAATTCAAAAGAGGCATATAATAGCCGATGCAGCCACCTTAATAGAAAGAATATGGTCAGTTATGGCTGTCATTCATTATCTGTTACCCAGTACCCATCACACATTCCTGTTATTACCCCCCCCCCCCGGCAGTCATGTGTCACTCATGCCTGTCACACATACATTAAATGACACTCTGACACAACCACTCCATGCTGACATCTCTATAAAAGCAGACAGATTAAGAATGTAAGTGCACTTTCGTTGTGTTGCAGCAGAGGAGATTGAGAAACTGCGCAATGAGATCCAAGTGTTGAAGAATGAGAATGAGCGCTACCAGGAGCTGCTCATGCAAGCAGGTCGGTTTTTCTCAGAGTCACGCATTAAAGTCAGTTTGTTTGTTCATTGTTATTGTAGGATCATGCTATATAGTGTAAACTATGTCTGTTATAACTTACAGACTGCTAAAATGTGTTTTAATGATTTAAAAAAAAATTGTGTTTTGGAAACAGACAGTTTATTTACATAAAAGTACACTTTCAAAGGTGTGGCCTCAAGTCCGAAGCCATAATGAATGCATGTTGATATTACAAATGCCTTCAGGTCATGATCTTCTTTGGAATTATCCGAGCTTACTGTTCGGGGATTTGAGTGACAGTGCTGTGATATTTTAAACATTGAACTGTTGAATTAAGAATTTGGTTCTGCTTCTTAAAAACACAATTCGGCGGTCAGTATGGAGTATATACTGTATAACATGTTTTTACAATGAAAATTAACAGAAAACCTTCCTTTAACAGTCATTTCATTAGGCAGACACAGTCGTTGTAGTGAGAATATATCCCCATCGGAACTTAGATCCATTGTGTATTCATCAATCTACTGACAAATTTTGCATACTGATATCAAGATTGTCTAACCCTTTTGTTTTGATGCAACTGAGCAGTTTTGAGGTTTTTTGTGTGATTCAAGTTTCTGTATTGTACAAATGAGTAAGGATATATGAGAATGACTGGGCCAAGGGTGCAGTCTGCCCAGCAGAACATGTATAATGGCAAGGATTGTTTGAAGATACAGAGCCAGTTGATTTTTATTGGTGGCCGTGTTAACGTTTTTGTCACATTATGAGAAAACTGGACCTGGGAAAATACTTAAACTTCTTCACAGCCCCAGCCATCATCTCATTGATTCGCCGAACAAATTTCATCAGAATTACCTACCTCCAGCCCTTGTAAAATGCATGCATGCACAACGCCCATCAATATATTAGAACAGTCATGTGTAATTCAGCATCCACGTGTGTTGTGTGAATAAACACTCCATCAATTAAGATGACTTTCACTGCCAATGCTACCATTAAACCTGCTGATATGTCTGATCAGTTGCAGTCAATTCACAAAAAAGTTGTTTTCAAATATCATTATTTTCTATATATTTTTGCAACGCAACAGGAAGGTAAACTGTGAACTGTTCCCTTGGACGATGCAGGTATATATTTCAATGATGGTATCATTGTAAAACTGAAATATTGCCCTTTTACATGGTGCTCATAACTTGATACCGCCTAAATGTACCTTAAGGTCAGAACCCTTACGACTTTTCACATACGTATTGAGCCAGTGCTAAATGTGTGTATGTGTTGCAGGAATCCCGCACACGATAGACTCTGTGTGTCTGTCGTGGACGCGCAAGGGCAGTGCCAAAGTATGCACGAAGAAAACAACTAGCAGTGACACCGATGCTCCGAATGACGACGCGGTAACAGCTGCAAAGAAACAACTCTCAGGCAACCTGGCTGGCGGCCCACTTAACGAAATCGACAATGCCCACCAGGTGCCAGCACCGTGTCAAATGGGCTTCGATATGATGTCAAATTTTGCGGCGAACGCGGCTCTGCCTGCGTCCGGAATGTTTACCCCTGCAAATGTTCTGGCTGGTATGGCGCCTGGGGCAATCACGTCTAATGCCAACTGGTTGATGTTACCGTCAAACATGAATCCGATTGTCCCAACCAGCAGTGTTGTGTTGGGTGGACAGGAAGGTGTGTCAATAGATAACGAACATCAAGCTACAGAAAGTGGTGCATCTAATGCATGCATGAACAAGGTGTTGTCATGTGATGCGAGCATGTTACCAAGCAGTCAGACTGGTGCTGTTACCATTGGCAACAACGGAGACGCTACCACGGTGACGCAGTCGCTCAACTTGAAAACCCCGATCATGGCGACGAACCAGGGCAGCACGAATATCACCGCAGCACAACAACAACACATCATCAACCTGAACGATCCATTGGCCAATCAGACTGCTGGAATTCCTGTACTGCAGAACCCCGCGCTGGTCACCGGAACGATGCCTGGACAGCAACTACGCGGCAACATTCTCATGCATAACGGTCAGCTGATTCTTATCAATGACCAGCCCGTCATGCCGACCATGGTGAAGAACGAGAGCGCAGACAGACCGAGCCAGGGCATGTCTACGAATGTGAGTGGACCCGGCGTAGCGGTGCAGTCGCCGTGTAGCGGACGGAGTAGCCTACAGTGCACCCCTGCGTCGACACCAGTGCCTAGTAACACCGTGGCTAGTGTGGCCAGTACGCCGCTGTTCACGCAGTCGATGACCACGTCAAATACACTGCTCCCCCCAGCGGATGGTGTCAGCACTAACTGGACAGCACCGCTGCTACCGAATCAGCTCACGCAGCCTGCTATGCTGCCACCTGGCATGCAGCCGGTGAAGTTCGTCAGCAGCAGCACGCCGCAACCGCCGGCCGCAGCAGCAGCGCCCCTGGTGGCAAACCAGTGCGTCACAGTAAACACCCCGCAGGGCGTCGTGACAATGAACACAACTCCGAGTCAACCGAACCAGCTGCCCTCGGCCCTAGTACTGCCCAATGGTCAGATCATCCCAGTGGTCACTCAGCCGAACCTGTTGTTTCCACAGCAGCAGTGTCTGCCGGTCAATGGGGGGCTCCTAATGGCCGCAAACAACCCTCCCCTGGTCAACCACAACCCCCACATGGCAGCGACCAGCGGTGCGAGTGGTGGGGTGGACGTGTGCAGTCAGATGGTAGCCCCACAGCCCGGCATGGCACCAGCCGTCACTGTCACAACCGCGTCTGTCGTCACACCTGACGTCACACCAGACGTTACACCTGCGCTTCCCCTTGGCGTCACACTCAATCCACAGTTGCCGTTTCATCCACAGCTCGCGGCACCAAACATCGGCATGCCACTGATCGGTGGCCAACAGATGGCAGCAGTGAGGGCTCCCAACATGCTACAGGTGCCACTCGGTGTGCCCGTCCAGGCTCTGGTGCCTGGCAAATCTGTGGACCAGAAATCGTCATGTGTTGTTTCCACAGCAACCACCACAACAAGCATGGTGACATCAGCTAGCTCTGCATCAGTGACAAACCTCCCATCAACAGTGTCTGCTATAATCACCCCTGAGGGTAACATTATCCTTACTCTTCCACCCTCTTCTGCAGGGGGGAATACTGGAAACCTCACATTCGACCAGAACGGCTTCCCGGTTCTCAGCCAGGCTGCGGGAAAGGTTGTTCCTATGGCAGCAGGGAGCAAGTTGAAGAAGCCAGGACAGCGTGTTCTCATGCCGAAACCGAGTCAGCAGACAGTGACTCCCCCTGGTGGTCATGCCATTAACCAGCCACTTGGTTGGAATATGTCGAATAACATGCGCTGTGCGGTGACGGTCGCTACGACTAATGTCACGGCGTCTGATAGTAGTGTGAGTGAGGAGACTGCCGTGACAGAGTTACTCAATGTCAACGTGACAACAGGGGGGTGTGTGGCCGCCATCACCACGACAACCACCTCCAGCACGACGATGACAGCCGACCTACTAGCCCAGGCCACCGAGTCGATCTTCTCCAGTGCGCTCACGGACATCTCACCCCCCATCAGTGGCACCCCCAGCAGCTACTACAACCCTGCCAACGAAGACAACCCCCTACACATCGACACCAGTGCCGCCGACGTAGCACCCGCTGATGATACCACCGACACTCTAATGCAACCGTTTGCTAAACCAGCAGCGTCGGTAGTGAAAAAAACGAAGTCAAGACCATCGAAATCATCAAAAAAGAAAAGTAAACCTAAGGATGTGTGCACGACAACGGAGATGATGGTGTCATCAAGCCAGGCAGAGACTCAATCATTGGACGCGGCATCATCACATTTCCTTCAGCAGTTGGCCACGGAGAAATTGGACGATGACGAGGAATCGGACATCAATGATTTTGCTGACCTGATCCGGATGCCCGATAGTGAGACCACAGTTGCCCCAGCAGTGTCCAGTAGTTCTGTCACAGACATGACAGCTGTGGCGTCAACCGCAGCAAGAGTTGACAGGAAGGATGAGTCACAGCCACATGCAGGGGATTTACTACAGAGCAACGACAAGACTTTGAATGAAGGCCCAATAATGCAGGCCCCGAAGTCCTTACACGAGGGCTCAGTAAAACAAACCCAGAAGCAATTGCATGAAAACCCAGTGAGACAAGCCGAGAAACCCTTGCATGAGGGCCCAGTAAAACAGGCCCAGAAACCTTTGCATGAGAGCCCAGTAAGGCAGGTTCATCCTAAGGGTGGAGTCCCAACCACGACACAAGTAACTGACAAAACTCAACAGGACAATAGCATCTTCAAACTGCCTGACGTGCTAACCACTCCTGTGACTTCTGACACAAAACCAAAGAACAAGAAGAAATCGAACAAAAGCAGTCGTAAAGATACTGCTAAGGCTTCTGACTGCTGTATGGTTGGCACAGACAAACCGGGACACCAGTCAGAAGGTGCAGAACTTATGCATTTGTCCATGCCTTATCTGTCAGAGATGACCGATAGAGGCAAGACAGAGCCAGCAGTTGCGACCTCACAGTCAAAAATCTCCTCATGTGACACGGTTGACTTGACAGTTGATCCATCCATGCAGAGCCATTCAAACAAACAGTCTATGCAATATTCCTCCTCTGTGCCTGTGGCATCAGGTCACTCGGCAAATCCCACAATGAAAGTGTCACCAAAGAAAGACACCAGTCACGAGTCCAGGAAAAGTAGAGACATAGACCATAAGAAGTCGAAGTCAAAACGAAGTCGGTCACATCAGAAAAGCAACAAAGAGCAGAATGTGTGTTCATTGGGCGATTCACTACAGCCGAGTAATAACAATAAACTTGATGTGTTTGATTTCGATCAAGACCTGATGGAAAACTCTGACAAGTGTCTTGTGCTTCGGCCAAGTGGACAAGACGACAGTGCAAAGAAGCTCTCACCTGTTGGAGGAGATACAAATGCACGGAAACGTCGTAAATCATCGCATTCGTCCAAGAAACAGACACAACCACCACAGCCACAGCAGATTGTGAGAACAGCACCGCTGAAACCAGAGGACATCATTCCGGATACGATCATGTTTGACGACTCCGAGATGGAGCTGTCCCGTGTGCTGGAGCAGGTGGAGAGTTACGGAGAGACACTGCAGAAGGTGAACAGTCTCAGCACGTCTCTGTCTCCCCCGCCGCCGCCGGTCACAGGTAGTCTCTCTCCAAAGAAGTCTCGGAGTCGCAAGAACAAGACCGGCGACAGTGCAGAGGCACCAGACTCTAAGAAGAGGAGACAGGACAGCACTAGTGAGAGTGTCAGTGCCGCTGATAGCGTCTTCTCTCAGCACTATGCGCAGAGTGAAACTGGTGGTGTCGGCGACAAACCAAGCATTGCTGATACGCAGCGGACTGTTGAAAACACCAGCAGTGATACGGTCAACAGCGTCCTGTTTGGATCAACTGACATGAAAGACGCAATGACATCGGAGGATGTGGCGTCATCGAAGCAGGCAAAGACAGCGGTGACACATGACATGTTGTCATCAGCCATCAGTCCACTGCCGTGGACAACAACCGTGGGCACTACGAGTGCTTCGGACATCCACTCTGACTATTCCACCGCCATGACCACCGACTCACCCACTGTGCCGAGCAACTCAACGACACGCATGGGCACAGATCTAACTGACACTCCCTTCTCATTCTCCTCCCCTGCTGCCAGTCTGTCTGGGCTGTCACCGACAAGTGACGCGGGCAACGTCACAACAACGGCCATCAGTAGCTGGGCAGGCAGTGGTGAGATGCTATCACCAGGAGCGGGCGTGACAGAACCCATGGCATGTCACAGCCACCTGGTGCCTCTGGCACGACAACTCGCACCGCCCAAGTTACACAGTGGCGCCATCTACACCAGCCAGCCGAGGGATGTCGGGTCAAAGGTGACAACACCAAGCGGCCGTATTAGTAAAACACACAAGTCGCCATCGGTGAATGCAAGTGCTGTAGACGCAAACACCAAGTCACAGTCAGTCGAATCTCACCCTACAGAAATGCAACTCGGCGGGAGTCCACTCAAGAAATCTCACGGCAACACAACCGCCAAACCAATGGAGAGCGTGCATTTGACAAATCCATTCAGTTCACTTGATGATTCGACCGTGCCAGCGGATGATGGTCGGATGGCAAAGATGAGTGAGTTCTCGAACAAGCCGCAGACAAACCATGAGTGCCAACAACAGCCGCCCAGTAGCAGTGCCATGGCTCAGGTGAGTGCCACTGCCTCAGTACAGATGGCGCAGCAGGAACAGTTGCCATACTCTGCCGAGTCGTTACTGAGTCCATCGTCAGAGAACACCAGTTGGAGTGGACTCAAGGATAACGCATCTCCATCAGTTCACTCTCAGTCACACAAGTCTCCTGCCTCCATCATCTCACAGACTCCCTCGAAGCCAGAGCAGCCCAAGAGGTCGATGCAGGCCCACAATACTCCCGTCAGCTTCTTCTCACACAGTGGCTTCACTGGAAACCATGCAGACTTCAGTCGGGCGTCGCCGAAACACTCATTCCCACTGTCTGTGAGCTGTTCTCAGGCAAGACAGCCGCATCAGGAGGCGTTCACTTTCTCGCCATCATTTGGTGTGCCTGCATCCCTCGCAGGTAATGTCAGGTCATCACGGGATACTCAAACAATGTCACCTTCATCGTCATCACTGCTGATGACAACAACGTCACCGTGTTCAAGCAGTAACACTTTCTCATTCTCATTGTCATCAACCAGTAATGCCCCAGCATTGAACAGTTCGTCGTACGGCAGCTCCCTGTCACGAATCCAGTTTTACCCGCCACTACACGTGGCGCACGGCACGGACCAGGCCGACATGGCGTTGAACCTACATCCATACGACACACCTGCTAATGACCACGCCAACACCATGTCCAGTAGACATTCCATGTGCTCCAGCAGTCATAACAAGATGGTGTCTCCAGCGGGCATCCACACGTCCTTCCCACAATTCACTGGACTAGTGGACAGCGGCCGCAGTCAGGCCACTAACAAGGGTGGCCGCAGCCAGCAGTACAGCGAGCCCCATCGACTGACCCACCCAGACAAGGAGCCATGCATGAATAGTTCTGCCAGCCTCATGTCCAGTAGCAGTGTGCGAATGACTATGGTCAGTCAGATGAGTGGTCGGAGCAGCAGTGTGTCGTCGGTCAGTCGGGCCAGCTCAGCTGTCCGAAGGTCACCACAGATGATCTACGAACCCGGGCCCTACTTTGGACCTTCAGGTTTCCCTGCAACAGGACCAAACCCTCTCACCAGTCCTCCACTCCATCACCCAGGGCCTCTGTTGAGTCACCAGAGACCTGTAGATGTCTCCAACAGCAGTGCCAATAAACAACGGTCACACTACGACTTCCCCGGCAGTACAGAGTTGCCATTTGGAGGCCTGCCCTTTGTCCCACCAACCTTTGACCCAACTCTTCACCTGTCCAGCCACCACACGCCAACCAACAGTCAGAAGGAGTCATACTTGTTGGGAGCATCACTGAATCCGAACACAGTTAACACTGGACACAAGTCTGGAGGAACAAACACACAGGGAGTTGGGGACACAAGAAAGGGTTCAGCATTACTGCTGCCAGCGACAAGAAGCAAGCCGCCCGCCATGCCTCCATCTCAACCCAAACGCGACACCCACACTGCAGTCCAGCAGCACCAGCAACCTCCGAAACCATCCAGGTCATCAAAGAGCTCCAAGAAGAAACAACAACCACAGCAGCCGCTGAAGCAGCAACAACAGCTGCTGCACCAGCAACAACATCACGACATTGACCCATATGTCGCCAATGCACTCTTTGATCCCAGTCGCAGCATCACGCCGTACTTCCCAATCGGGAATCTGTCGCCCCCTCCTCGTAACCTTGGCAACAACGAGGGGCCGACCTACTTCGGAGCGGGAAACTTCTTTTGTAACTCCCAACGACCACCGTCGCTTGCCAACTCGAAACCCCTGCAGCACAAGAACACAGGTGGTTCCGCGGTTCCTGGAACGTCGGATCTCTCCTTCAATGCCCTCTTCCCACCCTCCCGCCATCAGAATGGACTTGGGATAAACTTCCAGCCGCCGGGCTTTGGCATGAACCATCACGCGGCGATGCACTCGTCCGCACAGATCATGCCTCATGCCAACACAATGGCGATGGCACCACACATGGCCAACTTCAACCTCAGCAATATATTCTCGGACATGAACAACCCTGCACCTCCACCTGACAGCAGTCTCAACATATCACCCATCAAGTTCCCGCACCACAGTAACACGATACTCCCGCTCCAGCCCGGCATCGACCCATCTCCCCTCCACCACCAAGCAGCAGCGAGTTCTCTCTACACAAACCGCTCGCAGATGCCCCCGCCTGGACTACACCACAGCATGAGCATCAATAGTCTCCTCGGTCACCAACACCACGGCTTCGACGCAAGAGGTATAGGGCCGGGGATCAACAGCTCCGTGGCGCCACCATTTGGTGGACATGCACACTCGTTCGGGATTCCGCCACTCAACTTTCCCATGCATGACCACTAGCAATGATACGGCCGACTAGTGATTGACCCGTAGGACATGTATTAAACACTCCATGTGTGTGCAAGACACTGCATGCGTGTCGTTACTCAAGGCTGAAATTGTATGATGAGTTGAACTGGCAGTCAGTATGACATCGGTATGCTGTGTATAAATCTGTATTTGTTACATTGTACGCTATGTATTGCTGATCTAGCCAGAGGAGGATATCAAAGTATCTTATGTACACGTCCAGTAGACAATGTGTTACAAGCACTGGTCTCTGTGTGAGAGATCTTTGTTTACAAGCCTATCAAAATACGAACATGTCGAAGAACACTGGTGACATTCACCATCACTTTCAGGTTATGTCCGTGTACAGACTATGTTAAGAATACTGTATATACATACCTTATGTAGCATTTCATGACTGTTGACACCACAGAAAACATTCAGCTGATGTGTATTATAATGATCCAGATATTTGTCAGTCGCAGAACAAGTGTCAGTTTTCACTTGTTTTTTTTAAGAGCCATGTTTTATTAATGTTATTAATTATATTTATCATGTTGCATTGAGGCAGATTAAGGGGTATAATTAACAGTCCGTTAGGAAGTAAAGTTGCCAATGCGTAGTTGTCGCTTCTGATGGGACATTGAAATACAATTATTTAGCTAAATAGCTCAGATTATTTCTGTTATCTTTGATGTGAACAGTAAAAGTTGAACAATCAAGGCTATAAATGTGGTTGATAATGTCTGGAAAATAACAGGATGCAATTAGTAAATGTGGTGTCCCATTTCGACATATCTGCACAATGTTGGAATGCCATGCTTGGTTATTTTAATGTTGTGTGCACTAGAATAAGTGACTATGTTGTACATATTGTATAAAACACATATCTTTGCTCAGAAAACACAAGCCAACAGAGTTTTACTATATTAATGAGTTGGTAATTAGTGTAATGGCACAGATGGTTCATATGAAATCCGATTGTCTTGTCTGTCTATAGTGCACGCATGTTAATGCAACCGTGTCCATATTTTGTTCATTATTAAGATACGGGATTTAGTTGGCAAATGTAAAACTGTTATAGTTTCTCTCAGTTTAACAGAAATGTTTATTGTAACAATGCCTGTAATAAAATGTTTGTGTAACATTTACCGTATTGTCAGCGGCCACTCAGATGGTGATGGGGAAACTTACATCCATGGGATGATTTTAGATGATGCACATCTGTAAACGGTGCCTTCATTATGTGCTATATTTGTGCATTATCAGTTCTGCTAGCTAGATTCATGTGGCATGAGAAATTTTTCTGCGTTGCCCTCTATTTAAGGGTCTACATAAATGGGACGTGCAACATGCTTATCGAAGCACAACATGTTTTGAAAGACCTGTATATATGTATGAATGCGCTTGTGTAAGCACGTGTGTGTATTTATATAAATATATACATAATTTTGTGGATGTATGTGTATATGATATGATGCATATTTTGTAAGTTGTATATTTTTATATTGCTGTGTGTGTGTGTGTATGTATATATATGAATATGTATGCATATTAAAGTATTATATGGAGCAGTAGACTGCCTTGTTTCCCATCTTGTGACCAGTTATTATGCAAGTCGCCCATGAATTAGTCATGATGTGACATTGCAAGTCATAATACGACACAGCAAAGCTTTGTGATGTAATTTCATTTATAAAGACATCATGATTATATAAATATATAAACAATTATCATATATTTCCACTAATCTACAATTTGTTGTCATTTGCATTGCTTCTTTTGTTAACTGTCTTGATAGTGTTACAAACACAACTGTCTCCCAACTGCAAATATTACATGCATTTTGTGAAACTTGGCTGCACTACAGACTCCTGCAAAGCCTTTGCTATAACAATGTCTTCAAACTGTTTATAATATAATAATACGTGTTAAAAAGGTATGTCTGAAGAGATGCGATAGTTCTGCACCCCTTAAATTAACTTGATAACAATATCAGATTATGTTAGTAATGTATGACTACTGTATGGTGCCTACTACCTAGTTATGTGTCAATGACTAGCGCTTCAATTTATACACAGTTTATCTACACTTCCTAACGTAGCAGTGTGAATCTACACCTGACTCCCAGACACACAAGTGACTACACCATTCACACGCTGATCAGCAGTGAGTTGAATAATCAACACTATCATGTTGGTATTGGACCATGTCATGAAAGTGATACGATACACCGACCCAGCAATGCCTTGATCTGAGGAATACAATAGATTAACACCACCTAATGTACGCTATCCACAAATGCATTCTTTATATACAGTCACATCCATGAAAGTCAATGCAGTGCATCCCCTCTATATATGATCAAACCTATTTAGGTTGAAAGTAAAATAAGAATTGCCAGACAAGTTTAAATTAATATACAATTTGATTACATGTACTGTAATTTGGTAACGTGGCAGTAATTTGGGCCAATAATGTCACTTTTTATCTGTGTTGATTCCGACCTGGCATCTGCATAAACACATGCAACATCTTAATGTTTGCACGAGTTTAAATGCATTTCTCCTCAGAACCTTGTCAGTTTGATAGGGAAATTCTCTGTCACCAGATGGTCATCTTGGAATACAATTACAATGTTGACATCAAACTCTGAAACAAAACAAAACATTAAATATTATATTTCTGGGGAACAGTGTTAGTACTTTTCGGCTGATATTAATCCTGCAAAATGCAGTTATAATGACAAGCAAATTTGTAGTAATTTGTTATTCTAGATGATACTATACTTGCTTGTTTTCAGCTACAAAATAGAGAGATAATCTATAAGTAAGGTTTATAAGGAGACGATATGTGATGTGACAATTTTCAAAGGATTAGTGAGTTGATAAATCTCCTGAAAAAGTACTGTACAACTATACACATATTTTAGGACCTGTTTCCACATATCCTCCGATGTTGTGTTTAAAGTGTATAACACTATTACTGAAGTATGTCATGGAGGCCAATTCAATTATATTAATTTCAATTCTAGTCAATTAAAAAAAAATCTATTTCCAAATTATCGTAAGGAAACATTCAATTCCAAATTTGTTTTAACAAATTTATTTGTATTTGAAAATATGTGCACAACCATATTTAAATCATGTTCATTCAAAGTCACTAAAATAAGTCAAGTTCATTGGTTAATGTTGCTGTCAAACATTTGATTCCAATTTTAAAAATTGATTCTAATTTCAACTACCGGTAACTATTGCAAATAAATTCCAAATCTGGAATGGAAATTGAAAGCCACTTCCAATTCTGGAATGGAATTGGCTATATACCTACATATACACACCTTTATTTTGTATGTCATCAATGCAAACTTCTTTCAACATGAAAGATAATGTGACTCTACACTGACAACTCACCCACTTTGAAGTTGTTGGTAGCAAGAGTCGGACATGTAAACAAGCGTGGGAAGATCATGTAAATAGGCAGCGAGAGATTCCTACACACATCCCCCTCCGCAATCTGAATGTTCTGGATCTCTGTCGCTGCCAACAACAAACTTGTATGTCAGTAATATATTCTCAACTGTATTTATGGACTAACCAGTTTTTAAAAAGGCTTATGAAGTTCTGAATATCATCAGTTAATATAACATTATGTAGAGTGGAACCTCGGTATTAAGATCTTCCTTGGGACTGGGCCAGATCTTAATGTTGAGGTCACTGTATTAATGGCACTAATTTCATATAGTTTACTAAATAGAAATACTTCGGGAATGTCCTTATCTGCAAGGTATGTATATTACCAACGAACCATGAAGCAAGGTTCGACTGTGTTTCAATGTCAAACAATTCTGTAAAAAACTACTTAGTAATAAACAATAGATTTCGTGTATCAATTCGAACACCCTGTTTATGTTTACTTGACAATCTTAAATTGATTTGGTATATTTCAAACATCTAAACATCATGCCAAACCTGAAGACACAATTTATTATGATACACAAGCTTTATGATTTGTGGAGTCCTTCTAAAGCTTTATCTCGATGCTCCAAACTAACAAGGATCTAAGCCCTATGTACAACTGATAGAACAAGCAGTTGTTGTACTGGCTTACACCCCCCCATAGCCCTATGTACAACTGATAGAACAAGGAGTCATTGTACTGGCTTACACCCTCTTGGCCCTATGTACAACTGGTAGAGCAAGCAGTCAGTGTACTGGCTCACACCTCCCATGGCCCTATGCACAATTGATAGAACAAGCAGTCATTGTACTGGCTTACACCTCCCATGGCCCTATGTACAACTGATAGAACAAGCAGCCATTGTACTGGCTTAAACCTCCCGTGGCCCTATGTATGACTGATAGAACAAGCAGTCATTGTACTGGCTTACACCTCCCATGGCCCTCTGTACAACTGATAGAACAAGCAGTCATTGTACTGGCTTAAACCTCCCATAGCCCTATGTACAACTGATAGAACAAGCAGCCATTGTACTGGCTTACACCTCCCATAGCCCTATGTACAACTGATAGAACAAGCAGTCATTGTACTGGCTTACACCTCCCATAGCCCTATGTACAACTGATAGAACAAGCAGCCATTGTACTGGCTTAAACCTCCCATGGCCCTATGTACAACTGATAGAACAAGCAGTCATTGTACTGGCTTACACCCCCCATGGCCCTATGTACAACTGATAGAACAAGCAGTCATATTGTACTGGCTTACACCTCCCATGGCCCTCTGTACAACTGATAGAACAAGCAGTCATTGTACTGGCTTACACCTCCCATGGCCCTATGTACAACTGATAGAACAAGCAGTCATTGTACTGGCTTACACCTCCCATGGCCCTATGTACAACTGATAGAACAAGCAGTCATTGTACTGGCTTACACCTCCCATGGCCCTATGTATGACTGATAGAACAAGCAGTCATTGTACTGGCTTACACCTCCCATGGCCCTATGCACAACTGATAAAACAAGCAGTCATTGTACTGGCTTACACCTCCCATGGCCCTATGTACAACTGATAGAACAAGCAGTCATTGTACTGGCTTACACCTCCCATGGCCCTATGTACAACTGATAGAACAAGCAGTCATTGCACTGGCTTACACCCCCATGGCCCTATGTACAACTGATAGAACAAGCAGACATTGTACTGGCTTACACCTCCCATGGAGCAACAGATCAAGGGCAGTAATTATCACCATTACAGTATTTTGAATTTATACTCGTTTCCGTGATGCCTTAATTTCTTGCAGCAGATAACATAACTCCACAGTGATGCCACCTGGGGAATGACTGACAACTCAGTTTGTCCACTGAAACAAATAAATAACTACTTTTGGTTTTTTCAAATCGCCAATTGACAAATGAGAGGCCAATGGTCAAAATGTAAGGAAGGGAAAGAATACAGAAAGAGACGAGTGGCTCAGTATCTGGGAGGAGACACACTCACAATGCTCCAAAATTAGCATATTAATAATTATAGATGTGTTTACAAGACGGCACTCACATTCCTTGGCATAGCCTTCAGCACATCCACATGTCTCCACCCTCACCAGCTGTATTTCTATAGACTTGATGGCTGCTTCAGACTTCTCCACCACAATCTCAACACACAATGAAACACTGAACACCACAATCTCAACACACAACGACACATTGTACACCACAATCTCAACACACAATTAATACATTGTACATCACAATCTCAACACACAAACAATACATTGTACACCACAATCTCAACACACAATGAAACACTGTACACCACAATCTCAATACACAATCAATACACTGTACACCACAATCTCAACACACAATGAAACACTGTACACCACAATCTCAATACACAATCAATACACTGTACACCACAATCTCAACACACAATGAAACACTGAACACCACAATCTCAACACACAACGACACATTGTACACCACAATCTCAACATACAATTAATACATTGTACACCACAATCTCAACACACAAACAATACATTGTACACCACAATCTCAACACACAATCAATACACTGTACACCACAATCTCAACACACAATGAAACACTGTACACCACAATCTCAACAAACAATGAAACACTGTACACCATCATCTCAACACTGTACACCACAGACAGGCAGACAGACAGACAGATTTATTTGTTTTGACCATAAATGTACATAAATACAATTGTACAAACATAAATGTAAGGTCAAGGAGACTCCCATTAAGACAACATGTCGCTAACATGGGAGCCCCCTTTTAATAATAGCAAACCAAGTTAGTGAATAGCAACAGTGAATAGAAATAATAGTCACAATTCAATGTTAATAAATACATATATGTAATTATATAGCACATTGTATTCTAGTATTATTATTACATATATAACAATTGTGGATATCACAATGACATTTATAATTCATAATTAAGTAGTTTTTAATGTAAGTTGTGAAACCATGTAGGCTATGTGTATAAATTTTATCAATGATAATCGTTGGAGTATTGTTAACTGTTTCGTTTACGTTGTGTCGTGTTTTTTGGCATATTCATGATTGAATCTGGGAATAAAAAGGTTATTTATTCCTCGTGTGTAGTGTTGGTGGATTTCAAAGTTGCATAAATAAGGGATGTGGCAGAAATATTCAGGTAGATCATGATTGACTAATTTATAGTAAAATTTCAGTTGTTGCATTTTATAAATATCACCCAGTTTTAGAAATTGTAGTTTTTGAAAAATCGGATCTGTATGTGCATTATATTTACTCATAGAAATTATTCTCAATGCTTTTTTGGTAAATTAAAAACTTGATGTGCCTGATGACCCCATAACAGGATACCATAGTTAATATGAGGAAGAATGAGGGATGTGTACATAGTAGATAGTATGTTTTGTGGTAAAACGTGTTTAAGTTTATTCAAAATTCCATTTGTTTTATTTATTTTGTTAGCTATTTTATTTGTATGATGCTGCCAGTTTAGATGACTATTTAATGTTATTCCCAAAAAATTAAAATCCCTTACACAATCAATGCTTTCCCCATCTATTTTCAACAAGGGGATATCAAGTTTCTTTTGAGGCATATTAAATATTATGAATTTAGTTTTCTTGATATTTTATGAGAGTTTGTTGGCTTTTAGCCAGTTACTGATCTTATTAAGTTTGATGTTTACATTATTACTTTGGATTTGGATATCTGGGCCATCAAAACTATTTAATGTGCTAGTAAGGGTCGTGTCATCAGCATAACATATAAATTTAAATAGGTTACTAGAAAGAGCTACCGGGTATATCATTTACGTAAATTATAAATAAGAGGGGTCCCAAAATAGACCCCTGGGGAATACCGGTGGTGATAATATGTTCTTCAGATTTGACATTTTCAAATTCAACATATTGTTTACGATTAAGTAAATAACTTTTGCAGAGATCTAAAGCTTTACCGTTTAGTCCATAGTATTTTAATTTATGTAATAGTATATTATGGTCGATGGTATCAAAAGCTTTTGATAGGTGAAGATAGATATTCATAGGCGTTTTGAAATTATCAATGTCTTGTGTAATTTGGTCTATTATTTCCAGGGTTGCCAGTTCAGTGGAATGTTTTTTCCTAAACCCATATTGGCTACTGTAATATAGTTTTTTGGACTGGAAATATTTGTGTATTTGATCAAACATAGTTCTTTCAAATATTTTGGAAATAGCTGGCAGAATAGAAATTGGGCAATACCCCAGGGGGTAGTTATCAAATATAGAGTTATCACCTTTTTTAAAAAGGGGAACAACTCTGGCTATTTTTAATTTTTTTGGAAATATACCAGTCATTATTGATTGATTGATAATTAAAGTGACCGCTTCACAGATTTCGTTCTTTATAGCTTTTAATAATTTTGTTGATACACTATCTTTCCCACAACTGGACTTTGAATTTAAGCGATCAATTATAGTTCTTGTAGTGTCCACATCTATTGTTTTAAAACTGAAAGCGTATGTATTTGGGTTGTTTAAATAATCTTTGTAAGATTTGTTTTCAGTGTTACTTATTTGAGATGCAAGGGTACGACAATCTCAACACACAATAAATACACTGTACATCACAATCTCAACACACAATGAAACACTGTACACCACAATCTCAACACACAATGAAAAACTGTACACCACAATCTCAACACACATTGAAACACTGTACACCACAATCTCAACACACAATAAAACACTGTACATCACAATCTCAACACAAATTGAAACGATGTACACCACAATCTCAACACACATTGAAACACTGTACAACACAATCTCAACACACAATGAAACACTGTACACCACAATCTTAACACACAATCAATACACTGTACACCACAATATCAATACACAATGAAACACTGTACACCACAATCTCAACACACAATCAATACACTGTTCACCACGATCTTAACACACACAAGCAAAGAATACACTTTCCACATTTTATTACTATTATTACCAACATTTATACAGTGACATGCATCTGGGACCAGCCCATTCATAGGCGCATACACACATTATAAAACATACATGAAACCATAAGAAAAGTTTACGAAAAATATATAATTATTATATTTTGGTAAATAAAATATTACATTAATATTAAGACTAGATATATTATGTAACTAAAATATATCACAGTTTCTAAAGTATTAAAATAAATTAATAAATAGCTATATTATGTTAAAACTATTGTATATTATTTGTGATGCAAGTACTGTATCACATTCCCTGTATATGGGCATGTGATACAATAGTTGAACTTACCTCTCCAGAGTCCAGTGAATGGGTGTATGATAAAAATAGTTGAACTCACCTCCCCAGTGAATGGCCGTGTGATACAACAGTTAACAGAATCAAGTCGTCCACTGATTTTGAAGTTTGGAATTCTCTGTTTCTGTAAAACACATTAAACCTGACTCTGAGAAACTTGAGGCTTTAGGGTCATTAAGATGTTTCTCAAGATGCTATTGTGAAGCAAATAGCTGCTACTTTTAGATTGACAAGTTATATGGTCATATGCTGGTCTAAAAATACATATGTATTTCCTTACACATGTTAAATTTTGTAGATCTGCATAAATACGAAATGTCAAATAGTGAAAAACATGGACAATTTAGAATCTAATTAAAAAAGTGAAAGCATAAGAACCTCATGCACATTGTGTATGGTGCTGGGATTGATGGTGAAACAGATCGGTTTCTTGTGTGCCACATCTTCTTGTTGCTGTCAAAAAGACACCGATATTCTGAGATTAAATTCAAGTCATTGAAACTCCTTACAAATGCAAAAAAATCCTACATAATGATTTAAAGTGAACAATACACGAATAAAATAATGTTATACTCCCTTCAAATTAATCATATTTACTGGTTGGATTTGGTGTAAATATCAGCTTTAAAAAAATACTACAATTATTAGATGCCAAGATATTTACTGTTTAACCTTTGTTAAAACAAAAGAAACATGTACAGTCTGAGTAAGACAAAGTATGACACCAGTCAGCTGTGTATAAATAAAACAACCCAGTAAACTGGTAATGTTTAATAGTTAATTAATATATTCTATGTTTAGTTATACATCAATTTATGACTGCATTTAACCATGATTTTTTTCTGATTGTAACAGTTATCTTACCTTGTACTCAACAATGAATTCACATTGTTTCTGCAAATCTTTATTCAGCAAAGATCTCTTCAATTCCACACGAACGGTGTACTAAAACAGATCAATTCCACACGAACGGTGTACTAAAACAGATCAATTCCACACGAACAGTGTACTAAAACAGATCAATTCCACACGAACGGTGTACTAAAACAGATCAAATCAATCAGAATATCATTGACGGTTTAATTTATCACTGATCAAAATAACTTTAATAAAGCACTTTCCCAACGTATTAAAGAACGCATAACATTTGAAGCGTATTAAATTGAATGCAAACTGTTTCATCAAGAGAATCTGGATTTAAGCTGTCTATTGTATGTCTTTATACATTATTATGCATATTATCTTAGTTTGAGCAATCTGAAATGTATCTATATCTACTTTACCACACAAAGAACAACATCAACGTTCACTAAAAATTCTAACATAAATGGTGATTGTTATTGAAGTTTTTGTAAATTATAACTAAAAACAATGACTGCAAAATATAATAATAATACTTCTACACCACCTGTATTCTCAGGAAGCCAACACCCAAGTGGTTAAGCATGATAGCACGAACGAGGCTATATTTGGCGGAGATAGGTCGTTGAAATTGGTGGTGTATCAAAGTTCATAAGCAAGTGGAATTACTGATTGATAAGTATTATTCTTGCCTTAATATCATTCATAAAGTAGCAGTAAACATATATTGAGTAGCAGTTGTGCTTAAAGTTAGTTAGATAAAGTATTTTAAGACACTTTAGTCTAGTGAGTGATAATAGGGTACGTTAGCTTACGGCTACGATAAGTTTGTAAACAAGATTTAACAAACCTCGTTATGTGGTAGAATATATAGGTGATAAAGTAACAACCATAAACTACCTACATAAGATAATATATGTGTAAGTCAGTACCTGCTAGACATTTTGATAAGGTAGCTTTGTTGTTAAAATTAAGCATTTGCGATAATCGGGCGAACTAAGTTTATGTAGCTAGTGTCTCTCTTATTCGCTAGGGCGCTGTATAACCTAAATAAATAAGGCAGTCTAGCGTACGCAATCTTACGTAAAGTGTAACATTTGTGCACAGAAAACAGTCTTCTTAAAGACTACATAGAAGTGAATAGTGTAAACACAGTTGACAAAACTATTTTAAATAGCTAATTAGATTATTATTATTAAATAAATTCTGATATGGCGCCTTGCAAGCGGCAAGTCAAGGCAGACACTTGGTGTGCGACGACTGCCACAGTTGGGAAGATTTTGCCTTATCCGGCTGTACGAAGTCATGGACAGAAACCAAGGAAGAGGGATTCACCTTTCAGTGCATGGGGTGTTGGAAGGTGAAATGTCTGGAGAAAGAGGTAGCTAGGTTGGTAGATATTGTGAAGGGGATGGATATGAGAATCAGCAAGGAGACAGATGGAATGGAGAGAGACGACAGGGATAAAGTTGGGAATACTGTGAAACTGAAGGAGCAGAGTAGTGGCAACAAGACCGAGGAAAGGAGACTGAGAGGAGGGAAGGTGATCGGAGGGGAAGAAAGTGGAGGATCGACGGCAGGAAATGTGACAGGTGTGAAGGTGGCAGGAGAGAAAGTGACCGTAGAGAAAGAGGTAGGAGGGAAAAAGAGACGGGAGAGGAGAGAAGGAAATGCAATGGGAGGAAAGATGACGGGAAGAAAGGAAGTGAGAGTACATGTGACAGAAGAGAAGTCGGGAGGGACGATGACAGGAAGAAAGGTGACAAGAGAAACAGCGTCAGGAAAGAATGGAACGGACGAGATTGTGACGGGAGAGCAGAAGACAGGGGAACAAGATTACAACCAGACAGATGCAAACCGTAGAAAGAGCTACACTGAGGCAGTGATTGAGGGGGCAATGAGGAAAGAGAGGGTGTTTATGGGCGATTCGATTATGAGAAAGACAGATAAGACTCTAAGCGAGGGGGAGGACGTCGTTGTTTGTCTACCGGGGGCTAGGATAGAACATGTAACTGAAAGGGTAGAGAAGGTACTGGGGCATGGCAAGGGAGGGTCTATACTAGTACATGTAGGGACAAATAACGCAGAGAGGGAGGGAACAACTGGGATAGTTCAGAAGTACAGACAGTTAGTGAAGAAGTTAAAGAAGACAAGAGTAGAACAGATTATCCTCTCAGGAATTTTGCCAGTAATGGGAGGAAGGGGGCCGACATATAGAAACTGCAAGAGGATGGCGATCAACGCACTAGTTGAGCAGATGTGTAAAGAAGAGGGGGTGGGATTCGTAGATTTATGGGGATACTTTGTTGGGAGGGAAGATATGTACATGAGAGATGGCCTACATCTAAGTGGAAGGGGGCAGCAGTTTTCTCAGAGAACTTGCTGCAATCTGTTGACAGTGGGACAGGCTGCATCTATTTAAACTAGATTCGCAGGGGGGATTCACAGAGAAGCCTGAAACTGGAGGCATAGATAAAGACAGCAGAAATAAATCGGCAAAGAACAGCCTGGAAAACTGTTCTGAATCAGGATATAAATGCATTTGTTTAAATGCAAGGAGCATAGTAAACAAAAGAAGTGAACTAAACATTATGGTAGAAGATATTGACCCTCACATAATAGGTATAACTGAATCGTGGGCCACCACTGATATATCAGATGCCGAATTGGGACTAACAGGATATGTAATGTTTAGGAAAGATAGAATAGGAAGAAAGGGAGGTGGAGTTATTTTATATATTAAAGAATCTATCCAGGCTTATGAAATAAAATTAGAAAGAGAAGCAGATTGCGAAGAAGCTGTTTGGTGTAACATAGTTACAGGAAACTCAACGTTAACAGTTGGGTTAGTTTATCGAAGTCCAAACATAAGCATAGAAGAGAATGAAAAAATACAAAACGCTATAAAGGAAGTAAGCAAACGGAACTGTATTATTATGGGGGACTTTAACCATGGGCATATACAATGGAAATCTCTACAGAGTATGGGGAGTGAGGACCACAAGTTTTTAGTTTTAGTACAAGATAGTTTCCTTTCTCAACATGTGCTAGAACCAACCAGGGGAGAGAATGTGTTAGACTTAGTTTTGTCCTCACAGAAAGAATTAGTTGACAATGTCAAGATATGTGAGCCACTGGGGAGTAGTGATCACAACCAGATACATTTTACCATCAAAGTAAAATCAGAAAGGAATAGTAAAAGCAGTATAGGAGAAATTTCCACAAAGGAAGGTATAAGGACATGAGGAAATATTTAGCAAAGATAGACTGGAATAACACACTGAAGAATAAGACAGCAACCGAATGCTGGAATATCTTAAATAGTGAAATTAAGTGCATAGTCGATAAATTTGTACCTTTCAAAAAACAAGGGAAACGGTCTAAAAAGAAACACTTATCGAAAGAAGCCATTAGAAAAATTAAGTATAAACAAATGATGTGGAAGTCATATAGATGTACTGGAAATGATGAAGACTACAACATTTATAAAGAAGCACTTAATCAAGCTACAGCTGAAATTAGAAATTCAAAGAGAAGCTATGAAAAAAAATTAGCTAGTAATATAAAACATGACAGTAAGAGTTTTTATGCGTATATTCGAAGCAAACAGAAAGTTCAGGATAAGGTCGGTCCTCTAGAAGATAGTGCTGGAAATACAATATCAGAGGGATTCTTAATGGCAGAAGACCTGAATGAGTATTTTAGTTCAGTGTTTACCATGGAAGATATTAGTTCACTGCCAGTACCAGAGGCTAAGTTCAAGGGGCAGATTCAGACTATTTAGGACAGTTAGTTGTAACCTCGGAAATGGTAGCTAAGAAAATAAGGGCTATGAAGGATAATAAATCACCTGGAGTGGACGGGATTCCGCCCAAACTACTATTGGAAATTGTAGAACAAATTAGCGTACCGCTTGCAACAGTTTTCAATTTGTCATTAGAAGAGGGAGTGGTTCCTTTAGAATGGAAAGAGGCAAACATTATACCGTTATTTAAAAAAGGTTCGAGAAACAAGTCAGAGAACTATAGACCAGTGAGTTTAACATCAGTGATTTGCAAATTATTAGAAAGACTAATTAAAGATCACAGGGTGGATTTTCTTGTTAAACATAACTTGATAAACCCATCTCAACATGGGTTTTTAAAAGCGAGGTCATGCTTAACAAATATGTTATGTTTTTTGGAAGACATCACTAGGTGGGTAGATGGGGGATCACCAGTAGATATCATCTATTTAGATTTTCAAAAAGCTTTCGACAAAGTACCACATCAAAGATTACTCCTTAAGCTAAAGGCCCATGGCATAGGAAATGGTATAATAAACTGGATAGAAAAATGGCTGAATGACAGAAGACAACGTGTAGTAGTTGATGGGGAGGCTTCAAACTGGAAATCGGTATTGAGTGGGGTACCACAGGGATCAGTACTAGGACCTATATTATTCTTAATATATATCAACGATTTGGACGATGATATAACAAGCAAGGTGTTAAAATTTGCGGATGATACAAAAGTGTTTAGAAGGATTAAAGTGATGGAGACAGACAGCATTTACAAGATGATCTTGATAGGTTGATCAAATGGTCTGAAAAGTGGCAAATGCTGTTCAATTTTGGGAAATGTAAATGCCTCCACACAGGTCATGGGAACTGTTCTAAGTACTACTGTAAAAGAAAAGGACTTGGGGTTAACCATTAGTGCTGATATGAAGGTTTCAGAGCAGTGCGGAATTGCAGCGTCAAAGGGAAATCAAATCCTTGGATTAATTAGGCGAAATATAGCGTATAAGAAAAAAGAATTAATAGTACCGCTGTACAAAACAATAGTGAGGCCTCATTTAGAATATTGTATACAAGCATGGAGGCCATATCGCAAGAAGGACATAGATATGCTAGAAAGAGTACAGAGGAGAGCGACTAAAATGATACCAAATCTGAGGGATCTTAGTTACGAAATACGCCTAAAAGAATGTGGTTTAACAACATTAGAGACCAGGAGATTGAGAGGAGATCACATAGAAGTGTTTAAAATATTGAATGGTTATGAAAATATTGATAAACATTTTTTTCTCAGTTAAGAAAAATAGAAGGACCAGAGGACATGAAGCTACATTAGTAAAGGAGCAGTGTAGATTAGATATAAGAAAGGTCTCATTCTCACAAAGGACTGTAAATGAATGGAACAGATTATCTCCTGATTGTGTTGGTGCTAGTAGCGTGAATATGTTTAAAAATAAAATCGACACACACCTTAAAAAGGCGGGATACATGTAGATAAAAAGTATTGGACTCTCGATAAGCCAAAAGGCTTCCTTGTCCACCTGCCATCCAGAGTAATTTTCTGGATGGCAATCTTGTTAAATCTTGTTAAATCTGATATCATGAATGTATTCCTGCAACTCTTCAGCACAACCAAGAATTCATGTTTTAAATATTCAATACATCGATAAAATATGTACTATTTAATATATATATATATTATATATATATATATACACACACCTGGATATTAACAAAAACTCCATGGAAGGTCTCATATAGCGTCTTGTTCCCTTTGGGTTTCAGAGGAACTTCGAATGGGATTTCTGTCTTTCCAGAAGGCAGCTTCCCAGCCTTTGCGATTTCCACTGTACACATCAAAAGATTGATGGGCTGACAACAGAAAGAATATTACATTAAATTAGCAGACTGAATGCCAAGCAACACATGAATTTTCTTTTTCTTTCTCAAAATACAGACAACTAAATTTTATTTTATTTCAACAGAAATTAATTTGTACAAACACATGAACATGTCAGTCACAATTTTTCACCAAATGAATTTGATGAGATGATCACAAAACGGAATTGAGGAGGATGCGTTAGAGGGAGGTTTTCCATTATATTTTATTTATGCAGTACAAACTGAGTAGATATATTATAACATACTGTTACAATAAAGTAGACGCAAGATTTCAACTCAATGTTACAATGTTTACAAAAACTGTCATAGTCTCACTCAAATCCCGAAATTGTGAGCTTGAATAATTTCGAGGAAAGTCTTGACCCAATGGGGCAGAGCTTCTAATGACAATGCTCATGTCATCATGGCTTCAGACCTGGGGCCACGCCTTTGAAAGCAGTGTTGAAGGGGCCCTGTATAGATTCCATGGCAGAAGTATTTTGTCGGCCAACACTTGGCGTCTGTGGCTATTTATAGAACAGTCTCGTGCCAGTGATATGTTTGCTGTCGTTAGTTTTTGGGAACACAAGACAAGCGTGCGCTGAGTCTAGTGATTGTGTTGTTGACAAGGATGTATTTATAACATATACTGTTGCAAACTAACAACACTAAATAAATAAATCCTTATCAACAACACAATCACTAGAAGCAGCGCACGCTTGTCTTGTGTTCCCAAGAACTAATGACGGCAAACATATCGCCTGCACCACACTGTTCTATAAATAGCTGCAGATGCCAAGGGTCGGCCGACAAAATACTTCTGCCGTGGAATAGCGCAATCTATATAGTGCCCCTTTAACTAAATGTTTCCTCCCAAAACATCTAAATATCAATAACAATAGGTTAATTAAAATACCTTTGAGCAGTCACCGTATTACAATAGGTATAATTTATACTGTATAACATGATTTTACAATAAAAACAAATGGACAACGTCCCTTTATCAAGTAGTAATTGAGTGTTTTGTAGACATGAGATGATACCTTGATGGAGCGGTAGAAAGCTTCAAACATGCCAACATTCTTGGCACTTAGCTGAAGACTGACGGTGCCATCCATTGTGAGGGTGATACCCTGGTGGTGTAACTCACCCCGGCTCTGGACAGCCACCACTCCCGATACCAGTTCCTACAGCACAACACCAAAATGTATATGTATTCTGTAGAAAACACAGGGTGAATGATGGCTTTAGCTGACAGGTAGTCCATTGGACTGGCTGACTCAGAAACATCTAGTCCAGATATTGTTACTAGTCCTTTAAAATAAATGTACCGGGTACCATCATACTGACATACTGTTGTATCATATATGTGACAGCTATGGCACATAGTAAAAGTGGTTTTATTTCATAAAGAAAACAAGCCGTTTCTCATTTCAATTAAAAGTTCAACTAAATGTGTCATTAATAGAAACAAATACATGTGATTCCGTAAATGCAATTGCAGTCATCAGAATAAATGAGTAGTTTATTCAGGGGCCGCAAACGGCAGTGGTGGATAATCATAAGGTGATGCCAGTAGAATTTGTAGCTTGACAGCAACGAAGGATTGACATTGTGGGACTAAGTTACATCATTTGGCCTATACTTTTCATTAGCGTTTCCTCTCCCGAAGACGACTGAACAATCAGTAACACTGCTGGCATTTGGTAACTTGCTAATAATAATCACACTATGTGGGAATAATGCAAAGTGCCACCACAAGCTGTATTTCTTACGCAAGCTCAGGTCACTCGGAGTCAGCACACATGTTCGTCAAACCTTCTATAGATGCTACATCGAATTACATTTGGGTTCCTTGTGTGGTACGGTGGCCTGAGTGTTGTGCATCGCAACACTCTGGCACGAATTGTTAGGGTTAGTGGCAAGGTGGTGGGAGAAAAACAGATCAGTCTACGAGGATTTGTACAGGCAACGGGCAGAGAGAAAGAGAAGGAAGGTCTCCTCAGACCCTGAACATCCCCTGTTTCCATGCTATAAACTGCTTCCTTCTGGCCGCCACTTTCAACTCCCTCACTGTACATGTCGTTCATCATTCATGCCGTCATGGTCGCTAGGCAGCAGGCACTACCTACTAGATGTAAACAGCCGCCATTTACATTCTCCACGTTCAGCAAGTTTCCTATTCGACGGTTGAACGGAATATTTAGCTGTGTGTGTGATAAAATGCTACCGTATTGTCTTATTTTGTTTTATTTCATTACAACACTCAACTAGCATATATACACAACATAAATTAATTCACACAATCACAGCTAGTCCGATAGGACTGCTCTTCTAAACATGGACTAGTCCGATCACTGAAACTACTCGTCCAGAACAATCGGACGTACCTTATTTTGCAGCCTGAAACAACACCAAAATGTCTGTAGTAAACATTAACACCAAAATGTCTGTAGTAAACATTAACACCAAAATGTCTGTAGTAAACATTAACACCAACGTGTCTCATAAAAAATAAATAAAATACATTTTTAAAAGTTGTGATTTACATGTCTTGAATTAATTAAAATAGAACATAAAACAAATATAGCCTATACTACAGTACAGGCTACACAAAAATAACACATCATTACATGCTTTAAAAGTAGTAAAATATATATTAATATACATAGCCATGGCATAGGCCAAGTTAAAAAAATTGTATACCAAAAAATTATATAGGCCTGTCCGAGGACGTAATTATTGTTAACGTAATTTGTTTGATAGAAACAAACACATACAAGTCAAATGTTAAATGGTCACAAGTGACAGATCAGGAACACCCAGAACTGGCATTGGCAAAACATATCATTTTATCGTTCACGCTCCTAGCACGTTCATGTGGATGACAATTGATTATAACTATTTTTATATCTACCAATATATCAAAAACACATGTGCATGCTATGTATAATAATATATGGGTTTGTTATTTGATCTACATACCCCTACATGGTATATTTTGCTAACTTTCTTTAGTTTTACATCTAGTGTTGCCATTTCGCTTGTTTTAGGCTGCAACGTAGAAATATGGCAGCATATTTATTTCTAACTGTAATCGCACATGTTAGTGGCGATTTTGGTTGCACCTGGATTTATAGTCCAGATTGGCGTTACTCTGCATTCACCGTTGAACATATTATGTGCGGCAGTGTCCAATACTACTGTTTGTTGGGAGGGTAGATTAGCACCTGTCACTGTCCAAGAGTCAATATTTCCTTTGTTCTTTAGCCAGGCTGCAAGTTGCCACTGCTAACTAGCTATTTTGGTCTGAGTCAGAGTATTTCTTCAGAAGAAGATTGTAGCATTTCTAAGCAGTTTGCACTGTCTCTTCTGAGAGCAACAGAGGCATTTTATTACGGATTTCCTTGCTTAATTTAACAAGCCAAGGGAATGCAGCATTTTAATTACATGCAACTAGGGATATTTTCAACTTTCCAAAATTAACATTTCTAAATCGCAAGGACCAGATGGCATTCCACATGGTTCTTAAACAGATATGCCTCTCATCTAGCACCAGTAATACATTACATTTTCCAATCATCTGTTGACTCTGGATAAGTCGCCAATACATGGAAAGAAGCCAATGTAACAGCAATTTTTAAGAAAGGAAGTAGAGCAGAAACATCTAACTACAGACCAATATCCTTAACACCTGTGGTTTCTAAACTTCTTGAACACATCATACATAGTCACATTATGAAACACCTTGAACAGCACCACATTCTAACTGACCACCAACATGGCTTCCGTGCCAAAAGATCAACTGAAACACAATTAATTCAAACAATCCATGACATAAGCAAATCACTTGATGAGAAGAAATCTGTAGACATGGCCATCCTTGACTTCACCAAAGCATTCGATAAAGTTCCACATAAAAGACTAATCCACAAACTCAAACACTATGGCATCACAGGCCCAATATCATCATGGATAAATAGCTTCCTTACAGGAAGAACTCAACAGGTTGTTATAAATGGATCCAAGTCAACATCAACTCAAGTCATTTCTGGGGTACCACAGGGCACAGTACTGGAGCCCCTACTTTTCCTACTTTACATAAATGACCTGCCAGACAATCTTTCCTCAACTGTTCGCCTTTTTGCAGACGACTGCCTGTTATATTCACCGATTAAAACTGACCAAGACATCTGTTCTCCAAAACGATCTGCTCAAACTTGAGAAATGGCAACACACGTGGCTTATGAAATTCAACCCCACTAAATGTTATACAATGACAATAGCCTCAAGAAAACCGACACCAAATCTCTACACCTTCTGCGGACAACAACTTAAATCTCACTTGAATCGCACTGTTATCTTGACATACATATATCAAATACATTAAATTGGACAATACAAAGCAACTCAGTCACAAAAAAAGCACAACAGACATTGGGAATTATTAGAAGAAATTTAAATAAATGCCCAACCCAAATCAAGTCCATATATCCTACAAAACCCTTGTCCGCCCTATACTTGAATATGCGTCAGCATCATGGGATCCACATTGCCTAAGAAATATCAAACTCACAGAAAGAACACAGAGACAAGCCGCCAGATTTTGTAAGAACAACTATTCTAGAGAGCCAGGAACGGTAACACAAATCCTTAAAGATCTCCAATGGGACACCCTCCAATCAAGAAGAAAAACCCAAAGACTTAGCATATTATATAAAATGGAACATAACCTCATAGATATCCCACTAGATCAATATATCAAATGCAACACCAGATGCTCACGTAAACATAATAGTACAAATCAGGCACTCGACAAACATATTTGGAAACAGCTTTTTCCCAGTCACAATAAAAGAGTGGAATTCTCTACCTCCAAGCATTGTATCAAGTACATCACTGAATTCATTCCAGATTAGTCTAGCCCAATATGTACAAAATTAATCCATAAGAGCCACCATGCGCACTGGCGTGATGTGTCCATAGGACATTTTGCCAGTCAAAATACAGATAGAGATACAGATATTAAGTAGATGTTTCTCACTGGGAAAGTATGCCCCTTGAAGGGAAGCTTTAATTGTGGCTCCAATGTCAACAATGTATAAACACTTTATATTTCATTATACAAAATTATCTTTGCACCTCACTTAGTTACTTCAGTTCCAATTTAAGTTGTTTTTATAATTTGTATTTGTTTCAAATAGACACCATTTAAAGTTTTTCAATAAATTCTACTTCATGATTGACCTATTCGACCCTATATGCCCACGCATGCAATATAACTGATTAACTTTTATTTGGTAGGTCATGTTAACACGTGTAATTGAAACCTTAATGGTGTAATTGTAATTTATTTTAAAATTTTAGAAGTGTTAATTGTAATTAAAATGACAAATGAAAAGTGTAATTGTAATTGATTTGATTTTGTGTAATTGGACCCAGCCCTGCATGTTGCTGTGATGACAAATGACAGAATATCAGAACATATTGCTGTGACAACCAATGACAGGACATTAGGACACATAGCTTTGACAGAAGGTAGATGGGGACAGGTTGCGGTCAGTTTGTGTATAAATGCAGTTTGTGTTTGATTCAAGCGACATTTGCATCTGCCGCCCTGAAGGAAGGTAGTGACCTGTGACTCACGAGGTAGACAGAGGACTGGAGCACATCATGGTGAAAGTGCCGGCTGTTACCATGGCCGACCTGTGCCTCAATGAACCTCGCTATGCAACCCTATCCAACATCATGGTAATTAACACACTTCTTCCCTTCACTGTCACATTACTTCTTCACTTCGCTGTCACATTACTTCTTCACTTCACTGTCGAATTATTTCTTCATTTCACTGTCACATTACTTCTTCACTTCACAGTCTCAGTAATTATTCCTTCACTTCACTGTCACATTACTTCTTCACTTCATTGTCACCTTGCTTCTTCACTTCACTGTCACTTTACTTCTTCACTTCACTGTCACTTTACTTCTTCACTTCACTGTCACAATACTTCTTCACTTCACTGTGACATTACTTGCTCACTTCACTATCACTTCACTTCTACATTTCACTGTCGCATTACTTCTTCACTTCACTGTCACATTACTTCTTCACTTCACTTTCACATTACTTTATTACTTCACTGCCACTTTTCTTAATCTCTTCACAGTCACTTTATTTCTTCACTTCACTGTCACATTACTTCTTCACTTCACTGTCTCCTTACTTCTTAAATATTCACTGTCACAATACTTCTTCACTTCACTGTGACATTACTTACTCACTTCACTATCACTTTACTTCTTCACTTCACAGTCACATTACTTGCTGTGACCCTACTGTTGAGACTGCCACTGTACTGTCGATACTTTTATTCCACTGTTCACACTGTCACCATACTGTTGACACTGCCACCATACTGTTGACACTGTCACTGTCCTTTTGACACTGTCACCCTATCATTGACACTGTCACCCTAATGTTGACACTGTCACTCTACTGTCAATACCGTGACACCCTACTGTTGACACTGTCACCCTACTGTTGACACTGTCACCCTACTGTCAACATTTTTACTCTACAGTTCACACTGTCACCCTACTGTTTACACTGTCACCCTATTGTTTACATTGTCACCCTACTATTTACATTGTCACCCTACTGTTTACACTGTCACCCTATTGTTGTTGACACTATCACCTTACTGTTTACACTGTCACCCTATTGTTTACACTGTCACCCTACTGTCAACATTTTTACCCTACTGTTTACAATATCACCCTACTGTTGACACTATCACCCTATCAGTGACACATCCACCCTACTGTTGACACTATCACCCTACTGTTTACACTGTCACTCTACTGTTGACACTTGTGTTGTTTTGACGTTGACAGAAGGCGAAGAAGAAGCCGCTGGCCAAGAAGGCGGTGGCAGACTTTGGTGTGGACCTGACGCCCCGCCACCAGGAACTCAGTGTGGAGGAGCCCCCGGTCAGACAGGCTTGACACAAGGTGGAGACAGTCAAGGAACTCGTCAGCAAACTGAAGGAGGCTGGAATCGTATAGACACACTCTCGCTACTTCTGTCTCGGGCATTGTGAAAGCAGGTGGCCTATGTAAACTCTGATATTGTATGCGAAAGTCGGCTACAAATAAATATTTGTTGTGATTCACAGTGTAATGAAGCAATGCTGGAATCTCTCCAATTCTCGACCATGGCAGATTTACTGGTGTCAGTAAAATTTCAAGTGTATAAACAACAATTGGTTTGATGGATTACTATTTGTAACTGTTCAAAGACAATGTTTGGCATTTCAAACCATGGCTGGTTTGCATCTAAATTAAAATGCACACATTTACTTGGTTAGCAATGAATGTGTTTTCAGTGTTTTGGTGCGTCATCACAAGCTAGGGGGCGCTACTGATTAAATCAGTCTCAGTACCCCTCGGCAGATCGCATTGTCGAAACACTGAAGCTGATCCAGTCATCTTGTTGCCATTCTAGAGTCGACAATCTGGGTTTTGGCCAATCATGGCTGACATTACATGTAATGAATGTCCAGGATGTAGAAATATTGGAAAATCCACTGCCATTGGCTCATGTCAATGGTCAGACTGGTAACTGCACAGTGTAGTGAAGAAAAAAAAAAATAAGGCCCATATGCCAGAACTTGGACTAACTTTTAATTTTGGGTTTAAACCTAAGACTAAGTTAGTCCATATGCCAGAAAGTGGACTAAATTTAGTCTGTATGCTAGTTAACTTTAATCTCAGGTTTAGTCCACTGGACTAAACCTCAGAAGTTAGTCCTGCTCCAGGTAGGATTAGTTGTGGACTAACTCTCACAAATCAATAACTTGTAATCATTTTATAACATACTGTAGTTATTTCAAGCGTAGATGAGTAGTACATATCTGTCGACGGGAATGCCAATAATTAACTAATCTAAGCGGAATAAATGTGGAGCCCAGAAACCCACCATTCAAAACACTAGGGCGACTAAGCTGGAGTAGTTGGGGAAGGAGGGTGGGTACAACAGAAAACGGGCTGCAGAGAGCAAACAAACTTTCTCTGTGACAGAGGAATTTAGACTGAGTTTCCCCAGTTCAGATACTGGGCAGACATTGGCTACTGCCTGGTCACTGCCTAGTTACCAGAGTGGGTTATTCCTTTATTAGGATATAGACTCTCTGCGACCTGACTGTGACCCCCTCTGTTGTATTCCCAAGGGATAGCTGTATCCAGCTTAGTGCAGAGGCAACATCAATGGTGACATTGTCCAGATGTGTCTGGCCAATGTTTATGTCTCAATGCTGTGAGTAAAATGAATTTAATTCATGCTGGATTAAACACTTATTTCCTGTTATCTGTAGTAATTAGTATTTGCAGAAAGTCAAGTTTAATTTAATTAATTAATTTTAATAAACTTAAAGTTTATTTAGTGGGATTTGCCAGAGTTGTCCTTTGATGTGTGGTGGGGGTGTTTGAAGGTTCCCTACTCGCAGTCATGACTGGTGGAATCAGCTACTAAGACAACATACAGCTGATTCAATAAACTTTAGTACATTGCGTAGAATATCTGCCAGGGGTAGGGTAGTCATCATCCACCCCTGGCTTACAAGGATGCTATGGTGGGCTGTTGTTCTGTGTTGCTGTGGTTTTCCATTTGTCTCGATTCTGTGCAGTGTCTGAAGCCAGTTGTTTGGTTCAGCAGTTTCACATGCCCCAGGCAACTTTGGCACTTGATTGAGACATTTGTAAATGTTTTCCCATTTAACAGTGTTTCTGCATTTTACTTTGATTTGTTGATAAGTGTCTCACAAGAACATGTTTTAGTATTTTACTATGAACTATGATGTTGATAGTTTTGTTCAATGATTGTTTTTCTGTTGTACCATGGTAGAATATTGTATAATGTCGACATAGGCTCAGTATGAATTATTGTGTTTGTTATTGGTGCAAATAAATGTTTCCTGGTGTGATTTCGTGAGGCTTGAATGAGATCCCTGGCCTGTCATATGCAGAAGATGCTCCCTGTGTTAGCAATGGTGTATTTACAAGTAAAATGTGATTCATGAATTAGTGTTTAATATTTCTTCAGTTTGATTTGCGTGTGTATAACAGCTAACAATCATGTTGTTAAATTTAATAGTTCACAGACCATGGGTTGGCGTCAACAAGTAAATAGGTGTATTGATAGCAAACAACTAATATCATTGCCACACCGACTGTTCACATGCACAGTACAATGATGTCTGCTCTAGTGTGTGATCTGCCATATGTTATACTGTGTGCTGTGTATATACATGGGCTCTGCAATGTGTTGCTATGGGCTCTAAAGTGTGTTTTGCCATGGGTTATACAATGTGTTTTGTCATGAGCTCTACAGTGTTTTGCCATGGGCTCTACAATGTGTTTTTTACCATGGGCTCTACAATGTGTTTTTTACCATGGACTCTACAATGTGTTTTATCATGGGCTCTACAGTGTTTTGCTATGGGCTCTACAATGTATTTTTACCATGGGCTTTACAGTGTTTTGCCATTGGCTATACAATGTGTTTTGCCATGGGCTCTACAAAGTGTTTTACCATGGGCTCTACACTGTGTTTTGCCATGAACTCCACAATGTTTTTTTTTATGGGTTATACAATGTGTTTTGCCATGGTCTCTATATAATGTGTTTTGTCATGGGCTCTACAGTGTGTTTTGTCATGGGCTCTACAGTGTGTTTTGCTATGGGCTCTACAATGTGTTTTGCCATGAACTCCACAATGTGTTTTGTTATGGGTTATACAATGTGTTTTACCATGAGATCTACCTTGTGTTTTGCCATGGGCTCTGCCATGTGGTCTGCCATCGACATATGGTCTGTCCCATGCTTTACCATGTGATCATATATGCCCCATATCATGTACTGTAAGATGTCTTCCACCATGTGCTCTACCAAACACTTATCGAAAGAAGCCATTAGAAAAATTAAGTATAAACAAATGATGTGGAAGTCATATAGATGTACTGGAAATGATGAATACTACAACATTTATAAAGAAGCACTTAACCAAGCTACAGCTGAAATTATAAATTCAAAGAGAAGCTATGAACAACAATTAGATAATAATATAAAACATGACAGCAACAGTTTTTATGCGTATGTTCGAAGCAAACAGAAAGTTCAGGATAAGGTCGGTCCTCTAAAAGATAGTGCTGGAAATATAATATCAGAGGGATTCTTAATGGCAGAAGACCTGACCGAGTATTTTAGTTCAGTGTTTACCAGGGAAGATATTAGTTCACTTCCAGTACCAGAGGCTAAGTTCAAGGGGGCAGATTCAGACTATTTAGGACAGTTAATTGTAACCCTGGAAATGGTAGCTAAGAAAATAAGGGCTATGAAGGATAATAAATCACCTGGAGTGGATGGGATTCTGCCCAAACTACTATTGGAAATTGTAGAACAAATTAGCGTACCGCTTGCAACAGTTTTCAATTTGTCATTAGACGAGGGAGTGCTTCCTTTAGAATGGAAGAGGCAAACATTATACCGTTATTTAAAAAAGGTTCCAGAAACAAGACAGAGAACTACAGACCAGTGAGTTTAACGTCAGTGATTTGCAAATTATTAGAAAGACTAATTAAAGATCACATGGTGGATTTTTTTGTTAAACATAACTTGATAAACCCATCTCAACATGGGTTTTTTAAAGCAAGGTCATGCTTAACAAATATGTTATGTTTTTTGGAAGACATCACTAAGTGGGAAGATGAGGGATCACCAGTAGATATCATCTACTTAGATTTTCAAAAAGCTTAAAGTATCACATCAAAGATTACTGCTTAAACTAAAGGCCCATGGCATAGAAAATGGTATCATAAACTGGGTAGAAAAATGGCTGATTGACAGAAGACAATGGGTAGTAGTTGATGGGGAGGCTTCAAACTGGAAATCGGCATTGAGTGGGGTACCACAGGGATCAGTACTAGGACCTATATTATTCTTAATATATATCAACGATTTGGATGATGAAATAACAAGCATGGTGTTGAAATTTGTGGATGATACAAGTGTTTCGAAGGATTAAAAGTGATGGGATAGACAACATTTACAAGATGATCTTGACAGATTGATAAATTGGTCTGAAAAGTGGCAAATGCTGTTCAATTTTGGGAAATGTAAATGCCTCCACACAGGACATGGGAACGAAGAGGTAGAATATACAATGGTGGGTACTATACAAAGTACTACTATAAAAGAAAAGGACTTAGGGTTAACCATTAGTGCTGATATGAAGGTTTCAGAGCAGTCTGGAATTGCAGCTTCAAAGGGAAATCAAATCCTTGGATTAATTAGGCGAAATATAGCGTATAAGGAAAAAGAGCTAATAATACCGCTGTACAAAACAATAGTGAGGCCTCATTTAGAATATTGTATACAAGCGTGGAGGCCATATCGCAGGAAGGACATAGATATGCTAGAAAGAGTACAGAGGAGAGGGATTAAAATGATACCAAAACTGAGTGATCTTAGTTATGAAATTCGCCTAAAAGAATGTGGTTTAACAACATTAGAGACCAGGAGATTGAGAGGAGATCAGATAGAAGTGTTTAAAATAATAAATGGTTATGAAAATATTGATAGAAATATTTTTGTCTCAGTTAAGAAAGATAGGACTAGAGGACATGAAGTTACATTAGCAAAGGAGCAGTGTAAATTAGATATAAGAAAGTTCTCATTTTCACAAAGTACTGTAAATGAATGGAACAGATTATCTGCTGATTTTGGGGTGCTAGTAGCGTGAATGTTTAAAAATAAAATTGACACGTACCTCAGAAGGGGGATACACATAGTTACACTTTGTTACAAGTGCTTTGTTTCCTTTGTCAGTGTCTTGCTCCGAGTGAAGTCTCAGACAACTAAATATGTATATAATAATACGCTAACTAGGAGGCATTGCAGGTGTATGTCCTCCTGGGTGCCGGGGTCTATGCGTCTCTTTCTGTGTTTACTTGTCCTTGGACCATTGACCTTTGAACTTCCAAATGGTGATGTATTTTGAAAACACACATTTAGAGTTATTTACATTTTTCAGTAGGCAAATTGAGTGGTCAGGCATTCCCCAGGTGACACCACAAGTCCAAACTACTGTAATAGTGCTAACTGCTGCCCTTGGCCTGTCACTCCCTGGGCGGGTTTAAGGCAGTCAAGACTGAGTGTCTTTCTGTTTACTCACAGAAGAGACAAGAGTCATTTGTAGAGGCAACTGATCAGATATGCAAGAATTTCATGTATGTGCAAACCAGACATGGATTAATTTTTTTAATTGAGTTAACACTAGTCTTTTCTAAAAAAGGCTACATTAATTTAATTACCTTTCATTACCAAAAGGAGTTCATTTAACGGACAAATTATCAATTAACTCTCAATATTAAGTTGTCGTTTATTTTGCATTAATTATATTGCCCGACAATAGCGACATATGTTGCTTCCATGTTTCCCAGATATTTCATCCCATTTCCAGCTAAACTGTTATCTCTGGATCAGGTTCAGGCACACACGCCCGCGTGCACACACACTCAGACACAAACACACACACACACTCAGACACAAACACACACACTCAGACACACACATACACACACACACACAAACACTCAGACACGAACACACACAAACGCACACTTAAGCATACACACACAAACACACCACAGGCATGCATACACACACAGGTGTGAATGGGCAGGAGAATGCAGTGGTCCAAGTGGGTTCCTTCCATTGGTTATTCAGCCATTCATAGGAGACAAGGCACAGATCAAAGAATGTCACTGATAGAGGCAATGGTACGGTGATAAATTAATGGCAAACCATGATTACTGAAAATCTTTGTTCCTGTCTAACATAAACATTTGATCTTGGTGACTTGCACCCTAGTGAACTTGAGCCATCCCAGTGAATTAAAAAATTTGAGGTTAATTTGATTGTCCCAATAAATATGTAGATCATTAGAAATTTAATTAATTTCTCAAGTTAATTGGCTTATGCTTGGTGGAATCTATAGAGGGGGCAATATTGTATTCACTAACATTTCTATGTTGTGGCTCCGATGAAGCCATATTCAGTTGGCAATGTTACTTTTAATAATGTTAACGTCCAATCATTTCTAACCATAATTATTGTCGATCAATATTATAAAATAAAACAGGAAAATGTGATTTTGTTACGTGTTTACTTTTGTTGCTTGTAATTAAGTCAGCGCAATTTGGGCTGGGACTGAAACAGTTTTAATAGGTGTCTTCTTGCTAGTAATGCCTGTATAACTCAGGTAATCTATACATAGCACATGCTATACATTGCAACATTTAAAAAATATTGACGTGCATGAATCGTACTGACAAATGTCAGTGGCTGTCATGCGGTGTCTGAAGCAAGTGGCTCAGTGTCACATTCATCACTTCTACATACCTCTGGCAACAGAGGCAATTATTGAAACATTCTTAGATGCTTCCTTACGCATGTTACACACATATATATATACACAGTGCTTGCTAATTAAATCACAGTGCACACACACTATATAGCCGTCAGTTGTATTTATGAAATGGTGCGAGGTGATGTTGGTTACGCGTACCAGTTAGTAGCATATATAACATGGACTCAAAACATATTAAAAGTGAAAGTTGTACATGCTGTACAATTCTGTATACAAGGAAAAGACTGGCATTGATTAACCTTTTTTTCACACAGTTGCACCATTTCTCATAATAAAATGTGTTTGTGAAAGTGTTTGTCCTTAAGGACCTGTACTTCTACTGTTTATAAAACAAAATGACAGCCTCTTCATTTAAATACATCTTTATTTTTTACAAAAACTTATTCACTTGTACTTAAATAGTTTTGAAAAAATATGTGTAGTTACACCTAAACAACATTTCAGCACATTTGAGAGTATTGCTAACCTGTGCTGACAGTATGGAAAGAACAAATGTAATAGTCCTAAATGCAATGTATTCTGAATAGCAAAAGAAAGTTATTCTTATTAATTTTATTCATTCTCAAATATACTTAGCCTGACCATTTAAAAAATATTTTCCCATACTTATTAACAAACTCAAATTCTGAAATATATATTAATATCATTCTCATTAATTTCCATTAATCTCTGAATATTCTTCTTTTGCTTGTAAGTTACAGTTAGTCAATGCATAAATCTTTAAAAGTATTTGTTAAATCCATCTTAGTAGGTGGTTAAGGTTGAAATGTGAATCTCCACTGTCAAAAATTTTGAAATATTATTGTCACCATTGCATGCATATGTGCATGTCATATATGTGTCATATATGTGTCATATGTGCATGTCATATATGCATGTTAACTGTTATAAGCACTACATAAGATACACATAATATTATGTACATTCACCCATTGACACATCCTAATTGTCCTAACTAGATTGTACGATACTTGCAGTAACCAAACTACAACCCTGGCCATCTGGGGACTGTTTCCATCACTAAGACAACGAGCTCAAAAAGAAAGTCCATCTTTAAACAGAATCCCTTATTAAATATAAGGAGTGTTTTCAAAATGAAAAAAGCCACACAAGTACTGACAAAATGTACTTAATTGTACATTTTCACTGAGGACACTATTTCCGTGACACACTAGTGAAAGTGTTCTGGTGGTGCATCCTGGGATTTACAATTTTCAGTACAATCTCCTGTTAAGGAACAACATTATTTTGAAAGAGAAAACTGAACTTATGAGCTGATAGGAATGTTAGTGAAACAATCCCCAGGTCCACTACAAGATACATCCCATGTAACCTAGGCTGGTCCACTACAAGATGCATCACGTGTAACCTAGGCTGGTCCACTACAAGACACATCCCAGGTAACCTAGGCTGGTCCACTACAAGATGCATCACGTGTAACCTAGGCTCAACAGACGACTAAAACTCAAGTGGGTTGAAACCAAACTCGAGCAGTCGCTCCTTGTTGTGCTCCTGGATGTTGAGTGTTGTCTCTTTCCACTGACCACGCATTGTGTCCAGCTTGTCCACCAGACGGTCAAGGGAATCCTACAAGCAATGGATGCATGTTTATAGTCTACTCACTCGACTGCAGATAGTCATTAAAGGGAGGTATTCTTTTTGTTTTTATTATAAAGTCATGTGCAGTTGGCTGTTAAATGGGAGTATTCTGTTTATTTTTATAATAAAGTCGTGTGCAGATGGTTGTTAAACGGGAGTATTCTGTTTGGTTTTATTATAAAGTCATGTGCAGATGGTCTGTGTATTTGATTTTTTATTGTAAAATCATATTATACAGTATATACTACATAATAATTATATCAAACACACTGATGCCCATATGTGTTTTAAAGAAGCAAAAACAACTTTTGAATTCAACAGTTAAATGTTAACAAAAACTGCTGTGCTGTTAACCAAATAACCGAGTAGCGAGCTAAGGTAATTCCGAAGAATGTCATGATGGGTACAGACTGTCACTGAACAAGACATGAGAACACCCACCATGAGCAAAGACTATCACTGAGCAAGTCATGGGACCACCCACCATGAGCACAGACTGCCACTTAACAAGACCACCCACCATAAGCAAACACTGTCACTGAACAAGATATGCGACCACCCACCATGAGCACAGTGTCACCAAACAAAACATGAGACCACCCACCATGAGCACAGACTGCCACTGAACAAGTCATGAGACGACCCACCATGAGAACAGACTGCCACTGAACAAGTTATGAGACGACCCACCATGAGCACAGACTGCCACTGAACAAGTCATGAGACGACCCACCATGAGAACAGACTGTCAACAAACACGACATGAGACCACCCACCATGAGCACAGACTGCCACTGAACAAGTCATGAGACGACCCACCATGAGCACAGATTGCCACTGAACAAGTCATGAGACGACCCACCATGAGAACAGACTGTCACCAAACAAGACATGAGACCACCCACCACGAGCACAGACTGCCACTGAACAAGTCATAAGACCACCCACCATGAGCACTGACTCATACTGTGTACCCATTGAGTCAATCTTGAGACGGAGGATGGAGATCTCATCATCCTTCTCCTCACACATTCTCTTCATCTCTTCTTGTGTTGTCTTTAGTTGATCTTGTGTCTCACCTGGATGAGAAACATTTCATATTAAAACTGTTATACAGAATCGTATTCAATCTATATATTAATATGTCAACTTTGGATCATTGTATGTGTATCTTCTCACAATGTCCACACCTCTTTCTATGTACATTCGCCTCCTTCGACCCCCTAACCTCCGATCTACCAATCAGTGATGTATCAGAAAAACCACCAAGGTAGTTATTTTGAGTATTTTACATTTTGTAGTGGACAGTCATTCCCCGGGTGTCGCCACTGAAGTCATGTTCAACCTTTTGTTTCCAGCATGCAATATTGTAATTGGTGCCAAAAGAAATTTAAGTTCAAAATACTTTAATGGTGACAATTACGCCCTCGGTTTGTTGCTCGACGGGTTAGCTGGTTAGTATGAAAAGGATGTGTTCATCCTTCGTCAGCTGACTCATGCGTAGGTGAGACTAAGGCACTGTGGATCGGATATTTTCTTTTGCAAGCAACACTTCTTCTGGCTTAATGCAGCATGGTTCATTTATATGGTGAAAATGATAGATAAACTTATTCTCTGTAAAAAATGTTTCTTCATATGCTGCCAACTGCCACCATTTTTTGCTAAAGGGGGGTAGAAAATTAAAAAAATGCCTGATTTGCTGTGCCCCAGGCACAGTGAATTAAACATTATATTCTAACAGATTATTTACAAATATTTTATTTATTTGACCAAAATAAGGTAGTTCGCTAACTGTTACATTACATATGCTTAACCATAATGCTCAGGGTTCTAATTGTTACAATATTACGCTAAAATTACAATGGTGGCCGGTGCCTAATGCCTGTAGGCAAACATAGAAAAACAAATAATTTTATTCAATAATTTTAGGTAAATGTATGCAAATTACAGCTAAACGTAATGCTGTAGGATTTTGTTCAGGATTATAAAAAATTAAAAATTACAACTGTAATATAATTATCATGTCTTGCATATTGAGCTGTCTTGAATAGAAGCATTAATTTAGATGTGGACTGCCTAGATGCCCAAACTGATGACAGCTTCTTGGGATTCCCATGTGTCAGTTTTATAAATAGCCACTGATTCACTGTTCCCCTTGAGCCACTGCACCCCAATGTATCCTACATGAGAACAATACTACATCTAGACTTCTTACACTGCTACATTTAGATTTCTTACACTGCTGCATCAGAGGAACACATCATCCATTCTACAGAATGCAGGCCCACTTCATATACTAAAATGACTTTGTGTATTACATGTAGTTTGAAGTCTGAAGAATACCCTGGTACTTTATTAAGCAATTCCAGCAAATGAGGGGAGACAGTGGCTAATGTACTTTGAAGCATTCTCTTTAAAATCAGTGACTTAGTAATTCGGTCCACCAAAACATTGTCTTTGGCAAATGTCTGTATGTTAACTCAGCTGTTCTGTGCAAGGTTTCATGTTACAAAGCAAGACTGTATACATTAATTATGATAAACAGAAATCTGAGTCATAATTTCTTCCATCCTACTGACAGATTCTTGAAGTAATTACCCATATATGGTATGCACTATAATAAAAAAAAAAACTGCACTATAACAAAAACAACCAGGAAATGTTAGATGATTAGAAAACGTGTGTGCCCTCTTGGAAATTCGCAATAATTGCTAGTAGCATCCTAAACAAACAAATTCAACAGGAACGTACATATATTGATACAAGCTGGTGTTGTCATTTCAACACAAGCATATTGATGAGAGATTTGTGTTTGACTTACTTAGATTTGCTGAGAATCTTTGTACATCCATATCCAGCATTGTGTTCCTTAGGCCCATCTCATGTTGCATGGTTTTGTACTGCCGAGAAATGTCTACAAGGACAATAGCATCATGTTGAAGGGCAACATTTCACTTTACAATGATGCCAGTGTCAATCACGTAAGTCAATGTCTATAAGGACAATAGCATCATGTTGAAG
Source organism: Paraescarpia echinospica (assembly GCA_020002185.1). NCBI lineage: Eukaryota > Metazoa > Annelida > Polychaeta > Sabellida > Siboglinidae > Paraescarpia > Paraescarpia echinospica. The sequence continues at coordinate 23,085,623 of CM034540.1, forward strand.
GGCAACATTTCACTTTACAATGATGCCAGTGTCAATCATGTAAGTCAATGTCTATAAGGACAATAGCATCATGTTGAAGGGCAACATTTCACTTTACAATGATGCCAGTGTCAATCATGTAAGTCAATGTCTATAAGGACAATAGCATCATGTTGAAGGGCAACATCTCAGTTTACAATGATACCAGTGTCAATCATGTAAGTCAACGTCTATAAGGACAACGTCATGTTGAAGGGCAACATTTCACTTTACAATGATGCCAGTGTCAATCATGTAAGTCAATGTCTATAAGGACAATAGCATCATGTTGAAGGGCAACATTTCACTTTACAATGATGCCAGTGTCAATCATGTAAGTCAGTGTCCATAAGGACAACAGCGTCATGTTGAAGGGCAACATTTCAGTTTACAATGATGCCAGTGTCAATCATGTATGTCAATGTCTATAAGGACAATAGCATCATGTTGAAGGGCAAGATTTCAGTTTACAATGATACCAATGTCAATCATGTAAGTCAATGTCTATAAGGACAACAGCATCATGTTGAAGGGCAACATTTCAGTTTACAATGATGCCAGTGTCAATCATGTAAGTCAATGTCTATAAGGACAATAGCATCATGTTGAAGGGCAAGATTTCAGTTTACAATGATGCCAGTGTCAATCATGTAAGTCAATGTCTATAAGGACAACAGCGTCATGTTGAAGGGCAACATTTCAGTTTACAATGATGCCAGTGTCAATCATGTAAGTCAATGTCTATAAGGACAACAGCGTCATGTTGAAGGGCAACATTTCAGTTTACAATGATGCCAGTGTCAATCATGTAAGTCAATGTCTATAAGGACAACAGCGTCATGTTGAAGGGCAACATTTCAGTTTACAATGATGCCAGTGTCAATCATGTAAGTCAATGTCTATAAGGACAACAGCGTCATGTTGAAGGGCAACATTTCACTTTACAATGATGCCAGTGTCAATCATGTAAGTCAATGTCTATAAGGACAACAGCATCATGTTGAAGGGCAACATTTCAGTTTACAAAGATGCCAGTGTCAATCATGTAAGTCAATGTCTATAAGGACAACAGCGTCATGTTGAAGGGCAACATTTCAGTTTACAATGATGCCAGTGTCAATCATGTAAGTCAATGTCTATAAGGACAACAGCGTCATGTTGAAGGGCAACATTTCAGTTTACAATGATGCCAGTGTCAATCATGTAAGTCAATGTCTATAAGGACAACAGCGTCATGTTGAAGGGCAACATTTCAGTTTACAATGATGTCAGTGTCAATCATGTAAGTCAATGTGTTGCAAAGTTATTGATTCACCCGAATAATTCAACTTTTGAGATTAATCTTTGTGCATTATAATCTAGTAGAAAGTAGACGAAACATTGCGTTTAGTTCGATGTAGCTCAATCTTGTGTTTTCAAGTTCATTCTGTTATGTGTTAACTAAACTTAATAAGTCTTGTGGGAACAATAAAAACAACAATGTATTTCATAACTTACAATTAACCTATTAACCTATCTTGTGACTGTACACCCTACCAAATGTGACCTGTTACTGCAAAGTGGGTATTAACTATTAAGTTGCAAAACTGTGAAATAGAATTTTGTACCTTTTTGGATTCCGTATACCGGGTATTATAAGCTTTACAATTATACCTGATTTGTTGAAATATCTTCACTAGGTTTTGATTTATTGCTAAAAATGAAGCAAACTTTTAATAGTGACATTTTGAAAGAAAAATGGTTTGAGTGTTTTATTAGTAGGCCTACATTGAATTATAACATTATATGATATGCATTTTGCCCAAATCACAAACTTTATGGGATATGACTTAGACGGCTATTTTTGGCTTGTGTGCAGAATATGCTTTTGCGACTTAATCCCTGGTTCGCTATGGCAGATCACAAGTAAATAGTAACCTTATTTGTACCAGCATGACTGACCTGCGTTCACTGACATCTGTGCACTTGCTTGTTCATCCAACGTTTTCTCTGCCTCCTGCATTCTCTCCCTCCAGTCCTCACTGGCGGCCTGAGACCTGCGGGTCAGCTCCTTCCTGACCGCTGGACACAACACTTGACCAATACATCATTGGGGCTACACACATAACCATAATAGTTGACACTATATCACGTAACCATATTAGCTGACACATTTACTACTGAACCCTATAAGCTCTAGAAAGCCTCAACATCTTCATCTAGTTCTGATCTACTTTTTGTTTCCAGAGTTGAAACAAACATTGGAACTCAGGCTTTCTCAGTTGCCTTACCAAATCTTTGAAGAGGCCAACCATATTTAAGATGGGAAGACTGTTTAGGGTGATGTCATAAATAATTTTTAAAAAGAGGCAAGGCCGAAAAATGGATTGAAGGACAAAGGTGGGGGGAGATAGGAAAATAGAGGAGCATGCAAATAGTGTAACAAGACAACACTGATTGATCTCATCCTTTAAACTGGGAACTACGTGGAAGATGACAAATGCATAAGAATGCAAATAAATCAAGAAGACTTACCAAGGTGTTCCTTCAGCATTTCTATTTCCTCTAATGCTTTTTTGTACTTATCTTCAATCTGGAGCTCTCCCTCTGGAATGTTGAAGGGAATATGAACAGAACACATTATTCCCATGGTATTTTGTATTAATGAAACTCATACAGCTTGAATACACATAATTTATGAAGATTTTTATCTAATGTACCACAAGTGTAAAACTGATTTCAGAATTCAAATTTGGCCATTCAGCATTATATATATATAAGACAAAGCCAATGGTTCACGGTCACTTGTCAGGACACTGTGGAAAATGTCTGCCTTGCATGGCACTGCCAAAATTTATATATATATATATTCAGTAAGCTGTTTGCTAAGCTGATTATCAATACCAGAAACACTGCTTACATTTAGCACAGCATAATCAGGCCCAGTATAAATGTACATATATATGCATTCATACACACAAATATACACAGTCACGCACGCATGCACATCTGCATGCACGCATGCTCACACACACACACACACATGCATACACACTAACAGGGTACCACATGTGCTTGCATGTGTGTGTGTGTGTCTGTGTGTGTGTGTGTGTGCGTGTGCGTGTGCGTGTGTATACGTGTGCGTGTGTGGGGGTGTGTGAGATTATTAAAAATGTAACTATCATAGGTCATGCTAAATATCATGAGTTTTGCACAGACTATTTTGCTCAAATTGCAATGAGTGATTTGAAAAAAATATCAGGATTTTAGATGGTTTTCGACTGTGTGCTATTGAGCTTATAAAAGATATTCACCTCCTGTATGAAGAAAGGATTGTTGTGCTAAGGCTTCCTACACTAGAGAAGGACTAGAGCTGACGTAATATAAAGGTGTACAAAATAATAACATGACTTGATAATTTTAACGCATGAATTCATGATTGTTAAATCATCAATCAAACACGGGTATACAGCCACATAGCATATAGCCTGCATAATTGACTTTCTGAAAATAAATTTAGTGTTGGGGGTGTACAGGTGTACACCATTACGAACCATTACTATAGTGGGTTGGGGCCTAAAAATAGTCCAAATTTAGCGTGACATATTTTATAGATAGCGACTAATTAATCCTAGGGTAAGATCAGAAAACGTAATGCAGGGGAGGATCCAGAGAGAGTAGTTTACGGGGGGGCCCCCAGAAACCTCCAATTGCACCCTTTGGGGCTCGCCCAAAAACCTCCACTGCTGGCTCAACCAAATTCATATTGTATTGGGTGGTCTGAGCCAGACCTTCAGCACAACTTTGCTGTCACGCTGTCGGATCATGACATCGGAAAACACTGCAAGACAGGGAGGAGGGGTGCTGTTAAATTTGTTGGCAGTGACCGTCACTACGGCCGGGGCACCTAACAGAGGCACTTTCAAATGATCTGGGGGGACCCCATTCTACTGCAGGCATAGCACGGCCAAATTCCAATGGTCCCCTGGATCCGCCTATGCAATGCCAACAACCGCCCACAAAACGAACAAATATTATAATTGTTCATTCAAATCAAGAGGAATACAAAAAGCCATAGGCTTACTCAAACTCTCAAAAGACCCAAGTCCAACAGCAAGTTATACATATGGCCATTATGGGGTCCTATAAGCAGTATTTTTTAAACGAAATATAAGCCCTATAAATCGTATAATTTTAAATTGCTATAAGTACAATTTACGTTTATTATAACTAATATTTAAAAATAGCCATTGAAACATGTGGATACTGCAGTAGCAGTGCTGGGATTGTCGGAAGAACGAATAAGCCCATGCATGCAGTCACAATCATTTCAATTCATTTGCGTGGATAATTTTGCCTATAATAATAATATTGGCACTACGACTTGTATTAATCAAATAAAATATACCATCTTTGCCTTTCTTCTTTCCGCCCTTTTTTTTCTTCGGCGGCATTTCGATAAACTTTTTGAACTAACCAGTCGGTATCTATACAAAATTACTTTTCCAGCTAAAACCTTAAGTTAGTGATTTATTTATTTACAAATGGCCGTTTTCGCCTTTTATCTCCACGGTTCGTTTCCAAGGATCAAGTTCAAGTGGTGCTCTCTGTCGGATTAATGAGGCTGCGCGTTTGGTTACCTAAGCGCCGTGAGGCGGCGGCACTTTTTGCGCCCTCAGTCATGGCGAGTTCACCATAACATGATATATATACCTAGGCTATGTGGTTATACCATAACATATAATAATATCACATTAGCATTTGATATGTTACTTGATAAATTATGCATTTCACAACCTGAGAAAGGGCTGACTTCTGGCCATAGATCGACGCGGGAACAGGGGGGGGGGGCAGGAATTTCTCTGAGCCTGACTCTGAGCGGAGGCTGAGCAAAAATGTTCAACAGCATCTTCCCACGGCTGAATTCATGTTCAACGGTGAATGCAGATTAATGCCAATCTGGACTATAAATCCAGATGCAACCAAAATCGCCACTACAGTTAGTTAGAAATAAACCTATAAGGTTGCCATCTTTCTACGGGCGCGCGCCTTTCTACGTTGCAGCCTAAAACAAGCGAAATGACAACACTAGAGTCTAGATGTAAAACTAAAGAAAGTTAGCAAAATATACCATGCAGGGCCAGGGGTATGTAGATCAAATAACAACCCCATATATTATATATATATTATACATAGCATGCACATGTATTTTTGATATATTGATAGATATAAAAATCGTTATAATCAATTGTTATCCATATGAACATGCTAGTAGGAGGGTGAACGATAAAATGAGATGTTTTGCCAATTCTGGGTGTTCTTGATCTGTCATTTTTGTTGTGACCTTTTCACGTGTGTGTTTGTTTGTTTAAATCAAACAAATGACGTTAAAAATTAATTACGTCCTACGACTGGCCTGTATATTTTAAACTGTTGGCATGACTTGACGCTATAGCCTATGCCATGGCTATGCACATTAATATATATTTTACTACTTTTAAACTTAAAGCATGTAATGATGTGTTATTTTTGTGTAGCCTGTAGGCCCTATATAGGCTATATTTGTTTTATATTTTATTTTAATTAATTCAAGACATGTAAATCACAACTTTAAAACATGTATTTTATTGATTTTACATGAGACATGTGGGTGTTGATGTTTACTACATATATTTTTGTGTTGTTTCAGGCTACAAAATAAGGTCTGTCTGATCGTCCTGGAGGATCGGACTAGTCCATGTTTAGAAGAGCAGTCCCAATGGACTAGCTGTGATTGTGTGAATTAATTTACGCTGTGTATATGCTAGTTGTGTTGTGATGAAATAAAACAAAATAAGACAATAAAGTAGCATTTTATCACAATCTCAACACACAATGAAACAGCTTCTTTCCATGCACAATTGTTGACTGGAATTCCCTTAGCCATGAAAAACTTATAAAAGTTTCATTGTTAAATGCAGTGTACTGACTATTTTATTAATAATGTGCGTAGCCATGTCCCGGGGATATATAACAAGTATTCATTATTTTGATAATTAATATGCTTTCTTTCATTCTTAACTATAAATGTTTTCTCCAGTTACTGTAATTCCCAGGTGTCCATGGGGTTATATAATATACCAAATTGTTCTTTATGTTAACAGTTAAATGAAAGACTGATGTTGCTGTAGAATGTAGCAGGAATCTCACTCAACATGCTAAAATTTGGCAGGTGAATTTATTGTATCAACACTAGAATCTTGGAATGGTCTCGTGATGATGATGATGGCAGATTATTCACTTGGGAAGATCAATATGAACATTTCTGTCCCTGGGGCAGCACACCTTCTGGTGGCTGTACAGGCCTATTCTGTCCCTGGGGATGGCGGCACACCTTCTGGTGGCTGTACAGGCCTACTCTGTCCCTGGGGATGTCGGCACACCTTCTGGTGGCTGTACAGGCCTACTCTGTCCCAGGGGATGGCGGCACACCTTCTGGTGGCTGTACAGGCCTACTCTGTCCCTGGGGACGGCGGCACACCTTCTGGTTGCTGTACTGGCCTACTCTGTACCTGGGGATGTCGGCACACCTTCTGGTGGCTGTACAGGCCTACTCTGTCCCTGGGGAATGCGGTGCACCTTCTGGTGGCTGTAGAGGCCTACTTTGTCCCAGGGGATGGCGGCACACCTTCTGGTGGCTGTACAGGCCTACTCTGTCCGTGGGGATGGCGGCACACCTTCTGGTGGCTGTAGAGGCCTACTCTGTCCGTGGTGATGGCGGCACACCTTCTGGTGGCTGTACAGGCCTACTCTGTCCATGGGGATGGTGGCACACCTTCTGGTGGCTGTACAGGCCTACTCTGTCCCTGGGGATGGCGGCACACCTTCTGGTGGCTGTACAGGCCTACTCTGTCCCTGGGGATGGCGGCACACATTCTGTGGCAGTAGAGGCCTATTCTGGACTTGCAGGCTCAGGAGCAGGTTGGACAAATGTAGAATTCATGGTGGTAGCTTAAGTATTCTATACTCAGGAGACATTGGTCTTTCCTTTGTCCAGTAGAAGCATGAGACTGATGAAGGTTGAGGATGAAGGGATGAGGGGTGGCAGAGAAGGATTGTATGTCACTGACCAAGTGTTCTTGTTTCAGGACTACCATGATGGAAGGAAATGGAACACTGGAGGAACAACTTGAAGCTACCAAGGTAGTCGCATCCCTTGAACCATCCTTTGGTTGATTTCTGACCTCACTCATTAATTATCTTCACTTGAATATCTGGAACAATTATCTGTTGTTGTACATTAATTTCACGATCTGTTGGCATGCTCATTATCTGAGTTTCATGGAGACATTTAAACTAAAGAGCTTGTCATAAAACCATGAGCAAAATGTCAGTAAATATACTGATTATGTCACAGGCTTCGAGGACAGAGTATAACAATTTTGTCAGTCTGTTCTTGTACCTAGCAAATGACGAATGATAGCAGATTGTTAGCCTTAGTGGGAGTCTCCCAGACCCATACTCGGTCATTGTATACTATTTGTGATTATTATATTTATGCTTTTACATATTCACTTGTTGAGTGATACATATAACATGGGTCTGTCTGTCTTTGTGTCCGTCCATCTGCCCAGAAAACTACAGCTACTGGTAATACATTTGTCTTGTAGATGTACTATGCAGTTATTTGGTGTATATACTGATGTGAAATGAATTTGAGGTACAGATGACTACCTGGTGCATGTGATCCTGAGGTGCCATTTGGTGACGACCTGGTGTGTGTGTGATCCTGAAGTGCAGTTTGGTGACGACCTGGTGTGTGTGTAATTCTGAGGTACTGTCTGGTGACGACCTGGTGTATGTGTGATCCTGAGGTGCCGTCTGGTGACAACCTGGTGTGTGTGATCCTGAGGTGCCGTCTGGTGACAACCTGGTGTGTGTGTGTGACCCTCGGGTACTGCCTGGTGACTACCTGGTGTGTGTGTGATCCTGAGGTACTGTCTGGTGACGACCTGGTGTGTGTGTGATTCTGAGGTACTGTCTGGTGACGACGTGGAGTGTATATGATTCTGAGGTACTGTCTGGTGACAACCTAGTGTGTGTGTGTGTGATCCTGAGATGCTGTCTGGGGACAACCTGATGTATGTGTGATCCTGAGGTACTGTCTGGTGACGACCAGGTGTGTGTGTGATCCTGAGGTGCTGTCTCATGATGACCTGGAGTGTGCGTGATCCTGAGGTACTGTCTGGTGATGACCTGGTGTGTGTGTGTGATCCTGAGGTGCTGTCTCGTGACGACCTGGAGTGTGTGTGATCCTGAGGTGCTGTCTGGTGATGACCTGGTGTGTGTGTGTGTGTGATCCTGAGGTGCTGTCTCATGACGACCTGGAGTGTGTGTGATCCTGAGGTGCTGTATGGTGATGACCTGGTGTGTGTGTGTGATCCTGAGGTGCTGTCTCATGACGACCTGGAGTGTGTGTGATCCTGAGGTGCTGTCTGATGATGACCTGGTGTGTGTGTGTGATCCTGAGGTGTTGTCTCATGACGACCTGGAGTGTGTGTGATCCTGAGGTGCTGTCTGGTGATGACCTGGTGTGTGTGTGTGATCCTGAGGTGCTGTCTGGTGATGACCTGGAGTGTGTGTGTGATCCTGAGGTGCTGTCTGATGATGACCTGGTGTGTGTGTGTGATCCTGAGGTGCTGTCTCATGACGACCTGGAGTGTGTGTGATCCTGAGGTGCTGTATGGTGATGACCTGGTGTGTGTGTGTGATCCTGAGGTGCTCTCTCATGACGACCTGGAGTGTGTGTGATTCTGAGGTGCTGTCTGATGATGACCTGGTGTGTGTGTGTGATCCTGAGGTGCTGTCTCATGACGACCTGGAGTGTGTGTGATCCTGAGGTGCTGTCTGGTGATGACCTGGTGTGTGTGTGTGTGATCCTGAGGTGCTGTCTGGTGATGACCTGGAGTGTGTGTGATCCTGAAGTACTGTCTGGTGATGACCTGGAGTGTGTTTACGTGATCCTGAAGTGCTGTTTGGTGACGACCTGGTGTGTGTGTAATTCTGAGGTACTGTCTGGTGACGACCTGGTGTATGTGTGATCCTGAGGTGCCGTCTGGTGACAACCTGGTGTGTGTGATCCTGAGGTGCCGTCTGGTGACAACCTGGTGTGTGTGTGTGACCCTCGGGTACTGCCTGGTGACTACCTGTTGTGTGTGTGATCCTGAGGTACTGTCTGGTGACGACCTGGTGTGTGTGTGATTCTGAGGTACTGTCTGGTGACGACGTGGAGTGTATATGATTCTGAGGTACTGTCTGGTGACAACCTAGTGTGTGTGTGTGATCCTGAGATGCTGTCTGGGGACAACCTGATGTATGTGTGATCCTGAGGTACTGTCTGGTGACGACCAGGTGTGTGTGTGATCCTGAGGTGCTGTCTCATGATGACCTGGAGTGTGTGTGATCCTGAGGTACTGTCTGGTGATGACCTGGTGTGTGTGTGTGATCCTGAGGTGCTGTCTCGTGACGACCTGGAGTGTGTGTGATCCTGAGGTGCTGTCTGATGATGACCTGGTGTGTGTGTGTGTGATCCTGAGGTGCTGTCTCATGACGACCTGGAGTGTGTGTGATCCTGAGGTGCTGTATGGTGATGACCTGGTGTGTGTGTGTGATCCTGAGGTGCTGTCTGGTGATGACCTGGAGTGTGTGTGATCCTGAAGTACTGTCTGGTGATGACCTGGAGTGTGTTTACGTGATCCTGATGTGCTGTCTGGTGATGACCTGGAGTGTGTGTGATTCTGAAGTGCTGTCTGGTGATGACTTGGTGTGTGTGTGATCCTGAGGTGCTGTCTGGTGATGACCTGGAGTGTGTGTGATCCTGAGGTACTGTCTGGTGATGACCTGGTGTGTGTGTTATCTTGAGGTGCTGTCTCGTTACGACCTGGAGTGTGTGTGATCCTGAGGTGCTGTCTGATGATGACCTGGTGTGTGTGTGTGATCCTGAGGTGCTGTCTCATGACGACCTGGAGTGTGTGTGATCCTGAGGTGCTGTATGGTGATGACCTGGAGTGTGTGTGTGATCTGAGGTACTGTCATGATGACCTGGAGTGTGTGTGATCCTGAGGTGCTGTCTGATGATGACCTGTGTGTGTGTGATCCTGACTGTCTGATGACGACCTGGATGTGTGTGATCCTGAGGTGCTGTATGGTGTTGACCTGGTGTGTGTGTGATCCTGAGGTGCTGTCTCATGACGACCTGGAGTGTGTGTGATCCTGAGGTGCTGTCTGGTGATGACCTGGTGTGTGTGTGTGATCCTGAGGTGCTGTCTGGTGATGACCTGGAGTGTGTGTGATCCTGAAGTACTGTCTGGTGATGACCTGGAGCGTGTTTACGTGATCCTGATGTGCTGTCTGGTGATGACCTGGAGTGTGTGTGATTCTGAAGTGCTGTCTGGTGATGACTTGGTGTGAGTGTGATCCTGAGGTGCTGTCTGGTGATGACCTGGAGTGTGTGTGATCTTGAAGTGCTGTCTCGTTACGACCTGGAGTGTGTGTGATCCTGAGGTACTGTCTGGTGATGACCTGGTGTGTGTGTTATCTTGAGGTGCTGTCTCGTTACGACCTGGAGTGTGTGTGATCCTGAGGTACTCTCAGGTGAAGACCTGGAGTGTGTGTGTGATTCTGAGGTACTGTCAGGTGATGACCTGGAGTGTGTTTATGTGATCCTGAGGTGCTGTCTGGTGACGACCTAGTGTGTGCGTGATCCTGTGGTACTGCCTGGTGACGATCTGGTATGTGTGTGATCCTGAGGTACTGTCTCGTGATGACCAGGAGTGTGTGTGATCCTGAGGTACTGTCTGGTGACAACCTGGTGTGTGTGTTGCAGGGATGGCTTTGTGACCCTGCAAGAGTATATGGCGTTCATGATCAGTCGGTCGACAAAGAACGTGCAGTCTGCCCAAGATGTGGAGGCAGCAGTCCGTGCCCACACCTCCAATGAATGCCCCTAGATCGAGGCACAAGAGTTATACTCGGTGAGTTACCATGGCAACCCCCTACAGAGTCTCATTATGCCAGAGCAACTGATTCAGGGAGCTTAGTCATTGAATGATGGAACACGGGGCAGCCTTAATGATTTGAATTGTTGAGAATTTAATTGACATTTGTTACTATCCAAATGCTTCACTTCACCTCAGTGATTCATTCTAGTAATTGAACAAGTATGTTGGAGCAGTGACTGTTGCCCCTAATACGGGAATTCACACACAAAAAACGCCATCATGTCAGAAACTTACAAGAATTCAATTCTTGGACATTCTGATAGGGGTGGTTTTGAGGATGGATAGTCCCATGAAAAATTGAATTTATATATTTCCGCATTTGTTATTTTGTTAACGTAATTTAGTTGTAATAGTCTTTTATTTATAGATCTATTCATTGTAGACATAGTACAGTGTAGTATCATTATAATACTAACAACTTCACAGTTAGTATCATTATAATACTAACACCTTCACAGTGTAGTATCATTATAATACTAACACCTTCACAGTGTAGTATCATTATAATACTAACACCTTCACAGTGTAGTATCATTATAATACTAACACCTTCACAGTGTAGTATCATTAAAATACTAACACCTTCACAGTTAATATCATTATAATACTAACACCTTCACAGTGTAGTATCATTATAATACTAACACCTTCACAGTGTAGTATCATTATAATACTAACACCTTCACAGTGTAGTATCATTATAATACTAACACCTTCACAGTTAGTATCATTATAATATTAACACCATCACAGTTAGTATCATTATAATACTAACACCTTCACAGTTAGTATCATTATAATACTAACACCTTCACAGTTACTATCATTATAATACTAACACCTTCACAGTTACTATCATTATAATACTAACACCTTCACAGTTAGTATCATTATAATACTAACACCTTCACAGTTAGTATCATTATATTACTAACACCTTCACAGTTAGTATCATTATAATACTAACACCTTCACAGTTAGTATCATTATAATACTAACACCTTCACAGTTAGTATCATTATAATACTAACACCTTCACAGTTAGTATCATTATAATACTAACACCTTCACAGTTAGTATCATTATAATACTAACACCTTCACAGTTACTATCATTATAATACTAACACCTTCACAGTTACTATCATTATAATACTAACACCTTCACAGTTAGTATCATTATAATACTAACACCTTCACAGTTACTATCATTATAATACTAACACCTTCACAGTTAGTATCATTATAATACTAACACCTTCACAGTTAGTATCATTATAATACTAACACCTTCACAGTTAGTATCATTATAATACTAACACCTTCACAGTTAGTATCATTATAATACTAACACCTTCACAGTTAGTATCATTATAATACTAACACCTTCACAGTTAGTATCATTATAATACTAACACCTTCACAGTTAGTATCATTATAATACTAACACCTTCACAGTTAGTATCATTATAATACTAACACCTTCACAGTTAGTATCATTATAATACTAACACCTTCACAGTTAGTATCATTATAATACTAACACCTTCACAGTTAGTATCATTATAATACTAACACCTTCACAGTTAGTATCATTATAATACTAACACCTTCACAGTTAGTATCATTATAATACTAACACCTTCACAGTTAGTATCATTATAATACTAACACCTTCACAGTTAGTATCATTATAATACTAACACCTTCACAGTTAGTATCATTATAATACTAACACCTTCACAGTTAGTATCATTATAATACTAACACCTTCACAGTTAGTATCATTATAATACTAACACCTTCACAGTTAGTATCATTATAATACTAACACCTTCACAGTTAGTATCATTATAATACTAACACCTTCACAGTTAGTATCATTATAATACTAACACCTTCACAGTTAGTATCATTATAATACTAACACCTTCACAGTTAGTATCATTATAATACTAACACCTTCACAGTTAGTATCATTATAATACTAACACCTTCACAGTTAGTATCATTATAATACTAACACCTTATATTATAATACTAACACCTTCACAGTTACTATCATTATAATACTAACACCTTCACAGTTAGTATCATTATAATACTAACACCTTCACAGTTAGTATCATTATAATACTAACACCTTCACAGTTAGTATCATTATAATACTAACACCTTCACAGTTAGTATCATTATAATACTAACACCTTCACAGTTAGTATCATTATAATACTAACTCCTGCACAGTTAGTATCATTATAATACTAACACCTTCACAGTTAGTATCATTATAATACTAACACCTTCACAGTTAGTATCATTATAATACTAACACCTTCACAGTTAGTATCATTATAATACTAACACCTTCACAGTTAGTATCATTATAATACTAACACCTTCACAGTTAGTATCATTATAATACTAACACCTTCACTGCTCAAATGTGTTTACAACCACAACAGTTCTACTGTAATTACCCATGCCCACCAGCCAGTGCTCTCATCGGAACATTTAAAACAAATTATATCAGCAGCGCGATCGAGCACATGTCAGATCTATATCGATCGTTTACGATACAGGAAACGAAATGGGCAATTTGTTGATTTTGTTTAATATAAACTTGGCAAATCTACATACACCTCTGTATGATTTGAGGTTTGTAGTGCAGCTGATGCAACTCCCCTATATATATTTTTGTAGACTGATCAAGGGTGGTTCCAGTGAAGATAGGCTGAGGGGGTGCAAAAAACCTCCAATTGCACCCCTGAAGTATGCTAAAAAAGGGATTAATCTACGACCTCACGAATGTAACATAGCACCTGACTTTTCGAAAATACACCATAATATGTCAAGCGTTCTTTGTGTTTTAGGGTAAATCTCATTTTTTCAACACAACACGTAATCAAGATATGCGTGCGGTGATCATCTTTAAAATATACGTCATAACATCCGTATGAAAGCAGCGGGAAACTCATTTGTTCTGCGTTTGTGTGTACATCAGAACGGTTTCTTCTAACTACCAATTTCTGTTGCCTTTTGGTATTTTGCAGAATCTCACATTAGATACGTCAATAGTCACATGCACACATGCACGCACGCACGCACACACGCACGCACGCACGCACGCACGCACACACACACACACACACACACACACACACACAGACATGACTTTGCTGTTACCCTGTTGAATCATGCCATCGGCCAAAAACTTCAAATTGCACACCCCCAAGACTCATCTAAATGGGGGCACATTCCAAGTCTAGAGAGCACGCAACGGGGGTGCATTCAAAAGGTCTGGGGCAAGCCACTCTAGCACAGGCATAGCGCGGACAAATTCCAAGGGTCTAGGAGGCACGTGCCCCCAGTCCACTGGATCGTACTATATTTAGAGCCTACACATCCGAAGGAGTTAAATGTTAGCACGACTCATTTAATATTACAGAACATCTTGTATCTTGCTCGGCTCACAGTATTTCAGGAACTGTAAACAACGAAAAGTGTATAGGTATCTATTATCTAGCATACCCCTCCTTTCCATGGATGTTGCCCTAGCAACATCATTAGTTTTTATTTTAGTTTCTATCATCTACCCCCCCCGTTGACTACAATTTTTTTTTTAATAAACAATACAGCATATTTTTGGTTTTAAGTTTTTTTTAATGAAATGGTACATTTAATGAAAAAAAAGGCACCGTCAGCAAACAACCAGTGATTTACTTTACATCAAAACAAAAATCTGGTTAAAATTACTGGCAGTGTCACGCAGTTTCATTTTGTTTTTCGCGGGGAGACGTCAGGGCTTGTAAATGTGTTCTTGTAGACGTATAACATAATTTATACTGAATATAATCCTGCAAGAATTATGATATATTCGTTCACTCACGTACCCATTTGGCATGTTTACTGGTGAGCTTGACTCCACTGAATATCATATGGTAATTGGGCTGCACTTTGCTCAGTTCGTAAAGTGAAAGAGTCTCAGTTATGGTGCTAATGGCAATCCCATTTATTTAATAAAATATTTGAAAATGTGTGTACAGTGTGTATTAAACATACCCCAATTACATTACATGATCACAGTGCACATGCATTATATAATTACTAGAATGTAAATTGGCTAGCATTTATAAATATTTCCACATATATCCTTCTTCCAAATGAACAACATTCTAATAATTTTACATCCATCCCATCGCAAATATTCATAATAAAGCTTGAAGACTGTGATTACATTACTATATTGAGAATAGTCTTCCCTAATATGCTAGCTCAATTAAAGTCAAATTAATTAGTTATTAGTTTTGTGCATATTCTAGAATTTTATTATATAAATGCAAAGGTAATTGCTGTTCCACACTGAACTTGTTTGCTTCGTGTTTACAATATGTTAATATAGCAGTGTGACAACATTTACAATTAATGGATTTCGCGACTGTCTTAATCAGTATCAGTCTAACTTGAATGCTAAATAATATAATCTGGATGAACGTACGTATACGTAGAGGCCTGCCTACATGTTCGTAAAATTAGTTTGTGTACGTATAACCCGGTCTACCTGTTCGTAAAATTAGTATGTGTACGTATAGCCCCTTGCTAACATATAACAAGTCCTGACGAAAAACAAAATGAAACTGCGTGACTCATGTGTCAAACGCTCCTTGCCCTAGCGACCAATCACGAGCGCGCTGGGCGTGGCTTAAAAGCGCCTGTTAGCTTTTCATAAGTGAATCGCAGATGCCCCCCTGGGTTCCACTCAAGTAAGAAAAAATCCAGGGCCCAGAGCTCCCAGGCGCAACTAAAGTGGCCAGAAATGTGCACTGGATTACACTAAATGAAGTGACTTTGCATATGTAAACTCGTGTCAAATAATGTGCCAGGTATGAAGTCTAGCAGTTGATTATTAACTCATGTAACTAAACCTGCTCAAACATCTGCGTGTCACAAAACAATAGCTCATCAGATGTCGATAACGCCAAGGGAATACCGCCAAAGGAATAGCTCCGGCCTTTTAGCATGGTGCGCGACGGTGCGGGTTGGTTTTTCAGACTGTACCTGAAATTGCAGTCGCAGAATTTAACATGTTTTGTTATCACCGTAAATATAATAATCTTATTTACAAGTTTGTCGCTGGATGTATACAGGAATTGTGTTTCTTTTTTGAGTTATTGTCGTTTAAACATTGCTAATGCTCAATATTGCATTATAGCCGCGATCGCGTATTCATTACAGAATGAAACATTCGCAATGTTCAAACGGCAATGTGTACATCCAGCGACAAATTAAAAATGTTGTAGGTAAGATTACTATATCTTTACGGTGGTATGAAAAATATTAAATTCCGCAATTGCAATTTCAGGTACAGCTTGAAACACTAACTTGCATAGATGCTCGCCATGCTAAATCCAAGCGTCCCTTCACTAACGGTCGCTAGGTGTCGCAACAAACTGTGCAGACAATGTAGAGAAAATCGCGTAGTGCGTAGTGCGATCTCAACGTTGTATGATAAATACTTGTTGTAACGTTATCATAACGGCAACAATTCGAAAATGTTCTGTGTGCTGGGAAAATTTAATAAAAATGTAAGATTTCAAAACGTTGTCCTTTAAAACTGATTAAAATGTACACGTTGGCCTAGAGCTTGGCTTTCGGTGGGGGCCTCACAACCCATACTTGCCCTGGTACGCCTCTGATTAACCCTAACAGACTTTGGAAGTAGTTAATGCGAAGGATGATGCTATATATTATTCAAAAACCGACAAGTGTCGGGCAATGTGTTTTACTTATAACGTGGGGATTTGCCCCCCCCGCACAGTCTTTTCCATACGGATACGTTTTCTACTAAGCAAAATGAGCGACTTTGCCTAAAAGGCAAGGCCAAACTGCTACTGGGGCAAAGTTATATGCAAAACACTACAGGGCCTGTATACTTCCCCATTTGTTATTCAACCTGCAAGTTGAATGACAACATTGTAAAGTAAGTTTACATTTAGTTTAGCTTACACGTGATCAAAACGAAATGCTTCCCACTGCAAACGTTGTGAGGTACATCGAATTGCTAATCGATACCCGCGAATACGATACCACGCGAAACGCAGTTTGTTACATGAAATAACACATTAATGCCACCTAACAGTAAAACTCTGAGCTTCAGATCGATATGTGTCTGCATGGCCATTATAACTGATATACTTTTTTATTCCTGGATATTTATTAGCGGTTCAGCACGCTTCCCGTGTCGCGATGTCGATCTTCACATCGGAAGACGAGGGGGAGGGGGGGGTGATGTTGGAGATTTCTCGCCGGTGCTTCACTGTCTCCTGTGGTGTCGCGCTGTCTCGAAGACGGGTGGTGGGGGGTGTGCTGTTGGATATTTTAAGCAAAAGTCCGGGAGATTTGCCTGTATTCCGGAAGACCGGGAGATACATCCAGATTCAAAGAGACTCCCGGAATTCCGGGAGAGTAGGCAGGTATATTGTGACATCACTGGGATTTAAATGTAAGTTTATTATCTTTAGAGACAATATTCGTGAAATAGTTTTGAACAAATTATAATCAGCGTGTGCTATAAATATGAAATGTACGTATGATGACGAATTTGACAATGTTGCAAATAATTCATTGTTGAAATTAATGTTGAATGAGTACGCTTAATTGGTGCACAACTTGGCGTCTCCGGTAGGGGCCTAAGCCTTCTGTGTAGATTTCTTTGGTGAACTAGAAATGCAAAACGTAGCGGGCAGCAAGTATTTAGAAGAGCAACATCTTGCTATCGAAACCATTCACTGCTTCGTAGACCTTACATATTGCAAAACCAGATTTGTCTTCCCTGCAGAAATTTCAAATTTATAAATGTCCGAAAAAGATGTAAATTCATGTAACATACTAAACGATAATATACGTTCTTTGCCTATACCCTAGCAAATGTCTTTCATAATGAATTAATCAAGGTATTTGTATAAGCATATCATAAAACTATATTGTTATTATTAAATGCACTATATTTAAAAAGTTATATTTGTTAATAAACGGCAATCAGTGAAAACATTAAATGTGATATATAATATATAGTTTCATGTTTATAATGATTTTCCAAATATTTGTTACCCGCATATATATATATATATATGAACTTATGTAATTTTAAGCTCGCCGTTAAGACTATAATTTTACTATCAGCATTATATAGTTCGGTCTCCTTGGTTTTTGCTTCAAATTATCCTTTATATCATATATGTCCCTCCACCTACATAAATTAGAGGTTTTCTGTCCAAAGTCTACCCTTGAAACAAGTACGTATTCTGGCGATAATGATAATGAATGTTTTATGTATCTATCTGTCTGTGGGAATGGCTGCACGAAAGCCGCGGCTTGGGAGCGGTCCAGTGCGCGATAACAAACAAGATAGGACTCGAAGGATTGCCGCCATAGTTACCCGGAATTTGAGGATAGGTCAGAAATGCTAACCCATTATTTAACGCCGATCGTTAGGCAGGCGGATGTGAGATGTTCGGAACGATTTTATTATATTGTATAAGGTAATGGATTAGATACATATGTGATATTTGAGCCAGGTCTATTGTAACCAATGAATTACGATTCAACACATTCTACTTAATCGCACTGTTAGATCTGTTCACATGGCGATGAAACAAAGAAGGGTAAACAAACAGTTGTGTTACAAGGTGCGTCAAATCAATGTTATAATCACTGGAGTTGGCCATTTAAATGCAACGTGTGAGGCTCAATTTACACAAAAGTGCAAGATAATGACGTCAAAGACTGTGCTAATACGGAACGGTGATTCTAGTTCATTAGCTGCTGGGATCAAACGTGTATCTGGATTATGGGTACATATGCACCTAACCGGATTTCCAGAACTAATTCTCTCTCCACTCTCCCCCTACTTTTGAGAATGTTGAAAAATGCAACCCCTCCAACAATCAACCACGCTACGGGCCTGTATTTAGACATATAAGTTAACTACGAATAACAGCCTCAGCACCAGTCTCACAACCAGAACAAAGATCACTTACCATCACATCACAACTACCGCCTCTTGAACGCAGACTGCCACGACACCTTTCTGCGACCAAAGGACATTTTTCAAACGGTTTTTTTCACTTTACTTTTTTAAAACCTTTACATTTATGTGCAGTGATGAACAGTGAACATTTTAAATCTGAATTGTAAAAAGTAATGGACTCGGAACATTTTAGTATTCACCTTTCTTTATCTATTAGTATTAGGCGGTGGCGTATTTTCAGTTCTTCGCTGTTCTTGAGCTTCTCCGCTGGTTCGCGGCTGGCTGGGCTCTCATATCGAAGACGGGGAGCGGGTGCTGTCAAATATTTTGCCTGCCGCGTTCGCGTATCTTCACCTTATTATATCCCGAACGGGAGCACATTTCACACGGTCTAGGGGGCACTGTAACGTGGGCCCATTCAAGAATGTCTACGGGCACGCACAATTTCAAAGGTCTGGGGGGCACGTCCACCCCAGGCCCCTGGATTCACCTATGAAAATTCATTAAGATGAAGACACAAGAAACAATTGTTGTGAATCTTGCATTCCATTGTGTAGCCTGTGGGTGAACGCACGGGCAGAGTGAGCAACACGAACTTACTAATATAAAGTGTCCTATAATATATGCTGCATATAATGCTGCTACTACCACAGACACGCGCGCAGACGCATAGTTGCACGCATACAATACTCGTACAATCACACACACACACGCACACACGCACACACACACGCACACACACGCACACACGCACACACACACACCACAGACAGACACGGGTACTCACACGCACACGTGAGACAGGCAGATAGACAGACAGCACGCACGCATGCACACACGCGCGCGCGCGCGCACACACACACACACAACATACTTGTGCGCTTTTAACAACTTTAGTTCCTGAAAATATTGGTCCGTGCTTTAGGAACATATGTACACGTCTCCTCTCGTATTTGACAGTATTCGTGTCGAAACGTTCGAGTCATACTGGAGTACCGCATACCTGTATGTAGATTGGAGCCAATCCCTATTTCCTTTACTTTTGTGAGATCACCTAGATCATATTTTAATATTGTCAACAAAACATATCATCAGCATATCTAAGGCTGGAAAGTTACAGATTCTAATTTTCTTAATGTTACCCATTTGATATCTGAGAATATATCTTTACTGCATTAGACAATAATTTGTATACTTTTTATGCAATTAACTGTTTAGACGTTTTATATAATTGTATTTGTACTATATTTATTAAATACACGACCTTTAGTAAGATAAGAATGTTAATTATTATTATTAGAGTAAGAGTAGTATTAGTATTACTAGCAAAAATGCACGTCACCTGACGAGATTCCTTCGTAAATGACAGTCGTGATAGTAATATTTACCTGCTGTTAAAACACAAACAGCTTCGTTACATAGACACCATAACGCGCTCGCAAATACTCGTTGTTTGTTCAAAATGACGAATGTCGGAGAGAATGTGAAGTTCACGTCCATCGATAGAACCTAGTCGTGATAGTGTAGAATTGTCAAATAATATTCGTATTGATGTGCTACTGGCAGACAATGTAGAATTATCAAGTGGTATTCGTATTGCCATGGTACTGGCATGAGGGTAGACATAACCATTATTGTAATCAGCATCTACTCTATGTGGTCAAGTCCATGGCACAGGGGCCGTTTCCCTAGAGTGCCGTTTTCCCAGAGTATTTGCCGCGCGTATGGTTCTAGCGATTGTTAGATTAAGCATAGAGAATACGATACCACGCGAAACGCAGTTTTTTACATGAAATAACACATTAATGCCACCTAACACTAAAACTCTGAGCTTCAGATCGATAAGTGTTTGCATGGTCATTATAACATTGATATACCTGCCAATTTTTTTTATTCCGGGACATTTATTAGCGGTTCAGCACGCTACCCGTGTCTCACTGTCGGTCTTGACATCGGAAGACGAGGGGAGGGGGGTTTTGTTGAAGATTTCTCGCCGGTGCTTCACCGGTTCAGTACGTCTCCCGTGGTGTCGCGCTGTCCCGAAGACGGGGGGTGCTGTTGGAGATTTTAAGCGAAAGTCCGGGAGATTTGCCTGAATTCCGGAAGACCGGGAGATACATCCAGATTCAAAGAAACTCCCGGAATTCCGGGAGAGTAGGCAGGTATACTGTGACATCACTGGGATTTAAATGTAAGTTTATTATCTTTAAAGACAATATTCATAAAATAGTTTTGAAAAAATTATTATCAGCGTGTGCTGTAAATATGAAATGTACGTATGATGACGATTTTGACATTGTTGCAAATAATTTATTGTTGAAATTGATGTTGAATGTGTCCGCCTAATTGGTACACAACTTAGCGCATATTCATGGTGTTGCGTAGATCGAAAAATGGAAACGACATATAAGTCGCCAAATCAACAAAGTGTCCAGGTTTGGTAAGAATAGTGTTTCAATCGGTGGGGGGGGGGGGTAAACATGGATGTCGAATTACTATCTTACACCGGCAACATTTTGAAGTTAATGAGGTTCTCGATCCTTCAGAGCAACTTCGTCGATTCCAATTGATTGCGACAACCTTCGGCAAACATCCGGCTGATCGAATGGTACACGGACTAGCAAAGAAGCAGCAAACGTCATTATTGGCAGAGACGCAAACATGCTGCATCACGCCAACAAACATTAGCTTGGCGTCTCCGGTAGGGGCCTAGGCCTTCTGTTTATATTTCTTTGGTGAACTAGAAATGCAAAACGTCGCGGTCAGCAAGTATTTAGAAGAGCAACATCTTGCTATCGAAACCATTCACTGCTTCGTAGACCTTACATA
This sequence comes from Paraescarpia echinospica, assembly GCA_020002185.1. Taxonomy (NCBI): domain Eukaryota; kingdom Metazoa; phylum Annelida; class Polychaeta; order Sabellida; family Siboglinidae; genus Paraescarpia; species Paraescarpia echinospica. The sequence continues at coordinate 23,107,516 of CM034540.1, forward strand.
TTGCAAAACCAGATTTGTCTTCTCTGAAGCAGCACATTCAAATTTTAAATGTCCGAAAAAGATATAAATTCATGTAGCATACTATACGATAACATACGCTCTTTGCCTATACTCTAGCATGGGGCAAATGTCTTTCATAATTAATTAAACAAGATGTTTATATAAGCCTATCATGAAAGTATTTTATTATTATTAAATATTTAAAAAGTTATATTTATTAATAAACGGTAATCAGTGACAAACATTAAATGTGATATATAGTTTCATGTTTATATAATGATTTTCAAGATATTTGTTACCCGCATATACATGAACTGGGGCAATTTTAAGCGCGCCTTTAAGACTATAATTTTACTATCAGCTTTCTATCATTCCGTGCTCAATACTTAAGTGTTCGGTAGCTCCTTGGTTTTTGCCCCAAATTATGCATAATATCATAGATATCTCTCCGCCTACCTAAATTAGTGATTTTCTGTTACAAAACAATTCACCAATAGGCCACCTAGTCTACTCTTAAAACGAGTACGTATTCTGGCGATAATAATAATGAATGTTTTACGTAAATTACTTTTCGAGAACAAAATGCTCACATTGACATCATAACAAACGTCATGGACGAGTGCTTCGGGGAACTCAAAAAACATGTGTAATAATAATAATATATCGTGCCATTAAGTCTCTAACGAACTGACTGACGTAAACGGTCAACACTACAAATAAACACCCCCGCAGAAGATCAAACACCTTTCGCGGTCAGTTAAAACATTCACAGTAATTGAGGGGCCAGGGCCTTCCCCAAGGTGGTAGCTGTGCACGGCAGGGCAGGCCTTCTCGTGGAACTTATTTGTACGGGCTTACCTATTTTGCACCGTCTTCCTTTCGCCCATGCTTCAACAATTAACTTATAAGCCACTGTTTCTTAAACCATTTTTTATGGAAGTATACGTATAAAAATTTAATCATCATTAACAGCTGCCAAGAGATATACATATATGCCTACTGCTATATATTGACCGCCGTGAAACCCGCCTCGAACGCTGTAATCGTAGCCATTAGGCATAATTTAGACGTGGACACATATTACCGTTTGATGTTTTGGCGTCATTGTGGTTGTATAATCTGTTTGCGATTAATCTCTGAACGTCAATGGAAATGGCTGCAGGAAAGCCGCGCATTGGGAGCGGCCCAGACGCGCGATAACAAACAAGCTAAGACTCGAAGGATTGCCACCATAGTTAACCCGGAAGTTGAGGATAGGTCAGAAATGCTAACCCATTATTTAATGCCGATCGTTAAGCAGGCGGATTTGAGATGTCCGGAACGATTTTATTATATTGTATAAGGTAATGGATTAGATCAATATGTTAAATATGAGCCAGGTCTATTTTAACCAATGAATTACGATTCAACACATTCTAGTTAATCGCACTGTTAGATCGGTTCAGATGACGATGAAACAAAGAAGGATAAACAAACAGTTGTGTTACAAGGTGCGTCAAATCAATGTTATAATCAATGGAGTTGGCCACTTAAATGCATCGTGTGAGGCTCAATTTACACAAAAGTGCAAGATAATGACGTCAAAGACTGTGCTAATACGGAACGGTGCATCTAGTTCATTAGCTGCTGGGATCAAACGTGTATCTGGATTGTGAGTACATACGTACCTAACCGGATTTCCAGAACTAATTCGAATTTCACCTTGGCGATTTTCCAGTGGGATTAAAACGCCTCTCACTTTATCTCTCCCTCCCTCGCTTCCTCCTCCCTCCTCCCTCCTCCCTCCCTCCCTCTCTCTCTCTCTCTCGCAATTGTAATACGCAGAATGCATTTATGCATTCTCTGTATTACAATTGAAGGTCTTGACTGATAGTGCCGATATATTCGTCAACAAATGTAATAATTCACTGTGATGTTGCAGCTGGTTCTTATAATCCGGTCGCTTAATTTTGTGACGTCAGCGGGGAATGTTTCCCACGAGGCACGTTTTCTAGAAACTATCACATTATATAAAACAATTTACGCCGACGTTTGACGTAGATTACGTAACTTGGAACAATCAAAGAATACACACAAAATGTTGCAAGCAGTGGGTGTAATACGTACTGTCTCCGGCTGCCGTCATCTCGGATTTCTCTCTCACAAATCATAATTTCCTACCGGAAATTGTAACTTTTCTAAAAATATGATTAGTTACATGTAATTATCAAAAATCACATTAATTCCTGTTTTATATTTTTAACTTGGAATGTGAGCAAAATAACAAAAACCATGTCA